>JAJJWW010002826.1:0-475287 GCA_023531295.1 Papaver armeniacum
GGCGCAACACAATCAAAAACCTTTTTCTATTTAAGTTTCTTTTAATTGTTTTATGTTTTCATCAATAAATGGATGATAATCGATGTTGTGAGCATGATTATGAATGTTGGGATGCGATCCATAGATTGTGATTCATAAATTTTTTTTTGATGGGATACGAGATATCCTTGGGAACGGTTTTGTTTCCCTAAAACCACGTGGGGCTCAGGGCGAGCGGATTGATTGATTTGATTGTTTTTATGGATGTGGTGTTTCCATGTGTTTATGATGTTGTTAATCATGCTAGTTATTTTTAAAAGAAATTGAAAATGTTGTTTAAAACTTTTTTGCTTCTTTTCCTCTCGGGTGTCACAACTCACGCTGCTTCATGACAAAAAAACTTCCAGATTTTATGGCACCACAAGGAGCTAATGGCGGAAAAGAATAGAGATCGGTTTTGGTGCTTTAATTAGTAGTTTGCATAGGATTTATGGTTGAAAAAATTGTAATAAAATATCATCAAACTCTTTTATATGATTTATTGAGTATTTATTGATTAGTAATACTTTGGAGATTATTGGGTTAATGTTTAACCAATGAAACAATGCTTTGTTAAGGAAAATTCTACTATTTGATTAGATAATGAGAATTTCTGAGTCATGTCAGTTTAACTATTAATGATAATTATTATATAATAGATATGTGCCTGAATATATTGTAGTATACGTAAAACTCACGTTAAATGAAGCGTTAAAATATTACAATTTTATGAGTCCCAGTATTTTTTAAAACAATTCTTTGTCAACGCAAGAAATTAGAATTTTCCGACAGATCAACTATATAGAAGTTTTACTACTTTTAAACTATTCTATGATATTTTTTAGGTTTTGGTATCTTCTATAACTTGAAGATATTTCTTTTTACTTTTTAAATTGGTAAACCAAAACTGATTTGGAGTTGTGAGCGATTTTATAAGATTTTTATAAAATGGACTATCTCTGGTTTTCTTTTCTGCAGCTCTGGTCAACTACGAGTTTGACTATGGTCAAAATGTCTTTAAGATAAACTAAAATTATAGAAAATTTATGAATAGAATTATACTCAGTTAAGATTCAGAATGTATAATCATAATACTTTTGGATTTGAATTGATTTCAGTAAAATTCTTAGAGTGAACTGGATGTCTGTTTTTGTTTTATGATTCTTCCTTAAACATGTGACTCTTTTTGGATTAAATCTGAACCTTTAACGTGAAATTAATTTTTATGGTAAACTATAGTTATTTGTAATTCATATGGGTTAACAATCACGTCAAGTTAACGGTTAGATGTTCCTAAAAGAATTTTTATATATCATTGCGACAGAATTTCGAATTAAACATAAATAAAGATTAGACAAAGAATTAGTCGTTTGACTTTGGGCCAAGTTTGTAAGTCCGGGCATGATATTAAATGTAGCATTACGGATTTTGGGTTTGGATTTGGGTTGGAAACCGGGACCGAAATTTGGGGTGTTATTAGATTTGAGTATCGAGCTAGTCCCGATCCTTTTGGCGAGGCTAGTTTTCGAATAAGTCAATGCGTGTATGTGCTTGTATGTGAATTGCTTGCAGAAATTGTTGATTGTGTTTTTATAGAATGCGTAATAGGTTTTACTTCTTTTGCATAGAGAAATTCTCTCTGATACTTATATTTTAATATCGTTCATTCGGGACATGTCTGTCAGTACTAATGGTTCAACCGCCCACAAGATGAGGGTTTCGTGATGTTGTTCGTGCTTTGAATGATGTTGCTCAGCTGATGCAACAACAAGTGAATCTTAATCAAAACGCACCTCCTCCTCCACCACCTACTCAACGTGCTTTGTTAGTTAGAAGGTTTATTGAACAAAGCCCTATTCCTTCAAGGGTAGTCCTGATCCACTAGTTGCTAAAGATTGGATAGATAAGATTGAGAAAATATTCACTCTATTAGATGTGAATGATGAGGATAAGATTTGAATCTTGCAGTTTATAAGCTTGAGGGTGAAGCCACTCATTTGGTGGGAGTTGACTCGTCGTTCTAGGAATGACGGTCTGTTTACCTGGGTGGAATTTTGACTCGCCTTCCTAAATAATTACTTTCCACAAACTGCACGAAACCAACGCATGATCGAGTTTTTGCAGTTGACCCAGAGAAATATGACCGTATCGCAGTATCAAGCCAAGTTTGAAGAACTTTCTCGTTTTGCTACTCATCTGGTTGAGAATGAAGAACTGAAGGCTTTCAAGTTTCAGGAGGGACTTAGGCCTTCAATTAAGAGTAAGTTGTGTATTCTGAAGATTACCTATTATAATAATATAGTGGAAAGAGCGATGATTCTTGAGAGAGATTTTGAGGAGGCATCTCGAATCCGAGAACGTACACTGGTGACAAGAACAATAAGAACAAAATAACAACCATCCATACCGAGAAGAAAGGAAATGGACCAATATGGAGCTTCCTTCACCTACATGTTATCACTTTGCCAAGCAACCTGGATATTTCAAGAGGAACTGTCATGTACTTGTTTCTCAAAGGAACCAACAACTTTGTTGCACCTCGAGAACCAGCGTCCCAAGGTTATCAACGTAACCGGTCCTCGAGAACAATCCACCACAAGATTAAGCTCGCGGCCCCTCGGCAACCTAAGGCCTTCAATATTTCTCATGTTCGAGGATCCGGATAACTCAGTTGTTGAAGGTACATTCTTAGTTTACAATTCTTGGGCTAAGATATTGTTTGATACTGGTGCTACTCATTCGTTTATTGCTTCTTCGTTTGTTTTGTCATTGGGTTTGAAAATGAATTACTTGATGGGTACCTAGGCGTAGATAGTGTTGTAGGAGGTAGTGCACGTATTGACCGCGTGGCACGAATGTGTGTAGTACGTATAGCTAAGCATGAGTTTTTGATTGACCTTTTGTGATGAATATGTCCTGGTTATGATGTAATCCTGGTATGGATTGGTTATATGCTCATCGTCGGTTGTTTTTGATTGTTTTCAAAAACGTGACTCTCGCACTCGGGTGAAGGTTCGATTGTCCACTTTCTAACTCGTAGTTTTTTGCGGCTCCCCTTATTTTGTCGGAAAGATATTTTAAACAGACTATTCTCTAGAGGTTTTCTTTATCACTTAGAGATGATAGAAGACGGAAGCAAGGTTCTGTCTCTATTATGGGTTTCCGAGTGGTAGAAGAGTTTGAAGATGTCTTCCCAGAAGAATTACCAGTTTGCCCCCTAGAAGAAATGGACTTCACCATTGAAGTTCAACCTGGTATTTCGCCAATTTCGATGGCTCCTTATCGAATGGCACCAGCGGAGTTGAAAGAACTAGACAAACAACTACTCGAGGTTGGAAGCTAAGGTTTTATTCGAGGTAGTACATCACCAGGGTGCACCAGTACTTTTTCTAAAGAAGAAGGATAACTCGTTAAGATTGTGCATCGATTATAGAAAACTCAACGAAATTCTGATGAAAAATAAGTATCCCTTACCTAGGATCGAGGATTTGTTTGATCAGTTGAAGGATTCTCGGTTTTTTTATCGAAGATTGATATGCGATCAACTTATCATCAACTCGAATCAAGGAAGAGGATATTCAAGATCGGCTTTTGAACTCGATTTGGACACTTGAGTTTGTGGTGATGCCATTTGGACTCACAAATGCTCCAGCAGCATTCATGGATCTTATGCATCGAATTTTCCGACCGTACCTAGATAAATTTGTAGTGGTATTTGTAGATGACATTATTATCTATTCACGGTCATAAAAAGAGCACGAGGAACACCTGAGATTAGCATTGCGATTGTTGAGAACTCACCGATTGTATGCTAAGTTGAGTAAATGTGATTTGGCTTTACGAAGTTGCTTTTTGGGACACGTAGTATGTAGAGAAGAATCAAAGTGGACCTGACTAAGTTTGAAGCGCGATTACCAATGGGAAAGGCCAAAGAACGTGTTTGAGGTTCGTAGCTTTCTGGGCTTAGCGGGTTACTATAGACGATTTATTCAATATTTCTCAAGGCTTGCTTCACCATTGACAAGATTGACTCGAAAGGATTCCAAGTTCGAGTGGAATAATGATTGTGAGAAATCTTTCTCCATTATCAAGGAGAAATTAACTATTGCACCGGTTTGACAACACCCAGTAAGTGGAATTGGTTATGTGATATTTTCGATGCATCATTGAAGGGTTTAGGATGTGTTCTTATGCAAGAAGGAAAAGTGGTAGCTTATGCCTCAAAACAATTAAAGACACATGAGTTGAATTATGCAACTCATGACCTCGAGTTGGCATCTATTGTGTTCTGCTCTGGAAGTTGTGGAGACATTATCTGTATGGTGATAAGATAGACATATTTTGTGACCATATGAGCTCATAGTATATTTTTACCCAACGAGATTTTAACCTGAGACAGAGGCGTTGGGTGGAATTTCTTAATATTACATGTATACTTTCCATTACCATCCAGGAAAGGCAAATGTTGTAGCAGATGCTCTTCGCCGAAAATCGAGGGCCAGTGTAGCAAGTATGACTCTTTATACTTGGTATTTGTACAGACTTATGGAGGAATGTGACTTGGGCCCTGACAAGATGATTTATCTTGTAGTTGTTCCGAGTTACAACAACGGATTTCAGAATCTCAACAGACTGATAGAGAGATGATTTCGATTCGTGCTCAAATAGCGAAAGGTAAAACACCAGAGGGTTGGAGTCAATCTATTGGTGGACTTCGCTTTATGGGGAAACTTTTTGTTCCAGTAAAATTAAAGATGGAGGTACTAGAACAGGCTCACAATTCTAAGTTTACCGTTCATCCGGGAGGATCAAAGATGTACCATGACATGAAAAGACAATATTGGTGGAAAGGGATGAAGAAAGATGTTGCCTTGTATGTGTCGAGATGTCTCACTTGCTGGCAAGTGAAGATTGATCATCGGAAACCAGGAGGGTTACTTCAACCATTGCCCATCTCAGAATGGAAATGGGAACACATCACTATGGATTTTGTCATGGGATTACCTAGAACTGCACATGGCAAGGATACTATATGGGTTATCGTTGATAGACTTACCAAGTCGGCACACTTCTTAGCAATCAAGAAGACTGATACGTTAGCCACGTTAAGCCAGATGTATATCCATGAGATAATAAGGTTACACGGTACGCCGGTGTCAATTGTATCTGACAGAGATCCTCGTTTTACCTCTCAGTTCTGGCAGAGTTTACAGAAGGCGTTAGGTACACGTATTTCGATTAGTACTGCCTTTCATCTCCAGACCGACGGGCAGTCTGAACGGGTAATTCAGATTGTGGAGGATATGCTACGAGCTTGTGCTTTGGATTTCAAGGGAAGTTGGAGTGATCACTTGACACTAGTAGAGTTTGCTTATAACAATAGCCATCAGGCTAGTATCGGTATGGCACCTTTTGAAGCATTGTATGGACGACCTTGTAGATCTCCAGTGTGTTGGACCGAGATCGGCGAACGTAGCATTTTTGGACCTAATTTACTACGAGAGACGACTGAGAAGGTTTAGTTAATCCAGCGAGAGGTTAATGACAGCTCAGAGTCGTCAGAAGAGTTATGCAGACAAGAGACGTCGACCCTTAGAGTTTCTTGAGGGTGACTTGGTGTTACTCAAAGTGAGCCCGAAGAGAGGTGTTAAGCGTTTTGGCAAGAAATGAAAGATATCACCACGATACATTGGGCCTTTCCAGATTATTAGACGTGTTGGTGCAGCAGCTTATCAGTTGGAATTACCTCATCTTCTTTCCACGTGTCAATGTTACGGAAGTACGAGAGATATCCTTCTTATGTTATTGACCCTTCACATATTATTGCTTGGGAAGATTTGGAGTTCCAAGCAGATGCTACATACGTGGAGCAACCGGTTCAAATTTTGGACTTTAAGGAGCATGTGCTTCGCACTAAGACCATCCCTATGGTTAAGGTGCAGTGGCAGCGTCGCCAGGTTGAGGAAGCGACGTGGGAATTAGAGTCCGAGATGCGAAGCAAATACCCTGAGCTTTTCTAAGGTAACCTCTAAATTTCGTGACAAAATTTTATTTAAGGGGTAGGACTGTAAGGCCCGTCCCAATTTTAAGGGTATTTACGTCTTTTTGTTTATTATCATTAGGGGTAAATTAGTCAGTTTATGTTTCAAGGGTATTTTAGTAATTTAAATGCTTTATATATATTAATGGAAATGAACATCTGTTCGTTTTATTTAAATTAGAAAAATGATAGTGGCAGACATAAAACAAATGGAATAGTAATATGATACTTTGTTTTCATTATATTCATTTTAATATTATTTTTACCCTTATTTTTATACCTTGTCTTGAACTAGTGCCTTAGTAATTAGTACTGGTTGGGTTGCTGTTGACCTAGGCAAGTTTGTTGTGGTAGGATCAGGGAAGAAATGTTTCACGTGTTACGAGAACTAATTACTTGTTAGGCCTTATTTGACACATGAATATTCTAAGTGGAGTTGGCTATGCGTTTGTGGAAGGTTTCACCGGTTAAATAACTTTTAAGCTAATGTGTTTTGAAAATGTCTCTGCTGTTACCTTCTTTTGTTTATCATCTTGCCACAACTCACATTGTAATTGGTTAATATTTGTCATCTTGCTATGTGTTAAGTTCTCATTGGGTATTTGATTAGTTTGTTTGTGCAGTAAGTAAATTTGTTTGAAATGGAATCATAGAGCCCCACTATTTTTGTTCGGTCCAAGGATTTGTTGGCGTAGAATTATAGACGGGCTGCACACGTTTTGAGATAGTTAAGGCTAGGGTTTGACTAGAATATGGTATAAAACCATCGTTATTAGTAGATATCAGTTATTTTCCCTATTCTGCTAATCAGATAAAATATCATAGAAAAAGAATATAGAAAACCTTGCCTTCAGTAGAGCTTGCGGCGGTGAAAAGATCTGTGTAGAGATATTTTGTCACATACATCTTATATTTATCGTAAGAAGGAGAAGGAAAACTTTAGTGGTTGACTTGCGGATCGGTGTTTTTGCATCTGTTTTCCTCTCGGATTATTGCTAGCGTTTGAGGTAGGCGCAACACAATCAAAAACCTTTTTCTATTTAAGTTTCTTTTAATTATTTTATGTTTTCATCAATAAATGGATGATAATCGATGTTGTGAGCATGATTATGAATGTTGGGATGCGGTCCATAGATTGTGATTCTTAAAAACATTTTTGATGGGATACGAGATATCCTTGGGAATAGTTTTGTTTCCCTAAACCCACGTGGGGCTCCCTGGGGCGAGCGGATTGATTGATTTGATTGTTTTTATGGATGTGGTGTTTCCATGTGTTTATGATGTTGTTAATCATGCTAGTTATTTTTAAAAGAAATTGAAAATGTTGCTTAAAACTTTTTTTGCTTCTTTTTCCTACTGGGTGTCACAACTCACGTCGTTTCATGACAAAAAACTTCCATTTTATGGCACCACAAGGAGCTAATGGCGGAAAAGCATAGAGATCGGTTTTGGCGCTTTAATTAGTAGTTTGCATAGGATTTATGGTTGAAAAATTGTAATAAAATATCATCAAACTCTTTTATATGATTTATTGAGTATTTATTGATTAGTAATACTTTGGAGATTATTGGGTTAATGTTTAACCAATGAAACAATGCTTTGTTAAGGAAAATTCTACTATTTGATTAGATAATGAGAATTTCTGAGTCATGTCAGTTTAACTATTAATGATAATTATTATATAATAGATATGTGCCTGAATATATTGTAGTATACGTAAAACTCACGTTAAATGAAGCGTTAAAATATTACAATTTTCTGAGTCCCAGAAGTATTTTTAAAACAATTCTTTGTCACTGTGCGAAATTCAGAATTTTCTGACAGATCCAACTATATAGAAGTTTTACTACTTTTAAACTATTCTATTGTATTTTTTAGGTTTTGGTGTCTTCTTTAAATTGAAGATATTTCTTTTTACTTTTTAAATTGGTAAACCAAAACTGATTTGGAGTTGTGAGCGATTTTATAAGATTTTTATAAAATGGACTATCTCTGGTTTTCTTTTCTGCAGTTCTGGTCAACTACGAGTTTGACTATGGTCAAAATGTCTTTAAGATAAACTAAAAATTATAGAAAATTTATGAATAGAACTATACTCAGTTAGGATTCAGAATATATAATCATAATACTTTTTGGATTTGAATTGATTTCAGTAAAATTCTTGGAGTGAACTGATGTCTGTTTTTGTTTTATGATTCTTCCTTAAACATGTGACTCTTTTGGATTAAATCTGGAACCTTTAACGGTGAAATTAATTTTTATGGTAAACTATTGTTCTTTGTAATTCATGTGGGTTAACAATCACGTCAAGTTAATGGTTAGATGTTCCTAAAAGAATTTTTATATATCCGCTGCGACAGGATTTCTGAATTAAACATAAATAAAGATTAGACAAAGAATTAGTCGTTTGGACTTGGACCAAGTTTGTAAGTCTGGGCATGATATTAAATGTAGCATTACGGATTTTGGGTTTGGATTTGGGTTGGAATCCGGGACCGAAATTTGGGGTGTTACAGTTTGGTATCAGAGCTAGTATGATCCTTTGGGCAGGCTAGTTTCTGAATAAGTCAATGCGTGTATGTGCTTGTATGTGAATTGCTTGCAGAAATTGTTGATTGTGTTTTTATAGAATGCGTAATAGGTTTTACTTCTTTTGCATAGAGAAATTATCTCTGTGATACTTATATTTTAATATCGTTCATTCAGGACATGTCTCGTCGTACTAATGGTTCAACCGGCCCACAAGATGAGGGTTTCGGTGATGTTGTTCGTGCTTTGAATGATGTTGCTCAAGAGATGCAACAACAAGTGAATCTTAATCATAATGCACCTCCTCCTCCTCCACCACCTACTCAACGTGCTTTGTTAGTTAGAAGGTTTATTGAACAAAAGCCTAATTCCTTCAAGGGTAGTCCTGATCCACTAGTTGCTAAAGATTGGATAGATAAGATTGAGAAAATATTCACTCTATTAGATGTGAATGATGAGGATAAGCTGAATCTTGCAGTTTATAAGCTTGAGGGTGAAGCCACTCGCTGGTGGGAGTTGACTCGTCGTTCTAGGAATGACGGTCTGTTTACCTGGGTGGAATTTTGACTCGCCTTCCTAAATAATTACTTTCCACAAACTGCACGAAACCAACGCATGATCGAGTTTTTGCAGTTGACCCAGAGAAATATGACCATAGCGCAGTATCAAGCCAAGTTTGAAGAACTTTCTCGTTTTGCTACTCATTTGGTTGAGAATGAAGAACTGAAGGCTTTCAAGTTTCAGGAGGGACTTAGGCCTTCAATTAAGAGTAAGTTGTGTATTCTGAAGATTACCTATTATAATAATATAGTGGAAAGAGCGATGATTGTTGAGAGAGATTTTGAGGAGGCATCTCGAATCCGAGAACGTCACACTGGTGACAAGAACAATAAGAACAAAAATAACAACCATCCATACCAGAAGAAAGGAAATGGACCGAATATGGAGCTTCCTTCACCTACATGTTATCACTGCAAGCAACCTGGATATTTTAAGAGGAACTGTCATGTACTTGTTTCTCAAAGGAACCAACAACCTTTTGCACCTCAGAACCAGCGTCAAGGTTATCAATAGAACCGTCCTCAGAACAATCCACCACAGTACCAAGCTCGACAGCCCCCTCAGCAACCTAAGGCCTTCAATATTTCTCATGTTGGACAGGATCCGGATAACTCAGTTGTTGAAGGTACATTCTTAGTTTACAATTCTTGGGCTAAGATATTGTTTGATACTGGTGCTACTCATTCGTTTATTGCTTCTTCGTTTGTTTTGTCATTGGGTTTGAAAACTGAATTACTTGATGGGTACCTAGGCGTAGATAGTGTTGTAGGAGGTAGTGCACGTATTGACCGCGTGGCACGAATGTGTGTAGTACGTATAGCTAAGCATGAGTTTTTGATTGACCTTTTTGTGATGAATATGTCTGGTTATGATGTAATCCTGGGTATGGATTGGTTATATGCTCATCGTCTTGTTTTGATTGTTTTCAAAAACGTGTGACTCTGCACTCGGGTGAAGGTTCAGTTATCCACTTTACCGGAACTCGTAGTTTTGCGGCTCCCCTTATTTTGTCGGAAAGATATTTTCGACAGACTCATTCTAGAGGTTTTCTTTATCACTTAGAGATGATAGAAGACGGGAAGCAAGGTTCTGTCTCTATTATGGGTTTTCCAGTGGTAGAAGAGTTTGAAGATGTCTTCCCCGAAGAATTACCAGGTTTGCCCCCTAGAAGAGAAATGGACTTCACCATTGAAGTTCAACCTGGTACTTCGCCAATTTCGATGGCTCCTTATCGAATGGCACCAACGGAGTTGAAAGAACTAGACAAACAACTACTCGAGTTGGAAGCTAAGGGTTTTATTCGAGGTAGTACATCACCTTGGGGTGCACCAGTACTTTTTCTAAAGAAGAAGGATAACTCGTTAAGATTGTGCATCGATTATAGAAAACTCAACGAAGTTACAATGAAAAATAAGTATCCCTTACCTAGGATCGAGGATTTGTTTGATCAGTTGAAGGATTCTCAGTTTTTATCGAAGATTGATATGCGATCAACTTATCATCAACTCCGAATCAAGGAAGAGGATATTCCGAAGACTGCTTTTTGAACTCGATTTGGACACTTCGAGTTTGTGGTGATGCCATTTGGACTCACAAATGCTCCAGCAGCATTCATGGATCTTATGCATCGAATTTTCCGACCGTACCTAGATAAATTTGTAGTGGTATTTGTAGATGACATTCTTATCTATTCACGGTCATGAGAAGAGCACGAGGAACACCTGAGATTAGCATTGCAGTTGTTGAGAACTCACCAGTTGTATGCTAAGTTGAGTAAATGTGATTTCTGGCTTTCTGAAGTTCAGTTTTTGGGACACGTAGTATGTAGAGAAGGAATCAAAGTGGACCCAGCTAAGTTTGAAGCAGTTACCAATGGGAAAGGCCAAAGAACGTGTTTGAGGTTCGTAGCTTTCTGGGCTTAGCGGGTTACTATAGACGATTTATTCACTATTTCTCAAGGCTTGCTTCACCATTGACAAGATTGACTCGAAAGGATTCCAAGTTCGAGTGGAATAATGATTGTGAGAAATCTTTCTCCATTATCAAGGAGAAATTAACTATTGCACCAGTTTTGACAACACCAGTAAGTGGAATTGGTTATGTGATATTTTCTGATGCATCATTGAAGGGTTTAGGATGTGTTCTTATGCAAGAAGGAAAAGTGGTAGCTTATGCCTCAAAACAATTAAAGACACATGAGTTGAATTACGCAACTCATGACCTCGAGTTGGCATCTATTGTGTTCGCTCTGAAGTTGTGGAGACATTATCTGTATGGTGATAAGATAGACATATTTTGTGACCATATGAGCTTGCAGTATATTTTTACCCAATGAGATTTTAACCTGAGACAGAGGCGTTGGGTGGAATTTCTTAAGGATTACATGTATACTTTCCATTACCATCCAGGAAAGGAAAATGTTGTAGCAGATGCTCTTCGCCGAAAATCGAGGGCCAGTGTAGCAAGTATGACTCTTTATACTTGGTATTTGTGCAGACTTATGGAGGAATGTGACTTGGGCCCTGACAAGATGATTTACAATACTGTAGTTGTTCCAGAGTTACAACAACAGATTTTAGAATCTCAACAGACTGATAGAGAGATGATTTCGATTCGTGCTCAAATAGCAAAAGGTAAAACACCAGAGGGTTGGAGTCAATCTATTGGTGGACTTCGCTTTATGGGGAAACTTTTTGTGCCAGTGAAATTATAGATGGAGGTACTAGAACAGGCTCACAATTCTAAATTTACCGTTCATCCGGGAGGATCAAAGATGTACCATGACATGAAAAGACAATATTGGTGGAAAGGGATGAAGAAAGATGTTGCCTTGTATGTGTCGAGATGTCTCACTTGCCGCCAAGTGAAGATTGATCATCGGAAACCGGAGGGTTACTTCAACCATTGCCCATCTCAGAATGGAAATGGGAACACATCACTATGGATTTTGTCATGGGATTACCTAGAATTGCACATGGCAAGGATACTATATGGGTTATCGTTGATAGACTTACCAAGTCGGCACACTTCTTAGCAATCAAGAAGACTGATACGTTAGCCACGTTGCCGAGATGTATATCCATGAGATAATAAGGTTACACGGCACGCCGGTGTCAATTGTATATCGACAGAGATCCTCGTTTTACCTCTCGGCGATTCGGCAGAGTTTACGGAGAAGGCGTTAGGTACACGTGTTTCGATTAGATCGCTTTCATCTCCAGACCGACGGGGCGTCGAGCGGGTAATTCAGATTGTGGAGGATATGCTACGAGCTTGTGCTTTGGATTTCAAGGGAAGTTGGAGTGATCACTTGACACTAGTAGAGTTTGCTTATAACAATAGCCATCAGGCTAGTATCGGTATGGCACCATTTGAAGCATTGTATGGACGACCTTGTAGATATCCAGTGTGTTGGACCGAGATCGGCGAACGCAGCATTTTTGGACCTGATTTACTACGAGAGACGACTGAGAAGGTTTAGTTAATCCGGCAGAGGTTAATGACAGCTCAGAGTCGTCAGAAGAGTTATGCAGACAAGAGACGTCGACCCTTAGAGTTTACTGAGGGTGACTTGGTGTTACTCAAAGTGAGCCCGAAGAGAGGTGTTAAGCGTTTTGGCAAGAAAGGAAAGATATCACCACGATACATTGGGCCTTTCCAGATTATTAGACGTGTTGGTGCAGCAGCTTATCAGTTGGAATTACCTCAGCGAATTGGAAATGTTCATGACACTTTCCACGTGTCAATGTTACGGAAGTACGAGAGATATCCTTCTTATGTTATTGACCCTTCACATATTATTGCTTGGGAAGATTTGGAGTTCCAAGAAGATGCTACATACGTGGAGCGACCGGTTCAAATTTTGGACTTTAAGGAGCATGTGCTTCGCACTAAGACCATCCCTATGGTTAAGGTGCAGTGGCGGCACGCGAGGTCGAGGAAGCGACGTGGGAATTAGAGTCCGAGATGCAAAGCAAATACCCTGAGCTTTTCTAAGGTAACATCTAAATTTCGTGACAAAATTTTATTTAAGGGGGTAGGACTGTAAGGCCCGTCCCAATTTTAAGGGTATTTACGTCTTTTTGTTTATTATCATTAGGGGTAAATTAGTCAATTTATGTTTCAAGGGTATTTTAGTAATTTAAGTGCTTTATATATATTAATGGGAATGAACATCTGTTCGTGTTATTTAAATTAGAAAAATGATAGTGGCAGACATAAAACAAATGGAATAGTAATATGATACTTTGTTTTCATTTTATTCATTTTAATATTATTTTTACCCTTATTTTTATACGTTGTCTTGAACTAGTGCCTTAGTAATTAGTTGGGTTGATGTTGACCTAGGCAAGTTTGTTGTGGTAGGATCATGGAAGAAATGTTTCACGAATTTTGTTACTTTGAGAACTAATTACTTGTTAGGCCTTATTTGACACATGAATATTTATAGTGGAGTTGGCTATGCGTTTGTGGAAGGTTTCTAATCTGTATAAAAATCTATTTTGATTTTGACTATTCGATTTTGTAAACCCTAGGTTAAATAACTTTTAAGCTAATGTGTTTTGAAAATGTCTCTAAGAGCTAAAATAATTAATGTCTTAAATACTCCCTTGTTCGGGCAAGCAAATTGTTACCTTCTTTTGTTTATCATCTTGCTCACAATCTTCTATTGTATGTTGTATGTGTTAAGTTCTCATTGTAATTAGTTAATATTTGTCATCATTGGTATTCTAATATAATGTTATATTTTGCTATGTGTTAAGTTCTCATTGGGTAGTTGATTAGTTTGTTTGTGCAAGGAAAATGTTCAAGTTTGATGTAAATTTGTTTGAAATGGAATCATAGAGCCCCGCTTATATATGTGTTGTTTTAATTATTCTATATTTTTGTTCGGTCCAAGGATTTGTTGGCGTAGAATTATCAAAGACGGGCTGCCCGCCCCACTATTTTTTTGAGATAGTTAAGGCTAGGGTTTGACTAGAATATGGTATAAAACCATCGTTATTAGTAGATATCGTTCTTTTCCTATTTCTAATCAGATAAAATATCATAGAAAAAGAATATAGAAAACATTGCCTCCAGTAGAGCTTGCGGCGGTGAAAAGATCTGTGTAGAGATATTTTGTCACATACATCTTATATTTATCGTAAGAAGGAGAAGGAAAACTTTAGTGGTTGACTTGCGGATCGGTGTTTTTGCATCTGTTTTCCTCCGGGATTATTGCTAGCATTTGAGGTAGGCGCAACACAATCAAAAACCTTTTTCTATTTAAGTTTCTTTTAATTATTTTATGTTTTCATCAATAAATGGATGATAATCGATGTTGTGAGCATGATTATGAATGTTGGGATGCGGTCCATAGATTGTGATTCTTAAAAACATTTTTGATGGGATACGAGATATCCTTGGGAATAGTTTTGTTTCCTAAACCCACGGGGGCCTCCTTTGGCAGCTGGATTGATTGTTTTTATGGATGTGATGTTTCCATTTGTTTATGATGCTGTTAATCATGCTAGTTGTTTTTAAAAGAAATTGAAAATGTTGCTTAAAACGTTTTGTTGCTTCTTTTCCTCTCGGGTGTCACAACTCACGTCGTTTCATGACAAAAATTCCAGATTTTATGGCACCACAAGGAGCTAATGGCGGAAAAGCATAGAGATCGGTTTGGTGCTTTAGTTAGTAGTTTGCATAGGATTTATGGTTGAAAAATTGTAATAAAATATCATCAAACTCTTTTAGATGATTTATTGAGTATTTATTGATTAGTAATACTTTGGAGATTATTGGGTTAATGTTTAACCAATGAAACAATGCTTTGTTAAGGAAAATTCTATTTGATTAGATAATGAGAATTTCTGAGTCATGTCAGTTTGACTATTAATGATAATTATTATATAATATATATGTACCTGAATATTTTATAGTATGTGTAAAACTCACGTTAAATGAAGTGGATAAAATATTAGAATTTTATGAGTCTCAGAAGTAGTTTTAAAACAATTCTTTGTCACTGTGCGAAATTCAGGAATTTTTTGACAGATCCAACTATATAGAAGTTTTACTACTTTTAAACTATTCTATGGTATGTTTTAGGTTTTGGTGTCTTCTGTAAACTTTAAGATATTTCTTTTTCATTTTTAAATTGGTAAACCAAAACTTATTTGGAGTTGTGACAGATTTTATAAGATTTTTATAAAATGAACTATCTCTAGTTTTCTTTTCTCAAGTTCTGGTCAACTACTAGTTTGACTGTGGTCAAACGGTCTTTAAGATAAACTAAAAATTATAGAAAATTTATGAATAGAACTATACTCTTTTTTTTTGATAGGAAGAACTATACATCGAGTTAGGATCGGGAATGTATAATCATAATAAATTTTTGATTTGAATCGATTTCTAGTTTGTAAAATTCTTGGAGTGAACATAATAATTTTTGGATTTGAAAATGATGTCTTGGAGGGACTAATTTTGTTTTATGATTCTTCCTTAAACATGTGACCCTTTTGGATTAAATCTGGAACCATTAACGGTGAAATTAATTTTTATGGTAAATTATAGTTCTTTATAATTCATGTGGGTTAACATCACGTGAAGTTAACGGTTAGATGTTCCTAAAAGAATTTTTATATATCCGTTGCGGCATAATTTCTGAATTAAACATAAATAAAGATTAGACAAAGAATTAGTCGTTTGGACTTGGGACAAGTTTGTAAGTCTGGGCCTGATATTAAATGTAGCATTACGGATTTTGGGTTTGGATTTGGGTTGGAATCCGGGACCGAAATTTGGGGTGTTACAAGGACACTTCCTGAATGCGGATAGAATTTGATCCTCAGACCAACCCCCATATCTCTTGAAAATCTAGTTTGGGTTTAAGGGTTTCTGTATTGGATTGGAGGATGGATGGAACCTTATTGATAACTTTATAAATCTGGGGTTCAATAAATCCATATGATTCAAGCAATTTTAAGACTGAATCTGGTTTGGTTGTGGTTTTGAAATTGAGTTTTTCAGAAGCAGCGAAAGCTTCAATTTCGGATAATCCACATGAATTAATCAGATAAGAAACACAAATTCAGAATCAGAATCAGAATCCGGAGAACTGAGCTTACTTTTATCACTAGTAGTAGTAGAGAAGGAAGAAAAAGTGAAAGTAACAACCCTAGAATTGATAATCACAAAAACATTTTGATTTTGTATTCTGGAAAAATACTTAGATGGAGGCGCTAATAATGAAGAATAAGATTCTCCACTGATGATGGTTGTTGCCCCTTTCAGAGTTACTCCTACTTTGCTCAACAAGGATCGATACATTGCACCCCAAAACCACCGGAAGAAGAAGAAAGGGGAGTTTCTGAGAATGAGTTTTGATGG
Organism: Papaver armeniacum; assembly: GCA_023531295.1. Lineage (NCBI taxonomy): Eukaryota > Viridiplantae > Streptophyta > Magnoliopsida > Ranunculales > Papaveraceae > Papaver > Papaver armeniacum. The sequence goes on from JAJJWW010002826.1 coordinate 16,523, forward strand.
GAGGTAGAAGGGATTTTTGATAAACCCTAGAAACAAAAGGCATGGCAAGTTGTCGAGTGTTTTGGGTCTGACTGGCGATCTGAATTTGACTCGGTCCGAGTCAACAGTCAAGCTATTTGTCTTTCACCTTGTTTGTTGTCTCCTAATTCGTCTCGCCTAGATCTTATCCAAATTACTCATTTGGATTTGACACAATATGTTTGTTTTTTGAGTCAGATCTGACTCACCTGACTCAAAAATATGAGTCAATGGTATGTTCCCATGAGTTAGGGGTACTTTATTACTGGACTCAAAACGGATCCGAGTCGGGAGTTAGGTCCACTTCAGTTTGCACGTCAAATCTGACTCAAAAAGAAAAACAAACAATCTGACATCTAACTCAGACCGAGTTAGGGGTCGAATCTGATCCAAATACCGAGTCAACAAAAAACAAACATATTGTTTGTCTTTTCTTTATTTTGATTTCCGACGTTTATATATCTAATTCGGGGCTATTTGTGGGTTAGGTATTCTTTTGTACTTAACTCGTTGAGCACATATCTGACTGGATACAAAAAAATATCATAACTCTATTGATTATAGAGTACGAATTTCACACACACAATGATCCAGATGAATCAGTTGTGTTAGAAACATAAATAAATAAACAACTTGTCAGTTACAAAAAAGTTAGAAACTGGCTGGCAATGAAATTTAAGACTAACTTCCATAGATGAAAAGACACACTTTGTGAAGCGAACTCTTTTAGCTTCAGACTTCTGCAACTGACTTCTTCTCGTATCTGAATATCCTATGAATGTTTCTTAAATCCGTTGAGTACCTCCGATCTTATTCGAAAATGCTTTTCATCCCCAAAATTTGTCCCCCACCTCACATAACACAAAATAATGGGCCCCTGCTTTTCCCCCCACCTTCCTGGTGAAATTAACGGACGACAACAACACCACCTAATGGGGGACAGATCTAGGGGATAAATATGGGGGATAGGTAGCACCCCCTGCTTCCCCATGCACCACCTTCCTAGTGAAATCAACGGACGAGAACAAGGGGGACAGATCTGGGGGATAAATATGGTAGGAAATACCAATTGGTCCTAGAAATAATATATTAGGGAGAGTCTAGTCCTATTGACCCAGTCAACTATCTGTTTGGAACTTTTTGGTAAAATAAATTATAGTTTGGTCCTAAAAATTATCATTTGGTCCTAGGATGATGTCATGGATGATGTAAATTTCACCTTGTAAGGACAAAACTATCCTTTTGGGACCATGTATAGAAAAACCCCTAGAAAATATCGTTATTTTGATTACATTCTCTCTCTCTTTTTTTTTTTCTTTTTGTTCTTCCTGATGCTGTAACAATGGTGTGGGATGAAGATGAAGACGAACCGATGTTGGTGATAATTAATACATATATTTTTGATCCGTAGACGATGAATATGATCATTGTTGCTATTGTTGATATGTTTCTTTTTCTCTATTCTCTATAATTTCTTGATCTGTTTTCAAATCTAGATCTGTGATATGTTATTCTTGCTATTTCTTTGGTGTTGAAGACAGATTTACGAAGAAGATGAAGATGTTGAAGATGAAGATGAAGATGTTCTTCTTTGGTGTTGAAGACGACGACGAAGATGTTTGTTGTTGTTCTCACAGTGTTGGAAGACATCCAAGAAAATGAGATGAATATGATGAATACGATGTTATTGTTCTTGTTGAAGATGTCAAGAAGATGAAGATGATGTTGTTTGATGTTTTATATGGACTTCATTCCAGGAATGAAGTCTATATAAAATAGGCTTCATTCCTGGAATGAAGTCTGTTTTTCTTAGGTTTTATATGGACTTCATTCCAGGAATGAAGTCTTTTTCTTAAGTTTTTATATGGACTTCAACAGTAAATGAAATCTACATTTTTCTTAGGTTTTATATGGACTTCATTCCTGGAATGAAGTCTGCTTTTCTTAGGTTTTTATATGGACTTCATTTACGGAATGAAGTCCGTTTTCTTAGGTTTTATATGGACTTCATTCTTGGAATGAAGTCCATTTTCTTAAGTTTTTATATGGACTTCATTTAAATGAAGTCTGTTTTTCTTAGGTTTTATATGGACTTCATTCCTGGAATGAAGTCTGTTTTTCTTAGGTTTTTATATGGACTTCATTCCATAAATGAAGTCTGTATTTTCATAGGTTTTTATATGGACTTCATTCTTGGAATGAAGTCTGGTTTGTATATGTTTTATATGGACTTCATTTATGGAATGAAGTCCGGTTTGTATAGGTTTTTATATGGACTTCATTTCCGGAATGAAGTCTGGTTTGTATAGGTTTTGATATGAAGGAAAAAAAAAAAGGTTTTATATGGACTTCATTTTTGGAATGAAGTCCGGTTTGTATATGTTGTTATATGAAATTCATTTCTGGATTGAACTGATACAAAAAATGAGTAAAAATTAACATGGAAGGATACTTTTGTCCATTCCGTATTTTTAAATAATTATGGACCAAACAAGAAAAAGCGTTTGACCAAAGGACTAAACAGACATGGGCCCACCTATAAAAGGACCAAACGATATTTTTCCCATAAACATGGGGCACTTCCGGATTTTATTCTAAGATACTCCCTCCGTCCCACATATATAGGCGGAGAGAGAAAATTCTCTTAGATTAAGAAAATTGCATGGGATTCATAATTTTATATGTCTTTTCTTGTTTTACCTTCTGTCTTATCTCCAACACAATTACCTATGTACAATAAATATGTGTATATATGGAAAAATTCATCTTGAATAGCAAAGTCCGCCTATTTAGTGGGACAAATAAAAACCAAAATTCCGCCTATATATGTGGGACGGAGGGAGTATAACTAAAAAAAACTGAGTACATTCCTTTTTGGTTGGAGCAATGCAAAACCCTCTTAAATACGTTGTCTGTACTTGAACACACATGATAACTCCGGGTGGGCCTATCGGCTAGCTAGTAATACTCACTTTTCAACAACACAATGAATATTTTATATCTGAATTCCATTATAAAGATAGGACTCAATGGCACCAAATTACCGGAGCCAAATTACTGGTGTTAGAACCATTTCTCAAGACCATTTTATGTAATCCGCCAGTCATGATAGAAAGAAATGTAATCAGACGTTCTGCATTACTAGTACTTTGAATACTTTGAAAATTGATGTGATCAATGAGCTAATGGTTCCAGTATAACCTTACAGATGTTCTAATAGCTTACAAAAATGTGACTGTACAAGGCTTGCATATTCCTTCATTAGTCTTTAATCTCGGAAACGACCACCTGCACAAAGAACCAGCCCTTTATATGTTTTTTCTTCTGAAGATACAATACTCAATGACGGAGTTGGAAGGCAAAGACAACAGACATCAAGCAACGAAAATGAGTTCCAGCATACAAGAGAAAAGACACAACGCAGTAGTTGTCCATTTTTCAGCCATATATTTTCTCTTTTTTTAGCCTGGACATGTCTGTGGCACTCTTTTAGCTTTTTTGATCTTCTCCCTGTTGTATATCCTTTTTGATCAATAAAATTGATTTTTGGTAAAAAAAAAAAAAAACAGCTCCAGCACCATCAACATTGCAGCTGCAACAACATCACCGGCGTTGGCAGCAATAGCACCACCTGCATCAGCAGCAACATACATTTCTTCCCAAAGAAGTATTCTCCTCAGCATCCCCTGCCCTCCGTGTTGCAATTTCATCCCTCTTTCTTCTGGCAAATCTGATGAGCTCAATAAGCTCTTCCAATACAAGGTGGTCAGCAAGTGCCAATGCCTGCTCCAACTTGGTCTCCCTTCCAAAGTTCGCCTTGTACATGTTGTTTTCCACGATCTCCAGTTTCCTGGCACCATCATCTTTCTCCAAGGGCCGATTAAAGAAGCTCAGATGACTGAAGTCACATCTACAAAGAAAAAAACCCGACAGTGCAGGCGTTTCAGATATGTTGTTGTTGTAGATTCTAACCTCTTTTACTAGATATTGTGACTAACAAGGAAGCAATAACCCTCAAGTCCATGTCATCTCCTTGGTATCTGGCATCTGCCTAATCCAAAAAAAGACCAATCTGAATCTAGCATCCTCCATTAGTCTTTAATCTCGGAAATGACCACCTGCACAAAGAACCAGCCCTTTATATGTATTTTCTTCTGAAGATACAATACTCAAATACGGAGTTGGAAGGCAAAGACAACAGACATCAAGCAACGAAAATGAGTTCCAGCATACGAGAGAAAAGACACAGCGCAGTAGTTGTAAATACAATCTGGATAGGTTTCTCCTTGGCACTCTGGAAGTATAGGTTTTAAGCAACATAGGCAATAACATACATATGGTAATTTAAGAAACTAATGTCATACTAGCCCAAAATATCCTGCAGGCCACGCTTTCCGCACTGCACAACAACAGCTCTTAGTCACAAAACTTTGAAGTATCAAACAAATATAAAACAAAGATTAAAAAAAAAAAAATCCAACAACAGATTAAGGATACTATCAACCAAAAAAGCAAGTATTACCCGAAGATCAGAAACCTCTAACTCATATGACTGGCAACCCACTTCATTCTTTAGTTTATCTTGATTTTTGCCAAAGCACACTGATTGCAGTCCAAAAAGCTCACTATAATTGACTAACTCTGTTGACAGAAGCCTATGTGCTTTCTGACAAAGAACTCTCAAGTGTTCATTTAAGCAACTACTTTGGATAAATATGCCTGCAGTCTAAACAACAGTATATAGATTTCCTAATAGAACAACAGACCACACATATCCTGCCGAAAAGATATATCCTTCCATTCAACAACCAATAATCAGATAGCCGGTACAGTAGGGACAAACTTATAAACATGATAAAAGTATAAAAGATATATATTAAAATCACTACTCATGACATATTTTTCACCTTATTTGAATATAAGAGGAGGCAAAATTTTCATTTCCGAAATAACATATCAAGCACACTGTAAAACAATAAAAATAGGCAGGAACTAATAAAGTGAATTCAAATAATCTACATACCGCTAACCCATATATTCATCTCAACAACTTCAGTTCTATATGAGCTTTTGGTAATTCAACTGACGTTCGAATACCTTCATTAGTCCAGGAACTTCTTCCTCATATTTTTTCACAAATTTCTTCAAAAAAGACTCATCTGACAAGGTAGCAAGTGTACTTAGAGAAATATTTTCTTCAATCAAACCCCTTGAGACTAAAACCCTGATAACAGAACACCTTGGGATAATCTTCTCCTCCAAGTTGCAAGTAAAAATCACTGGGTTTTCAGCAACAATTGATGAATCGTAACCCATTTTAATCACAAGGAAACCCAAAACTGCCGTAATCTTCTCCCCGGAGGTCTTCATACATGTAGGACTCTTCCTAAATGCTGACAGAATTTGATCCTCAGACCAACCCCCATATCTTTTAAAAATGTCCATTTTGTTTCTCAAACTTGCTTCACTCGTTATCCTCAACATATGCACAGCTACAAGAAATGTGGTTTCCGAATGATGGAAACCCATGTCTCTAACCCTGTCTACAATCTCTTCAAATCTATTGGCCGTATATGCTTTTGGATGTAGAATTAGATGGTTAGAAATATGAGTTTCAGGGACACCTTCATTTCTCAATATCTCTACATTGACCCTCACTACTTCAACTCGGTCTCTACTGATAATCCAAGGATTTCGTCTAATCATCGTAACTACATTTTCATCAGACTGCACAATGTTCCTAAGTGTATCAAAGCAAGGAATTATTTCTTTCCTTAAGTCTCGTGTCAGTAATTGTGGGAAGCTTGAGATGAAATCAGCAAGCTCAATTTCGTCAATTCCTTTTGATTTGAAGAAATCTAGTTTAGGTTTAAGGATGTTAATAGGATTGGACTGGAGAATGGATGGAACCTTACTGATTACTTTAGAAATGTGAATTTCAGTGAATCCGTATCTTTTAAGTAAAGCTAAAACTGAATCAGGGTTCAATGTATTTCTGAAATTGAGTTTTTCTGAAGCAGTAATTGCTTCAGTTTTTGATAATCCACATGAATTAATCAGATAAGAAACTACAAATGATGAATCAGAACAAGAAGTAAGATTACTGTAATTACTAGCAGTAGTAGAGAAGGAAGAGAAAGTGGAAGTAATAACCCTAGAATTTTGATTTTGAATTCTGAAAAAATACTTAGCTGTTGGAGCTGCTAATGTTGAAGAAGAAGATTCCCCATGGATGATGGCAGTTGCCCTTTTCAGAGTACCCCTTGATTTACACAACAATGATCGAAACATGGCACCCCAAAACCACCACCAGAAGATGAAAGGGAATCTGTAAAACTGGAGTGAGGTGAGAAATTTTGAAGAAGAAGAATATTATACTTAAACCCTAACAATCTTAGCAGCGTCATAGAGATGCGTAAATACTAAATAGAATTGAGAAAACTCGCATCTTGGTTTAGAAACGGGGCAGCTGTGGGGGGTGGTGTGAGAGGCTCCGATTGTTTCGAGCCCATTTATTAGGCCAGGATTGTTTTTTAAAACGGAGGTAGTGTTATGCAATTTGATTTGGATATGAAATTGTAATGGTAAAAACCCTTTTCCACAATTTTTCATACTTGCTAGCTCTAAAGGGTTAAAGTTAATGTTGTGGGAATGCGTTTAGTGATTTGCTCAGTCTGGCACGACTGTCCAGCTGAACACAGTACACCAAGTATTGAACTGTGCTTTGGTCTTTGCTCAGTCTGGTAAACCAGACATTGAAATAGTTTATACCTGAATGCAATTTCAAGCATACGTAATTAGTAGCTGCAGTTCTCACCGTTCATGGCAGAAATGTAATCCACATTCTTTATACTAGTATCCAAAATTGACGAGATCAATGAGCTAATGGATTCAGTATAACCTTACAGATGTTTTAATGGCTTACACAAATGTGACTGTACAGGGGTTGCATCTTGTTTTTCAGCTATAAAGTAATTTCAAAAACAAGCATTACTACAGTAGTTTTGAAACACCTGACAATGCAGGCGTTCCAGGTATGTTATTGTGGATTTGAAACTTCTTATTACTTGAAATTGTGACTGACAAGGCAGCAACACAACTTTGAGTCCATGTCATCTCCTTGGTAGCTGCATCTTCCTGATCCAAAAACCGACCAAGCATTCTCCATTAGTCTTTACCACACCTGCACACGAACCACCCCTCAAGCATTTATCCTCTCAAGACGCAACATTCAGAAATGAAGTTAGAAGGCAAAGAGAACAGAGAATATTAAAGCCGTCAAGCAAAAAGAAAAAAAAATCGAGTTCAAGCATACAAGAGAAAAGAGATATAAGTTAACTCCATACAGTAATCTTAAATACAATCCTGAAAGGTTTACTCCCATGACGAAGAACTCATACGACAAGCAACCCACTGCATTCTTTAGTTTATCTTGACTAATTCTGTTGACAGAAGCTTATGTACTTTCTGAAGAAGAACTGACAAGTGCTCATATAACCAGCTAAATTTGTTTCTTTGAATTAACATGATTGCAGTATAAATCTCTTAATAAAACAACAAACCACATATCCTTCATTTCATAACCAAAAATCAGGCGTCCAATATAGTAGTTAAAGATAAACTTATAGCCATGATAAGAGTACGAAAGATGAAGTTACTGCTCCAGGAAATATATTTTTCAGTTTTATTTGTACATAAGAGGATGCAAAATTTTCATTTCTGAAATAAGAAAGCAACCATAGAGTAAAACATTAAAGACACGCAAGGAGTAAAATGAACTTAGATAATCTACTTACAGACGTTTTAATAGCTTGCAGAAATGTGACTGTACAAGGGTTGCATATTGCTTTCCTGTTCCAACAACGTTGCATCTTGTTTTTGAGCTATAAAGTAATTTCACAAACAAACATTACTAGCTTTGAAACACCTGATAGTGCAGGCATTCCAGGTATGTTGTTGTGAATTCATAACCATTTCATACTATAGATACTGTGGCTAACAAGGCAGCACAAAACTTAAGTACTTGTCATCTCTATGGTATTTGGCATCTCTGCCAGATCCAAAAACAGATCAATCTGAAACTAGCATTCCCCATTGGTCTTTAATAATCAAGAAATGACTACCTGCTCAAGAACCACCCCTCAAATATTTATTCTCTCAAGCGTCTAACATTCAACGATGGGAGTCGGATGGCAAAGAGAACAGAAAAGAGACACAACTCAGTACAGTAATCTTAAATACAATCTTGAAAGGTCTTCTCCTTCCCACTCTCTGCCGTTACTAAGCTCTCATGAAGAATTCATATGACAAGAATCCACTGCACTCTTTGGTTTATCTTGATTCTAGCCATTATGACATGAAGTACCAAAAATCAGGTGTCCAGTACGGTAGTTCTAGATAAACTTATAGCCATGGTAAGAGTATAAAAGATGAAGTTACTGCTTCATGAAATATATATTTCACCTTATTTGTACATAAGAGGATGCAAAATTTTCATTTCCGGAATGACAAAGCAAGCATAGAGTAAAACATTAAAGATACCCAAGAAGTAAGTGAATTCAAATAATCTACATACCGCTCGCTACCCACATAGGCACATGTTCATCTCAGCAATTCCTTCAGTTCGGTAGCAGCTCTTGGTAATTCAACTGACGTTCGAATACCTTCATTAGTCCAGGAACTTGTTGCTCATATTTTGTCACAAATTTGTTCCAAAAGGACTCATCTACCAAGGTAGCAAGTGTACCTAAAGAAATGTTTTCTTTAATCAACCCCTTGGAGACTAAAACCCTGATAACAGAACACCTTGGGATAATCTTCTCCGGCAGGCTACAACAAAAAATTATTGGATTCTCAGCAACAATTGATGAATCATAACCCATTTCATTCACAAGGAAATTCAAAACCGCCATAATCTTCGTCTCAGAGGTCTTCATACATGTAGGATACTTCCTGAATGCTGCTTGAATTTGATCCTCAGACCAACCTCCACATCTCTTATAAACATCCATTTTGTTTCTCAACCTGGCTTCGCTCATTTCTGTCAGCATCTGAACAGCTTTAAGAAATGTGGTCTCTAAATGATTAAAACCCATTTCCTTAACCCTCTCAACAATCTCTTCAAATCTCTTGTCCATATACACTTTTGTGTGTAGGATTACATGGTTAGAAATATTGGTTTCAGGGACACCTACATTTCTCAAATGCTCTACATTGACCATCAATCTATCAACTCGGTCTGTGCTGATAATCCAATGATTTCGCCTAATCAATTTAATGACATTTTCATCAGACTGCACAATGCTCCTAAGTGTATCAAAGCAAGGAATTATTTCTTTCTTTAAGTCTCGCGTTAATAATTGTGGGGATCTTGAGATGAAATCGGTAAGCTCAATTTCATCAATTCCTTTTGATTTGAAGAAATCTAAGACTGAATCGGGATTAGAAGTGGTTTTGAAATTGAATTTTTTAGAAGCAGTAAGAGCTTCAGATTCAGATAACCCACATGAATTAATCAAATAAGAAACCACAAATGATGAATCAGAATCAGAAGTATTGACATTACTAGTAGTAGTAGAGAAGGAAGAGAAAGTGGAAGTAACCCTAGAATTTGAAATTACAGCATTTTGATTTTGTATTCTGAAGAGAAAATACTTAGCTGGTGCTGCTAATAATGTTGATGAAGGAGAAGAAGATTCTGTATTGATGATGGGCGTCGTCCTCTTCAGATTTACTCCCAATTTACACCACAAAGATCGAAACATTTCGCTTTTCACCAGAAAAAAGAAGAAGAAGTAATAGAGTCTGCGAGACTTGAGTTTTAGAGGGAAGTATGAAAACCTAAAATCTTGTAAAACCTAGAATTTACACCATCTGCAAATCGAGCGGCATTTTCGCATTCACTATGGTCAAAACATTTTTTTTTTTCTCTCCAAGGGCAACTCCTAAAACCTTCCTTAATGTTTCGACAGGGAATACCATCAGGTGAACACGAGTTAAGAGCAGTTCCTATGGACCTCCCATAATGTACTCAACCACATGAAAAACGAATAGATAATGAACTTCCAATCCGACATGAAAAAGCTAAATTTTAAATAAATTAAAACCAAAATAATAATTTTTGCTGGTTTAATTGTTTACCGTAAACCAATAAATTTGGTCAATCAATCAATCCGCGCATAGGAAGTTAGACTACTACCCGGGTAAAACAACGCGCTGGTGAAAGAATTTCACCTTTCCATAAAGAAGGGGAGACCGAATCTGATCCGAGATCCATTCAGCCATTTCCAATTTAAGCGTGGGATGATCGGATCCATTTCGAGTACGTGGAATTTATGGTGGGTTTGGATGTAGAATTTTAAAGGTGGAATTCATGGGTCCAGGGGGACATTTGTTACCCGAACTGCTCACGGAAGTTTTCCAACAAATCCTCGACCCCTCCCTCTAAGATTTGCAAAAATATTCCTTTTTTTTTTAAATTTAAATCCCATTTGCAAATTTAAGATTTGAGGGTAATGCCGCGTACAAAGATAAATACAAATAAACCTATAAATCCTAGGAATTTATATTGAATCTAAGAGAATTTACATGATTCAAAAGGATTATAAATATGGAGTCAATTCTGCAAACAAACCCACCATAAGAGAAATTCAAAGGAAAAATATGGAGTCAATGAAGAGCAGGGCGGACAACGCGCCCAAACATCGCTTGCCAACGAGCAAAGAAGAAATGCCCACTACAATTTTATCAAATATTGTCGGCTTGTTCCGACTCTTACAGTATTTTGAAGATTATTATATTAATATTAATATTATATTTTAAATTTTACTAATTAGTATTATTTGATAAAGAGTATTACATTAACTAGTTGCAAACCTAACAAACTAAGCTCCAACGACATATTACTACATTAATTGAACAGGTTGCCGTGCTCAACTACCAGCAAGCCTCATTGGTAACCTAGCCAAGGGAGCCGAAGCGGATTAGGGGCTAAGATTGTGTCACAAGGGGAGCAAGCTAACTCTACCTTCCATGTTAATTGCTGCAATATTACGCCATTGGCGGCTCGAACCTGGGACCTCTTGAAGCGCGTGAAACTTTGAGAAACGGGGATGACCAGCTGAGCTAGGTGCCCGTTTTTAATATTATTATACAAATTATTATATTATTACATTCCTGCTCCTAACTCTAATTTAAAGATTATTATATCGTTGCGTTAACGGAACTAGTAGTAAAACACCAAGGTGACCAATTTTGGAGTACAAAAACTCCGTTCAAATGCTGGGATCCATTAAAACTCCATATTAAACAAAATTGATACAAAAACCCAAAATTTTTAAAAATTGATACAAAAACCCAAATAAAATTGCTATCATCAAATTCTATGATGAAAACAAATTTGGTTTCAACTTATTTTCGCCTATTTTTATCATGAAACCAAACATTTTAATGATGAAACAATAAGTTTATGATTAAACCAAATTTTGGTGGTACTGTTTATGGTTAGTGGTGGTGTTGTGGTGCTTTTGATGGTGATGTTAGTGTTAGTATTTGTTGGTGGATGTTGTGTTGGTTGCTAGTAGTGGTATTTAGTGGAGGCAAAAACACCTTTAGAGTTTTTGTGTACTTTTGTTGTTTGGGGTTTTTGTGTTACTCTTGTTTTGATGGGTTTTTTGTGGATGGATAGTGACACCTTTGGGGTTATAACTCACGGACGTAATGGCTCGACATGATGCTAACATAAAGTTTTGGTAAATCTCTAATAAAAAAAACTAATTCGACATTTATCTAATTAATGATTATATTTAATTATATTTCGAGATGTTGTTAGGTTTTCACACATGCGAACTTGTGGATCAGGAATTCTCATATAAATAATCCTTAAATTTGGTTCAAAGTATAGTGGACTAAAGAGTAATTACTGAAATTGAATCTTGTTAGTCAAATTATTTTATCGTGTTAAATTATTTTATTTTTGATGAATCAAACCAAAACAGCATAAGCTCGATCAAGCTTGGATTAATGTACACTATATCTTTAAGATTGTATCATCAATCCATTTAATAATCCGAAGCATTTTACCAATTCATTTTACTAAATAAAAAAAAGTAGTTTACCCAATAAAGAATTCTTATGTATTTTTAATTTTATCTTAAATTTTTTTTTTTTTTGATCAATCTCTGGTTTCTTCCTAGAAACATACAAAATCAGGGAGATCATACATAACATGATCAATAAAGAGATTCTTACCAATATATAGAAAAAGTATTTTATTTATTTTTTAAATTCTACTTGATTGACGAAGCTTGACCGGAATAATAATACTCTTAAAATATATTCGCATTGAATTTATTTGATTTAAATGAAGAAATCATATCAATATTGAATTTTATTACCCTAATTATGGAATGCGCAATTGGGGGATATCAAAACTAATTGGGGGATATGAATTACTTCCCCCAACCAAAGGTGTCAGCTATGGGGTGTTTTTTGGGCCGAAATTACTAAAACACCCTTAGATTAATTAAAAAACATTATGAAAAGACTGTTATACCCTTTCTACTAAAACTTAAAATCTAAAAACCAAATCATTTATCCCCCATTCTCAAATCAGTTCCGGCATTGTTAGTTAGGGTTAGGTTTCAAATTTTTGTTTTCTTCATCTTCTTCATCGTTCACACCATCGTTCTTTATCGACGATTAATCGTTAAATCAAAAATTTCTTCGTCGATTAACCTACCCGAATCAAAACCATGCCTCCAAGAAAGAAATCAGATGCCCAATCGAAGTCAAAATTGGTGAAGAGAAATTAAAAGAAAAACTTGCTAAAATTGCTCAAGAACTAGAAGAAGAAGAACAAGAGTTATCGAACGATCAACTACTCAGAAATATGGCTTCTGTGAGAAGGTAAGTCATTTAAAACTGTTTAATTAGTGTTTCAATCGATTTGTAGCTATGGGTTTAGGTCAAAATCGCGAAACCCTAACTGGAACTGTTGAGTTTCAGTAATTTCGGCATTCAATATAGTATGAATGCCACACCGGAAGCAATTTAATAATTAGATGGTGATACCAACATTCAACTATGAGGGTACCCTCTCAATTTAAATTCATAATAAAAAAGGTTATTTGTATGCAACATATGGTGATACCAACATGGTTATTTGTATTAAATAATTAGATGATTAAAGCTAATTATTTTTATTTGTATTTATTTTTTCCATAGTCAGTTTTATTTATGATCTAATTATGAGGGAACCCAATCAATGCAAAGGCATAATGAATAGAGGTTACAACTCTTACATCCGTCGGATGTCTTTGGCTGGGATGAGATTGAGATGGTCGGATGCAACGTTTGTCTCTCAAAATGTTATCCGACCGTCCAAGGATCAAAAATCCATTTTGTTTTGTATTATAGATATACTATTAAATTTAAAATTTATACAAGTATCATATATGAATATTTTGTTGTCTGCGGTTTTTGTACAACGGCCCGCGGATTACTCGCGCATTTCTTATTCAGACGCCGATCACAATGTACCATGGTGCAAAACACAATTCTTCCATCCACCTGGCTCAAAAATTTTTTTTATTTGTGAATGCCATATGAACAACCATAATAACATGTTTGTTAGCATCGAACTTGTGGGATCACGATTCGACTCCAAACTCCACATGGGTAAGACGTTAGAGTGTATTGTTGGTGCAAAATTAATTTCCCCAGCAATCTTCGTGATGTATACAAGATGATGGAATCTCCATCGTTGGTTTGTTTATCCTGAATTTGTAGATGGAAATTGAGAGTGGCACCTGCAAAGACATTCTGATGCTTAAGTCAGAGAGAGCTCTAGACAAGTTGTTAGAGGAGAACAGTAATTGTGTACCTTTGGAGTTGTATTTCAGACTCTATTCATAGGTAGCGAAAAAAATCTAATTAGTATGATTTTTAGGTATCTCAAATAACCACCTAGATTTACCTTTATCTTATAAGATTTTTTTCCCCATTAAGCGTGGGTTTTAAAAGGGATCCCAAAACCACTACAGAATAACTTAAACATACGAAAATAAATACAATAAATTATTTAATATGCCATACATATGTTTTTCCTGTTCTATCTTCAAAAATGATTTTATTCATGTCTTCGGAGAAGGAACTGGAAATGATCTCAAAAAACTTTACATTAGGATGTAAATTTGCAAGGTAATCAGCAACTCTGTTTGTCTCAGTGGTAAATATGCTTGATGCCGAAAGAATCCAATTAAGAGGTCTTTGATTTTATAACTCTTACAATGTGAAGACTTGTCCTTGGCGGTTCAGTTCGGTGGTTGATAATGGTCACAACCATCTTCGATTCGGTTTCACACTATATTCTTCTGAGATTAGGTTTAAGGCTAAATTTAGACCCAATCTAAACCTTGTAGCTCATGTATAGTGTTTGTAGATGGTATTATACTATCCGTGGTGACATATATCACTTCTCCCTCACTGTTACGGACGATAGCTCCATAGCCATCAACGTGATTTCTAAGAGAACCATCTGAATTAATCATGACGTAACTCGTTTGGGGTTTCCCCCAACAACATTTTATAGTATTCGGGATACTATGAGAAATATTAAGGTCCCATATATTCATAAAATCCTTGTTGTATGAAGAGTCTATAATGGAAGTATTTAAAGCCGAAACTTTAATACGTACGTCAACCTGAATAGTGTGTATGATTTGAGTATCTTATGAATAACCACTTGGATTTGTACTTATCTCCCCAATGTTTGTATATACCATGGGAGATTCTTTTCATTATATTTTTGCACATCTGGAAAGATCCATGTCTATCTTGTCAAGATTTGTACTTATCCAGGAAGATCTATGTCTATCTTTATAAATACATCTCGAAATATACGTGTTTATCTTCTCTAGATTTATAGTTATCACAAATTATCTCTTTTAAGATTTGAATTTATCATGAACTGGTTTCCATAGTAAACCATTGAACCCCCCAAACACTAGTAGAGAATGAGCCATTCCAGACCCACATCCGTGACCCTCAATCACGGTCAATGGGCCGTTGACCAATGAAGACGGTCATTAATATAAAAAATTTCCGAAGCACAACCTAAAGCGTTTAAAACGGTCGTTCTATAAATTTTTTAATTACCGATGTATCCCCGATTCAACGACTCATACAACGACCAGCTAGACTCGGTTGAATCACTGGTGGCGGTAAATCTAACTTTCGGTTCGCACTTTTCCCCTCGTTATCAACGAGGTTATATATATCTCCGCCCCTCCTCTCTCTCTCCGTCGGTTCATTTCTGGAGAAACTCTCTCTCTTCATAACTGAGACCACTCTCCCCTCTCACTAACTCTACCATTGAGAACCAATTAACCTAAACATCAGTTTACCTTTTACATCTCTTAATTAGCAAAATCATCAGGTATATGTACAGTTAGGGTTTTTGATTTAAGTTATATATTTCTCATCTTTTTCTTTTACTCGATTTTCTTCATGGGGTTTTAATGTTTATTGTTTTTATTGTTGGTTTAAGGTAAATCTCAAGAGATTTAGGTGTTTGATTAGAAGAATCATCAAGAACAGGTACAGTTAGGGTTTTGGATTTAAGTTTTGTTTTCTCTTTCTTTTACTGATCGATAATCTTCATGGGGTTTTAATGATTATCGTTTTGTTTATCGATTTCAGGTAACCCTCAAGATCTTTAGTTGTTTGATTAGAAAATCATCAAGAACAGGTACAGTTAGGGTTTCGGATTCAAGTGTTTTTTTTTTTTTTTTTTTTTTTACTTTTCGATTTTGTTCATGGGTTTTAACGATTTTTGTTTTGTTTGTTGATTTCAGGTAAATCTCTAGAGCTTTGGTTGTTTGATTACCAAAATCATCAGGTATATCTGATTTTGTTTGATTTGGATGATAGTTGTTTAGTTTATGAGTTTCAATTTAGTCTATGGATCATATGTTAGGGTTAGTTCAGTTATGTTGTTGATTTGGCTGGTGGGTTATGGTTTTTTTTTTTTTTTTTTTTTTTTTTTTTTTTTTGCAAAGAATCATGTTTAGGTCTGCAAGTACTTAGGGTTTTATAACTATGTGGATTTATGACCGGAATGATTTCTGATTGGGATATTTTTATGTACAGGCATGTGGTTACGTTTTATAATTTAATTTATATGTTTGAAATTGAATAAGTAATTGATTGTATTAGTGATTACAACATGATTTAGAATCCAGCAAGTATACCACTAGATTTAGAATGATAGCTAGTTAGGTTTTTGTATTGTAGTTAATTTTTCATATTGATTTTATTGTAGTAAACTATGCCGAGACTTCCTATTCCAAGTAGCAGCCGATCTCGTTATGCAAGTATTAGGTCTGCAAGTATTAGGTCTGCAAGTACTAATCCTAGGTCAAGTGAAGCTACCTGGCCGAGGGCTTTGATCAATTCCCAAGGTTCTCCATCAACTGATGGTAGTCATGCTGCTGCAAGTACAAGTGAAGGGAGTCCCCGTGTGTCTTCATCAGATGGTGATAATTCTCGGGCCATGTTAATGGAAATCGGGATGGGGGAGATGGATTGCATGAGGCTTTTCATCAAGCAAACATTGAAGCTGACAATACCGAGGAAAGTGGGATTAATGGTAACACACAATATTGTGTTTAAGTTTCCTTTTTCATATATATATATATATATATATATGTGTGTATGTGCTATCAAGTTACCTTTTAATTTGTTTTTTTTTCTGCAGCTGATCACCGTTTGGAAATAAACTTCAATTCAATGGGACAACCAATTGAAGATGGTTCTAAGAAATATGCCACCGGTGGAGTGATAGCCGGGAGTGTTGTCGCACCATGTATTGAGGATTGGAGTGTCATTAATTGGGCTCTTAAGGAAGAAATCTGGAGAGCCATCAAGAATGAGTACAAGGTACCTGAAGTTATCAAGTCCAAGTATGGCAAATAAATCTTGGAAGAACATGAAGACTATTTTAAGGAAATGGTGTGACCAATTTGACAGTATTGCTGAGAGATTGAACAATAGACCAGCTGGTGTGAAGAGTGAGGATTGGATGAAATTTGTGGAATTGCATAATTCAGAAGCTGATCAGAAACTAAGGGAGATAGGTAAGGAATCAAGGAAGCTTCTGAAAGCTTTGAATACTACTGGGAGGGACGGCATTGCACGTTGTCGACATGTCATGGAAGAACAGAGCCCCTCTTGGTAGTGTGACCAGAACTGTTGTATACCTGGCAACACATGTTTACAAAGAGATTCTGAAGAACACCTTGAATTATTGGACCATAATTGTTATGAAATAAAGTGCAAAGAATATGTAGTGAGTTAATCTTTTACTGTTGGTTTTAGTTTGGCTGCATATATTTTTATCTTTGGTGCTTTTTATAATTTGTTTTCTACTTATACTTATAATCTTGTGTACATTGCAGGCAAATGTGAGAGAGCTGAATGAAATAGAAACGGTATATAGGGAAACCGATTTGGACAGAGATGCGATTTGCGAGGTGGGTGCACATGAACTTGTATTGTTGTTTGCAGAAAAAGAAAACCTTGTTAGTTACTAGCTAACTGATTGATTGCTTCTTCGTAGGTGTTTGGAGTTGATGATAGGGGTTGTGTTCGAGGAATGGGAGGTGGGATATCAAAAGCAGCGGGCGCCTTACCAGGTTCAAGGGAGCACTACGAAGCAAGTCTTTGAAGACTAGAGCTGTGGAAGATCGTGTCCAGTAGTCTTGAGGTAAGCTTGTTGAGACACTGATGGCTGGTTTGAGTTGCAACCCTAACACCAGCAATGTTAATGCTCAGGCAATATTCTATAACTAGTTTTTAGTTTGCAACTCATTCAAGTAACTATTTTGATTTGTAACACCGGTGATGTGTCGATAGCTCTTATCCGAGTTCAATTGAATTTCTCTATTCCTATTTTCTTGCATTGTTTTTCTTATGAACATCAGTAATTCTTATTGCCATATTTGATGGGATTATGATCTGCAGGAAATAAATGGTGGTGGTTGCCAACCTAGCAGAATTCAAAGAGTAATTGTGAGAAATATGAGAAAAAACTGTGTTGCCTTTGGATGTATAGATATGAGTAGGCCTCCACCAAGTCGATGAGTTTCATTTGGTCCGCATTGATGAAATTTGTCTAGCTTCCCGAGAGTCTCTGTGATGGTGATGGAACTTTTGGTGATCTTATCATAGGCAACAATATTTTGTGGCCTCAACACTCGGTTTTTCTACTTCCAACTGATAATGCTGGTTTTTAATGAATTTGGAGTTTTGTTGTTTGTCGAGGTGCAGGTGAACTAACTTTTTGGGACTTTTTTGGGGACTTTTTTTGGGTATATACATGGTTGGTATACATGTAAGTTTTTTCGGATATATATTTACGTATTTGTGGTTTATATATGTAATTATTTTGGGAAGCTTAGTTTTTAGATGCAAGTATTTTGGGGTTTAGTTGATCTTGCAAGTTTATATGGTTTTGAGTCTCATCTCTTTTTTATGTAAAGAAGAAGACATTCAAAACATGTAAAGAAGAAGACATTCAAAACATGTAAAGAAGTGTCTTGCAACTTCTATGTATCTGTAGCTTTAGCAGGTTTCAGAGCCTTGCTTTTATGTAATGAAATATATATTAGTATCAGCAATCTTGTTCACTTTTATACATTGTTTTGATTGTCATTCTTTATGCATTGTTCACTGTTTATCAAGGCTTATCAAGGAATTGTAGCAGGATTAGAAAGGATGTGTTAGAATTGTGAAGTAACTTGTTTATGCTATGTTTCTTTTTAACTCCTGTACAGTCCTAGAGCATTGATGATATCTAATTCTGCAGCATTAGATAATACAATAGTGTTGCAGTCTTAGTTTCTGCACTGCAAACTGCTCTAGTCACTTTGTTTGATCTGCAGTCTCAGCATTCTACTAGATTATTGCCATGTAAACTAGTTTTTTGCATTTGTAGTACGTTGCAGTCTACGTGAAATGGTTTGCAAAGAGGTGTATTATGCAGAATCATTCCTTGTCTTTGAGACTTTTGGATATGTATCAGTTGTATTAATCTTGGGATTGGCTTGGCTTCTTTCATTTCAATTTCACCTTTGGATACACATGTTGAACTAAACTTCATGTGTGGAAAAATCTTATTTGTGAAAATGGTGGTTGTAAATTTTTTAGAAATTGCAGATACACATATCTGGTGAACTAAACTTCAATTTTTCTAAACAATAGACATTCACTTGGAGGCGATTCAGCCCATTAAGGTGTTGCTGACTCAGGTGTTGCTGACTCGGGTAAAAATCTGATTCAAATTAGGTCTATACTTTCCCATCGAGAAAAAATAAAAACATTATCGTCTCTATATCTCTCTTTCTCATTCTCTTATTCTGAGAGGCAGCTCTCTCAGACAAATTTATTACTCCTCTCTACCAAATTCATCACCGGGCTCAAGCAAATTTATTACTCTCTCAGACAAACTAAATCATCGACATGTACTTGCGATAAATTTATGATAGGTGGTGTATTAACTAGTTAGGGTTTCAATCATCAGCGTATTTATCGGTACAACAACTTTCGGAGGATTTATTAATGCTAGTTGCATTCTTATTTGAGGTTTCATCATATCACATACTACTGGAAGGGTAATAAACAATTTTTAATTTTTATTTCATCTTGAGTTACAATTTATTAGGGTAATAAACAAAAAAAATTAATAAAATCGGGGGTTTTGTTTAATTAGGTCACTTAAAAATCTCATCTTGATTTAGGAATAAGAAATTTCTATAAAATTGGAGGTTTTGTTTAATTAGGTCATTTAAGTATTTCATCTTGAATTACAAATTGGGGCTAAATTATTGATAGGTGTAGAATACACCGTATTTATTATCTAGTATTTATGCTTTCTTTGTTATTTTTCGTGTAAATTATGTATCTTATGTGTGAATTTGAGTTATTAGGTGCTTTGGAGTCGCACGGAGGAAAAGAAGGAGAAACTACTCATTTAGAGCGAAAAGGGCAGAATTGTCATTTCACGGGCGAGCACTATCTGGAGCCCAGTCAATGTTAAGGGGCATCTCTGTTTTGGAGGGTTTTTAAATACATACCAACTATGGTTAAGGGGTTGCCAATCAGGATGGCCCATATCTGAGTCTGAGGATGTGTATTATAAATCCACCCCAGAACTATAACCCTAAATCCTAATCGAGAATTTTCATTCTCTTTCTCAATCATCTTCATTCCATTTCCACCTGAAATAAAGACGGGAGAAATAGCAGCGGCTGTGTATCCGAGTGATTGAAAAAGTAGTGTTGAATGTGAGAAGACTGACAAGTTCTGCTGTCGAATTGAGATCGAGAAATCAAGCAGATGTTGAGCGAAGCGATGATGGTGTTCGGTCTTTATAATTTATGGAGATTGTGAAATAATTAAGAAGATGATAAGTACTGCCATGGATAACAGATGAAGAAGAATGGCAGGGTTGTTGATGGTGCTGCTATAGAGGATGAAATTAGGGTTTGATTCAAGATGGCGATGCTGCAATTGGACAGATTGGTTTTGCTGTTGAAATGAGAGAAGAAAGAAAGGGGATCCACTGCTTGTGATGAGACGAAGAAGAAATTGAATCGGGGATTCGATTTGGACATAGAATTGAAGGTTTGCAATCAATTGGAGAGATGGGTTGTGCTTGGCTTGAGTTGGCGGTGAGAGTTGGTAGGAATTGCAGGCGGTTTGAGCTGGAGCAGTAGATGAGATGTTGAGAATGTGCATGAATTGAATGTGTGATTATTGGTTTTAGGAAGATCTGCAACTGGTGTTGGCTTGGGTTTGTGATGCCCAACCATTGTGCTAATGAATGTGAAGGCACTGGTAGTGATTTGGCTTGAGACTGTGCTGTAGAATGAATGGGTTTGAAGTGATGTTGTGATTGAGTTCTGAAGGATATAAGCTTATGGGCTGAATGAAGCTACATATTGAGGCTGTAATGCAGGTGCAGGTAATGGCAAAGATGGTAGCAGCCGAGAGAGAAGATGAGAGAAGGAGAGATGGTGTTTCTGAGAATGGTGGAGAAGCTACAAGCTGCCACAATGGAGATACAAGGAAGCAGGAAAACTGAGCTGCTGTTGTTGTCGATGACAGATTATGTTGCAGGTGGTGTAAGAGGTGGCAAAGTATTTGAGCCAAGGCACAGTGACCATTTGTTGAAGGCTGCAATCGACTGCACTTTGTTGTTGTGGATTACCATGGGATTGTTGATGTTGGTTCGAAGCTGAATTGCGCTTTGGTGCTGTGTATGATACAATGCAGCGTGGCATGAACTGAAATGCAGAGCTGGTGGTTAGGCTATGGCAATTGTGACAATCCAGGCATGGAGATGGGTTTGCGATTGTAGAGAGTGTGTAGTTCAGCTGAATGGTGGATGACGGTGGTGATGGCTCTGATTCTGGCAGTGAGGGAGTATTGCAGTTTGTGTTGGATGTTCTTGGCCTGAGATAGTGGTTGCTGGAAAGGTATTGCATAAAGCTATAGACTGAGCAGGATTGTGTTGCTTTTGTAATGAAGCATAACATGTGGTGCAAGCTGGTGAGATGGCTTTGCAGGGCAGGCATGTCGCAGCTGCAATTTAGTTGGTGGCTGTGCTAGAAGGGCTCAGAGCTTGTAATGGGAAGTCAGTGAAGGTGTTGGTGTAGCTGCTGTAATGGGTGAGAACAGGTTAGAGGAGCTGAAAACAAGAGAGTTGCAAGAGAGCCATCATGGCTGGTGATGCACAATGATTGTGCAGCAGCACAGTCAGGCTAGTGCAATGGCCTAGCCAGAGTGATTCATATTGAGCCAGACTGACTCGTCTGAATAGTAGTTCTGACTCAAGACTCACTTGATTCACCTTGACCCGGTTCGACTTCATTTGATTCTTCCCGACCGAGTTGACTCGGTGACCCCCGACCGCCCGACCCGTTGACCGGTGACCGGTTTGACTTTGCGGTCACGAGACACTTTCCAGCGACTATTCCGGCGGGATTCCGGCCATAATCCCGATTTCAGGCGAGCGTTTTGGGGACGGAGAATTTCTACATGGGTTTCTCTCACTTGTGGGCTTGGTGGACTTCTAACTAATGGACTTTGAAGACAAAACCTAATTTTGGAATGGGAGAAGCATATAAATAGAATAAGTCTTTCTCTAAACGGAGATATCTCCATGAGGGAGACTTCTACTTGTTGTCTAGGGTTTCACATGATAGTTTTCTTCTTTGCTTTCTATGATGATTTCCAAAAACACAAGTAACTAAGTTTTTATTATTGGTTGAAGATGTAGTTGGATTTTGCAACCAAGTTATGATTTTTATGAATTAGTTTTCTCTCAATATTATCGTTTGATTTCTACGGGTTACAATAATTGCATGATTGATGGATTGCAATATGATTGAATGTTTGTTTAGTCGAGTCTAGAATTGATTGAACTCACATCCATATCTATAGCTATTTTAGGGTTTTCATCGAGCGATAACCTTGAATATTAGTAGCATGATATGATTAGGGTTTGTAGTGATACATCCTCGTAGTCATATGTAGAAATTGACTTTTGTTCGAATTGTTTGCGCAATGTATTTCAATTGCATTGATTAGCCTATTTCTGAAACTTAATGCTCCTAGGAATTGAACTTGATTAGCGCAAGGCGTTAGGTTATTCTTTAGGTAGATTTCACATGCGCAGCCCTAATGTGTGTGTTGATGACTTAAGAAATTTACGGAATATTCTTGCAATAAGGTATTCTATGGCTTTTGATGATAGCGAGATTAAATACGAATTCTATTCATATATTCATAAACTTGTTTACAATTGAAGATGAAACCTTTATCCAATATTTCACATTCTTGATTTGCGAGTTTACTTTTTATTGTTTTGTTTTTATTTTATTTTTATTTACACATTCACAAAACCCTCGGTGTTTTATATAGGAAACCATAACAATTTGACAACCTAGACCTCTCTGTGGGATCGATCCTTTCTTGCCCTTGCTATATTTATATTTTGAGTAGTAAGAAAGTGTAATTTATTTTTGACGCTTACGACTGCGATCAATTATATCATTGCAGTCACATACTCTAGATAGCAGATGTGGGTTTTGGTATTTTTGTTGTCTTAATTTTAGAAATTAAGGATTGAACAACTTTTTTTTTGTTTATTTTTCTAATTTGTATCTTTGGAGTTTCAAGTTACTGATTTTAGTTTCAGAGAGCCCTCTTTTAAATTGATGATTTTAGTTTCAAGTTACTGAAAGTTTTGCACATGAGGATCTAAACTTTAATATTGTCTGAACTTTGGGTTATAAAATGTATCGAAATTTAGTGGGTCTGCTCTGTATTTAGGTGTTGTTCTTAGTTCTGGACAATGTGGATGCAGATTGTTTAGTTAGGTGTTGTTCTTAGTTCCTATTTTTTCTTTCTGTAGTTCAGCATATTAGTGAGGTTAATGTATTAACTTTCATCAACTATATACCCTGCTTTGTTTGCTTTCACTCTTTTTGGCTTATACCAAAATCAAAATTACGAAATTTGGCCTTCTTTTTAGCGGGTGTATTTTAGATTTCTTGGCATGAAAAGCTACATAAATGTGTTTACTGACCAAACTTTGAAAAAAAATAAATTGCAATGCTAAGAGCAAGTAGCATTTTTAGAGTATTCGCAAGGAGTATTATTTGTTGTAAATCCATAGTTGGACTCTTTAAACCTTCCTCTTCTTCCCTGTTCTGCATCAATTAATTATTAGTTAATGAAAGTATCTTATTAACTAGGACATGTTCTGGACATGTATGCCAAAACCTGATGTGTGTATTTGCTTTTGCAGATGTCTCAACGTCGGATAGTTGTTCCATGTAAAAATTGGATGAGTGCACTGAAGGGTTCACATCGATGGGTTGTAGGTGTTCAATCTTTCATCCAATTTACAACAGAGAGTCTAGGTGAAGGGATCAAAGAATTTCGATGTCCTTGCATGAAATGTAAGAATTTCAGGGTTTACCAAAATCACTAGATGATGTACATAAGGATATTCTTGATCATGGGTTTGATGTGTCGTACGAATGTGGATCCATCATGGTGAGCAACCTCGTGTGGATAATGTTAATGCTCGTACCTTACCTGCAAATAATGTTGTGAATAATGATATTGCATCTCATTAGAGAATATATGACTTGTTCAATGAGGCACATGGGCGTCTGGTTGGTCTTGATAACACTGAAGAATGCCTTACTAATCCTGATCACCTGCCGAATGCTGCTGTTGAAGATGGTTCTGGTGGTAGTGTTCAAGATAGGGATGCTTTAGTTGAAGATGGTTCTGGTGGTATTGTTCAAGATAGGGCTACTGTGGATTGCATCAAGAGGTTGGAGGATGGATTGATACCCTTATATCCAGGTTGCGATGATGAACATAAAAAACTATCAACAACAGTGGAGTTACTAAATATGCAAGCAAGGTATCAATGCTCTGATGTTTTCATGACCGAGTTGTTGGTATATATGAAAATATTCTACCTAAAGGGAACACGTTACCATCTACTTGTAGTAAACCTAAAGATATGCTTAAGCCATTTCGATTCTTAGTGCAAGTTATTCATGCTTGTATTAACGATTGTATTCTCTATCGCAAGGATTATGCTAATGAAGATAAGTGTCCTAAATGTGGTGAAAGTAGATGGGAGAAACCACCAGAAGGGAGTACTACAACTACTAAAAAGGTCCCAGTGAAGCGACTGAGGTATTTTCCAGTCATAGAAAGGTTGCAGTGTATGTATGGCACAGCGTGGATTGCTGAGTTGATGACGTGGTATGCTAAGGTTGAAGAAAGTGCTACACACATGAGACATCCGGTGGATTCTGCACAGTGAAAGTCGATTGATATGAAATGGCCTGAGTTTGCTTCAGAAAAGAGAAACGTGCGGCTAGGACTAGCAACAAATGGTTTTAATCCTTTCGGAATGATAAGCATGCACAGTACTTGGCCTGTTATGCTTGTTTGTTACAACCTTCCACCATCTGAATGCACGGAAAAATATTTCACGATGTTAACGCTGCTGATTCCTGGTCCTATTGGTCCCAACCATAACATTGATGTTTATTTGCAGCCATTGATAGACGAGTTAAGTGAGTTATGGTCACTCGGAAAGGTAACATACGATGCACATACAAAGACTCACTTTACAATGAAAGCAATGTTGTTGTGGTGTATACATGACTTCCCTGCGTATGCCCATGTTTCGGGTTTGCGAACTTCTTGAAGATATGATTGTCCTGTGTGTGGAGAAAATACAGAGGCATTGAGGCTAAAATGCGGTTCAAAGTTTGCTTATATGGGTCATAGAAGGTTTTTAAGAGATCGATTTCACCCTTATAGACGGAAAACATCCCAATTCAACGGATCAGAGGATTTAAGGGTTTCACCAAGACGTTTGAGTGGCATTGAATTGTTCAACAAGACTGCAACTGCAGATAAAGAATTTGGGAAGTTGGTAAAGCGGCCGACCATTGATTCTCCTTGGTCGAAGAGGTCAATCTTATTTTGTCTCCCATATTGGAAGGTAAATTTAGTTCATAGAGCATTTTGAATTTCAAGGCGTTTAAAAGTTATATTATACTTTAGAAAAATTGGCATGCTTGTGGTTAATATTCTAGTACTATTGTTTTAGGCTTAGACATTGTTTTAGGATTGGAATTGACATTGCATTCTGTTTTTGGTATACCAAAACTACACATCACTTAAGTACCTTTGGTGCATAGAGCATTTTGGATTCCAAGGCATTTATAAAAGTTGGATTATATTTTAGATAAATTGGCATGCTTGTGGTTACTATATAGGCTATTATCATTACTCGACATAATCCCTTGCAGTTACTTTAGTTTAATAGTTTTTGCTGTTTGTGATTCTTTTCTAACTTAAATCTCTTATTAGTTTCAACAAATCCGGCACAATGTGGATGTCATGCATGTAGAAAAGAATTTTGCAGAGAACTTGTTTGGGACTTTTATGTGCCATAAAGATAAGTCCAAGGATGAGCCTCCAGCGCGGAGAGATTTAAAACTACTAAAATTAAAGCCTAGCTTGTGGTTGAAGGAAAGGAATGGAAGAGAGATACTCCCTCCTGCACCTCATTGGATGTCTAAGAAAGAAAGGGAAGTTATCTGTAAAACTTTGAGCACTCTTAAAGTTCCAATTGGTTAGAGTAGTAATTGGAAAGAAAAAGTATGTATGAAAGAGTTCCAATTGAAGGGTCTTAAGTCGCACGACTATCACATTCTTATGCAAGGTTTAATACCAATTTTTATAATGCATTGTTTCAAAAAACATACGCCTTTGCGTGAGGCAGTTAGACACTTATCGTTGTCTTTCAAAGTCCTGGCCTCTAAGATTATTGATCGTGATGAGCTTCGTGTAGCGCATGATCGTGTCGTGGAGTCAATATGCGTGTTCGAAATGTACTTCCCTCCTGCAATTTTTGTTAGTATGATTCATGTTATTGTACACTTGTAAGAAGAGGCACATCAATTGGGGCCTGTCCAATTTAGGCGGATGTACCCTTTTGAGAGGTACAATCCTTTAGTCACTAGTAACCTTTTGGTTTATTCTTTTATGAACTCAGTAAACTTACAAATCTTTGTTTACTTGTCATATGTGCAGGATGATGAGACTCTACAAGTTCTTGGCCGCAATAAAAATTATATAGAAGGGTCTATTACAAAACAAAGATATGGCAGTCAATGAAGGAGCGCGTCATTGTGTTGAGATCCTTCCTGAGGGGAAACGGGAGTGTTTTAAGTGTCGTGGAAAGATAGAAATGAGCAGTGATGATTACGAAGGTCCGTACCCAGTTCATTCGCACGGAAAACCATGTTCATTAACCAACACACAGTATGAACAAGTTCGCTTGTGGATATTGAGACATTCGAAAAGATGAAAACACTGAATGGGAAGCGTAAGTAAATCCAAAGTTGATTTATCTTTCAATCATTTCATTACATTACATTATGAAAAGTAACCTCCTCACTTGTCACTTTCTTTCTTCTTCTTTTTTTGAATGGAAATACGAAACATATGTTCGTAATATTAACCAAACTCGTACGGGAAGTATGAAGCATTTAGACTACATTCCATGGCTACAGGACCAGCTTGAACAACTTGAAGGCACTTCCATGTCTGATTTCCGTAGGCTGGAAATTGGTCTTTCCTTCTCGGCAGTTTCCTATAATGCATATTTTGTTAATGGTTATCTTTTCTATACTGCTGATGCTGAAAAAAACTTTGTTACACAAAATAGTGGAGTTACCAAGAATGCTTCTATCAGCTTTAGAGCAAGTTCCAGAGATACTAACCTAGTCGATGACGGTACTACGTACTATGGAATTCTGCAAGATATATTTGAGGTGGACTATGGAGTTTTGGAGAAGTTGTTTTTAACTGTGATTGGGTGCGAATGGCAGACAAAGTAAACGGATCATATGTGGACCGAGATACAAAGTTGAGGTTTGTCAACTTCAAAAAGTTTATGAAGAACTCAAGAGAAGTTGACGAGCCAATCATCCATGCTTCTCAAGCTAGACAAGTTTTTTTACTACCGCGATGTGACAAGGCTACATTGGAATTTGGTTTTGGAGTCTCCAAGAAGATCAGGACCAACAAGAATGCCTTTGAAGATCCATTTGTCTTTCTTGAGCTGCAAGTGAAGCTCCAATTTCTCAGAATCGTTGGAGATGATGAATATTGGAATGGAGATGCTCAAGTAAATGATGAGTATATGGATTTTTAGGTAAAAATTGATATTCAATACTTGTGTAGTTGTTTTTTCTGTTTTCCTTCTTTATATACATGGACATTTGACCATACATTCAACTCCTATGCCGTCAGGGAGCTACCTGAATGTGGATTGTGGAACATATGCAATCATAAAGCCTTAACTATCGAGGAATATATGTATCTTCGCAATTTTGTTCATTGTTTAATCCCATATGCAATCCCTCATCATATCATATCCTGTAATGTTTACGGCTAGTATTTAACAGTTCATATCTTACTTGGAACGTGGCATTGACAGCAATTAGGTGATGTAAGTATGCACATCTGAATCCGAGCCTCCACCATCAAGGACAGAACATGAAACACCTAGTTTGTTAGGAAAACTAAAGGACAAGTCTACATTTCCAAGCTGTGATTATAATAAGCTGCTTCTTGCTTGTCGGTTGACTGTATGAATTTAGTGATGTGAATCCTCTTGTTTAGAACATTGCATCATGCTATGCAGTTTTTTCTAGGACGCCTTCCCTTCTCTCGTAGCCTTTTCTCGCAAATTGAATTATACTGTTTGGTGTACCTTGGATGGACCCTCAACAAGCATGAATGTATTCTGGGCTTATATTCAAATGTTGATTCAAATGTTGTCTTTCTTCAGCTCAAATCAAGAATGACCCTGCAGTAGTTGTTTGGTGAATTGGTATAAATTCAAATGTCTGCCATCCTGTGTTGCGTCATATTGTATGTTGTGCTGCTATTAAGGTTTCCTATTATGCATCTTCTATTTGGATTATGTATTTTGTTAGTGCAGCGTTTGATCTTAACTGCTTGTGCATAATCTAGGTTCTGACATTTGTTTATGAAGTGTAAAATGATTTATTGATTTTTTTGTTTTCATTTGCAGTTACTGGTGACTTTTCCAAGACTGCAGTGTAAAATGGGGGAACTTCATTTTGAAATATGGGCTAAGTTCATCATCAACGGAGTTTATTATTTTGCTGTTTAGCCAATCGTTTATTAGTTTATCATTTTGTAACTGAATCTTAGAACTTAATTACCTTTATGGTTGTAGAAACTTAAATTGGTCTGAAGTTAGATTTTATACATTTTTTCTGTAATTTGAACCTAGTGAATGTTGAATTGAAAGACTATTTGTGTGCAAATTTAATTTGAATTTGGTTCTCATTTGAATTTGATTGTCATTTGAGTTTATTTTGGTTTTCATTTGAGTTTAATTTGAGTTCCATTTGATGAGTACTCAGATTTAGTCAGCTCAGGCAGATTCAGTCAGGCAATCTGAATCTGATTTTTTTTTTATATTAAAATCCAAATCTAGGACCGACTGTGGTCAGTCTTAACACATTGGATCATTATAAATGGTCGTTGATATGAGTTGCACCGCGACCCGCTTAGACCGCGACCATTTCCGCGACTGACAAAGCAAGTCATATATACGAGTTAAATGACTTGCTTCATCGGTCGCGATACTGCTGATTTCTACTAGTAAAATTAAATAAGCCCGATTGGGCTTCCATAATAATTCAGAGCTGGTTTTTTTAATGAACCACCGGGATTCCTTAATAAGTCCGGTTGGGCTTCCTTCATAAGCAAAAATTATTTTCTTTAATAAACCACTAGACTTCCTTAATAAGTCCGGCTGGGCTTCCTTAATAAGCCGAAACTGGTTTCTTTAGTAAACCACCAGGCTTCCTTAATTAATAAATCCGGTTGAGCTTCTTGAATAAGAAAGAGTTGGTTTCTTTACTCAACCATCAGGCTTCCTTAATAAATCTGGTTTGGCTTCTTTAATAAGCCAGAGTTGGTTTCTTTAGAAAACTACCGGGCTTCCTTAATAAATGCGGTTGAGCTTCTTTAATAAACTAGAGTTGGTTTCTTTAATAAACCACTGAGATTTCTTAATAAGTCCAGTTGTGCTTCCACTACACCAAATTCTGGGATTAGAAAATAACCGAGAATTCTTAAACGGGTTGTAACGACTCTTGCCATTTGCAAAAGTGGGTGTTATATTTTTTTTGTAACGGCCCTTAGTAAGTAATTTGTGAGCACATTAATTGACACGTGGTAATGTGACTCGGTCAACGTTACTAATTTTTTTGTAACAAGGGTGCGTAACATGCCACGGTAATTACTACGTGGCACATTAGTAACGTGCTCGAGCCGTTACTACGTGGTAAGTTGAAATGGAGTCTCAATTCGTTACAATTTTTTTGTGACAAAAATTCTTGCTAGTCAACATTGACCTGGTCAAAATCAGTCAATACGACGAATTTTGACTTTAGTTAATATTAACGAGCAGTTCATTTTGGCCGGAAATACGCCAGAATTCCAATAGTATGCCTACCCTTTTCATTCCATCACATTCATTCAAATCATATAACTTTTCAATCAAAGAAGGACATTCAATTCATACAACTTTCAATCAAAGAAGGACATAAATTCTTCTAAGTACCAAAATTCTTGTAAGTAACAAATTCTAAGTTAAAAAACTTCTTTGAGTTCATAGAAACTTCCTACATTGTAACTTACAAAACTTACAATATTGAAAAGCAACAATCAGATGCCAATCGGTTCAACTCTATAAGAATGTATGGATTTGAAAATGAAGCTACATAGATACCTCATCTCGAGGTCAAGTGATTGATCTTGTCATTGGCAATCTCTTCACACCAAATGTTGCAACCATTACCCGAACAAAGAAAAAGAAAAATATGTTGAAGAAACTGAAATGAAAAATAAAACAAAAAATTGATTCCCTACAGAACAATTTATAGACCTTATAAGCTGGAAGGTTAAGGTGTTTGTCTAGGATAAATTTACCTGTTGTGCACCAAAACTAAATCCTGAAGCAGTGAATACACACCGTATATCACCGGCAAGCCCTTTTGGAGCAAGCACCGTTGGTTTTCATTGCCTCCCAAATAGAACAGACTTGTCATTCATCACGGTAGCCGTAAGGTCATAAAAACATCTTCAGTAAGGGGAGACCTACCTCAGTCAACGCTGCTATCCAGTATTAAGGCTTCTGTCTTGATTTCTCTATGAGTGTCAGTCTCTGGTGAAAGGACAATGCCATCATATAGCGTTGCAAGGAAACCAAAGTATAAAGCTACAAAAACATAAATAAACGTCATCATCATTGTAACGAAAGAAATCCCAAAATAGCATAAGACTAAAATTGTCTTCTTCACATCTAAATAGGAATGTGACATGGTTGCTCTTGTTTACCTACATTAATGTTTAATGCATGAAAGAGACCCCGACTAAACTAATTCCATGTAGGGAATATTAACAAAAAAAAATAGTGATTGTCATTTCAATCTTCTTAGGCTCGCCATCTCCATCCTTTCCATTCCTTTGCTCCGTCGAGAATCCACAAGATGATGATGGTCTTGATTACTACACACAATTCAAGGTAGAAAACAAAGTCAGTCACAATAATACGTGCACAAGTTACAAGACATACTTATCTATGGACAGCAAACGAACATACACTAAATTAATCATCAGTTGACCTTTATATCACATTTCAACCATAGCAAGAGCACATATATATAAAAAAGTAGAATGCAAAGCTTACATTTTTCAAATTCATTTAACCCAGTTATCTTATACTCCATACAAGATTTTCAGTCCTTTATCCTCGAGGGTTTCGAAGAGAAAGTTCGCTTAGCCTCTGAGGATTGAAGTACCTGAAGGTTAATTTTCATATAACAATTATATTAAAACAAGCACATATTCTGAGCTTCAAATGCTAACCCTTGCCCAGAAAATGTCTCCGGGATCCCCCACACATTGGTTATCAACTAGAAAAATCTAAAACCAGTTCCAACTGCATTATCTTAGATACGCAACTAAGATAACAACAAGAACACAATAGTGAGTTTTTGAGGGCATTTGTAATAATTTGAAATTTAATAACAGCAATATTCTAACATCTACAGATTGAATATCAGATTGTCCAGGAGAGTCATCTAATACGTCCGGCTAACACCGAACTCAGACCACCTAGATACAACAGGTAGAAACATAAACAAGCTCAATTACGGGCACTTTGAGGAAAGAAAATTATGCGATTTAAGATATAGATGCCTCAACTTAATCATAGCTAGATAACATTTGCGTACCTTACTAAGCTTAAGGGATTTCTGAACGACATAGTTGCCAAACTTATCTTGAGCGAGTTCAACAAGTTGATTACAATCACAGAAGAGTTGCGTAACCACAACATTGGTAGCATTCGTTTCGATACATTTTTCTACAACATTACTGCCATACTTATCCTTAGAAATTCGAAATAAGTGTCCCCTAAGGTTATTGCATATAAGGTTGGCAGTATTAGGATGGCGCTCTAGTACATGTTGCACCACAAAATTCCGCAAAGTACACAAAACAATAACACATCAAATACTTGCCGGATCATAGGACACTAACCAGAATTTTTAAACCGAGATATTATGCTTAGACTTTAGTACTGTATTGTGTGCGTAACACGGCACTGGTCTATGATAATTGATAGCAATTTGAAATTTGAGAGGATCGTATATGGATTCAATAGCAGCTTTGAGAGAGAAACATCCTTGTTCTGCAGAGCAAGTTTATCGCAGATTATCACGCTATTTCGTATAGAGCCCCCAAAGCTTGTCGAGGAGACAAAAATATTTTGAGTAAGACACATTACGAATCCGAATCATGAATGTCATGGAAATCACAAAAAGGATATAGTTTACTCACCATATTTTACACATGTTTGAAAGTTTTTGAACTAGTTGGCTTTCATTCTGGTTCGACATGATAGAAAATAGGCAAGGCTTCATAAACCGCAACACGTAAACAATCAAAATAGGATTTCCTATGAGCAGTTTGATCATTAGACTTTCCATCGCATGAGACCTGCAAGAATACAAAAAAACAATAAATCAACATAACACTAACAATCATCAAAACAAACCATGTCTATCGATTCTATACCTCTACAGCAGTTGGACAAGAAGTCCTACTTCCACCTGAAACCCTTCTACCAACATATACTTGACCAAAGCCTCCTTTACTTTAACTTTTCCTCAATTTTACCCTAACCTACAACAACAATTCAAAAAATTATAGCACAATTCACAGAACATAAAAGTCTTCACAATAATACTTAAATACACAAATAATAAACACAATCACAATTCACGTAACATAACAAGACTTCTATTAGGTAAAGAAAGTTTACCTTTAAATCAAATTCCAAACCTTGACCATCGTTTTCATCTTTAATCACCATCAACTACACTCAGAACCATCGTTTAAAAACATCGATTCACTTGTCAAATCACCAAACCCAGTATTTGATTTCTTCCCATCTATCACTAATTGAACCTTAAATCAATTTCCAAAGCCTAACCTCCTCTTACCGATTTACCCTATCCTCTCGTGAACCTGGAGTTAATACAACTCTACAGTCTCCTCCTTATGTTATTCAATTAACCAATTCCTCCTTCGATTTTACACAAACTCAATACTAACTGCAGAAACCCTAACTTTATTTCTTACTGATTCGTCGTTCTTCAATCAATAATAACCCTAACCAAAACCAAATTCACAACCTCAGTAACACCTTCCTGATTTATTTACTTCTCCAGATTTCTTCTTAATTAATATGAACGATTTCTCAGTTCGATCTATTGAGAAGAAAAAATCGAAAAACATCGAAAAAGAAGAAGTTCAGAAGAAAGAAGAACAACGAAGAAGAAGAAGAAGAAGAAGAAGAAGAAGAGAAATGAGTTTATCTTCGATACTGTTTCTTCTGAGAGATCGAGAGATAGGGAGAGGAACGATGAAAGAGATACATAGGAAGAGGGATAATGAGGCGGAGAGAAAGAGATTAGATGAAATATCGTGTGGGAATAAAATCTAGGGTTTTATGATTAAGATGCAATCTCGAGAATAAAATGAAAGGCGCAGATATTAGTTTAGGCATACACGGTGTAGATGAAAGGATAGAAAGCGCGCAAGTGAATGGCACACGTACATACCGTGTTGTTACGACCCGGTGCGATTTAAGCGTGTGGTGTACGTAAAAAAAAAATTTCATGAATCGCTTAGGCTTGTTACAAATTTTTAATAAATTAGTAATGGCTAGTGCCTGTTACAAATTTTTTGTAACGGCCATTTGTCGGGAAATTTTTAACGGCCCATAAGCCGTTACGAATTGCTGTTACGAATCCGGGAATTTGGTGTAGCGTTCTTCCGTCAGCCAGGGTTGGTTTTTTTAATAAACCAACTAGTTATGGGAAAGTTATGCGCCCCATACGTGCATCATTTTACGACAGTACAAACATTGCCCCCTTTTAACCCTCAAATGGTTTATGGGGTAAGAAAGGAGGCATTTTTTTTGTGTCTCGGAACACGAAAGAAACCTGCAAGCCTGTATAGTCAATTATGGTAAAGTATCTCGCTATCATGGCTATGTCGTGTGTTTGATACTTATTCTTGAAGTACTTTTTTCAAAGTACTTTGTTTTTGTTTTTGTTTTTCACTTTATTAGAAAAACATTACAAGTATTTTCTTAATAAATACATGAAAAAGATATTCCCAATTATGACTATAACCTTGATTTATTACATGCAAAATGGTGAGTACTTAATTACATAGCGTTGGTAGGTTCTTGAACCCTAGTCCCACCCATTACTTGCAGTGATATTGAAAAGGATGTCCCCTATTGTTCGACTTCTAATACATAATGATTTTTCTTGCATGTTAGGCGACGCTTTAGCCACCCCCATGATCTCAGAGTTATCGCCAAATATAAAGGACTCCCCCAAGCATGAATTTTCATTGTTGTTGTAACATGTAGCTTTCCCCATCATTTTTAGGGATATGATAAAGTCGCCCCCAACTGTGGTAACCTGCAATAAATTTTCTCACGTGCTAGGCGAGAATTTTTTCCATGTAGTGGACTTGTGATGCTCGAGATCTAGTCGAGTCTTCAATGGAATGTAGTATTCTTGCGGTTGTGGCAAGGATTTTTGCTCGGAAAGTCACAAGGCTGTAACGCTCACTATTAAGACAAAAAGACATGTTGCTTGTGTTGAGGACGAGTCTAAACCAATATCGGTCGTTTGGCTCGTGGTTGAGACGAGGATTTGTGCAATCCTCGGTGCAAGTTTTTATACTCGCGTGCAAAGTGAGATTTTATGCTTGCGATAAAAGTAAGACATGTGCAAGGTGAGGCTTTAGGTGCTTGAGATGTGATGCAAGGATAAATATTTAATGATCTAATCAATCCTCATATGTAATATCTTCAATGGATCATGTTGCCGACGAACCTCAAGTAACAACTCCAACGAACTTTGAACTCGGTCATGTTATTATCCATGAACCTCGAACCCAATTATTTTTCTGCTCCAAGTGCACATGGAAGTTTTTCAAACATAGAAATTTTTGCCTCCATGTTGTAGGGAATTGAAAGACGATTGAAACGAGCCAAAAATCAATCACTTCAGAATTGAAAAGAAGAAGTTATGGACGAAACACAATTTTCACGAACGCGCGCGTGTTGACACAGACGTGTTTCCGCTGAATGGATCAAGTTTCTGACTAGTGTCGTTGACTATAACAAATTGTTGATTTGGATCGGTTCGGTCTGGATCTGGTTGGACAAGAACTGAACCGGTCGGTTGGACCAGGTTGAATCGGAACTGAACCAGTGTGGGTGAACTGGTTTGAACCAGCTGAAAACTCCACAATTAAGTGTGCTTGGGACGGAGTAATCCAGGGATGGGTGACCATCCGGGAAGTTGTTGCTGGATGACTGCAGCGATGCCCGTAGAATACCCACACTGCCGGATAACTGCAATGGCTAAGTGGGGACAATATCAGTGGAGGGTCCGGGTCATTACAAATGGTATCAGAGACGACGATGGGCCACCTTCCTTGGTTGAGAGAGTACGCTGGACGGGTTGAATCAGGTACTAGTCTCATGAGGGGCAGGGAACATCGGAGATCTGGGCTTGGATATATTCCGAAGTCGAGGACGACTCCAATTTAAGGTGATGGTATTGTAATACCCAGATTTTGATAGTAGTTCGCCAATGAAATGGAATATAGGTAATGGTTTGTCCTTTCCTAACACCGAGGCCTTTTCAGCTCAATTGGCTCCAGAGTTTTGGGTCATTACAAAGGACATATAGCTTACTAGCTACCAGAAATCAGCTTTATATCCGTTTAAGATTTTTGTTAAGATTTCGTTTGATTTTTGTTTTTTGTTCATCATGTCTTATGTTATAGGTGAAATGCTAGAGTATCTTAAGGTTGTACGGATTTTTCAAGAGTTCAACCTAATAAGCTCCCAAGAATCGCTCAATTTCTTCTCTCATGTTGTCTTATTCTTTCTCTATCAGGAAACATGGTTGGTTTCTTGATATTATATATAATTTCTTGATATTACTTTTATTTTTATTGGAATTTATTGTTTCAATCGTTATTATTAATCTGAAATAATCTCTATTATAGAACACAATGTTATGAATCCTACGATTGAAGTAGTATTTAAAAAAAAATAATCATTATATCCTGCTCTTATTCACAAAACGACTTCCACTCTTCTCTTCCCAGTATTCTTACAACATGAAAACTAAAATCCTAGTATTTTATGGATTTAAGATTTATTTTTTTATTTTTTTTTAATTTTTCTTCTCCGGTTCTATGTACCATGAGTGAGTAGGAAGCTGAGTTGATTAGAGTTATGAGTTTATGATCTTCTTTTTAAATTGTTATTTTCAGATATAATTTACTAAGCTCTTCAGTTTTGTTTGTTGTAGAAATTAATTAAATTCCTCAATCATTATAGTTGTGACAGTTTCCATCTTTCTTTGGATAGAAGTTGGTTTCATGTTTAATACCCCCTCTGTCCCACTAGTAGATGACCTAGTCTAAGTTTGCATAATTCTTAAGGTAAAGAATGAAAAAGAGTATTTTTAAGTATTTTTTACAATTATACCCTTATGGATAATAACTAGTAAAATTTAGAATGATTTATCTCTCAAATTACACCACGGATGTTCCCAAACTTTATATTATTGAAAAGCATTTTAAAACACCTACGTAACGAATATAAACGCATATTTCTTATACTAATAATAATCAATTAAAAGGATAATTTTATAAATATCTCATTGTTTAATGATATATAGGTGTTGGAAAATGGTATCCAATTTTAATATATGAATGGGAAAATCTCTAACTAGTTCCGTATTGGATTTTGGGTTGTATTACTGGGCTTAATCTTAGTTTGGCCTGTTAGTTAGGTTAAGTTAGTTTCAAATCGGAAACCAACAGAAACCTAAAAACAAAACGTGAAGGATCACAACCTAAGGAATTCAAAAGATACACCCCTTCAGAATCCGTGAAGAGTCATGTTTCTTCATTGAAGAGGTACTTGTAGCATCATGATTGTTCGTTGAAAAGGTACCAATGATTTTATAAATACCCTGCACACATTTAGAAAAAGGATCAACTAGAAACCCAATAATCATCCTACTGTTTTCTAAAACCATCTTTAAGTTTGTGTCAAAGAGAGAGTTCATCACTGTAAGTTCGGTTCGTCGTTTCTCGAAGTTTGGAGTGCTACTACATCGAGAAGATAGTCGTTGTATCCTGGGAGACAGACATTGATAATCTATAAGCACCAGTACGGGGTGAATCTGTCTTAAGGCTAGAGGATATAATCCTTGCCTCGACTTTGGTTTCGTCTAGTTGGGTTTGCATATCTCTTCTTCTCTGTTTGTTTTATTGCAGTTTATACACAAGATTGCCAACAATAAGTAATTACTGAGATGGTACATGAGAAAAAAAAAAATCTTCAAAGTACTTGTTAACATGAGTCTTTAATGAGGATCTTTGACTCCTGCCAATAAAGGAACAACAAATATTTCTATAGGTCTAAATTCAAATTGATATTTTGGGAATTTTTTTGATGGCTTATTGAGTCTGTGATAAGACAGTTAGTTTCTTAATCAATGGCGAGCAGATTCAAACTCAAAAGGTCATGATCCGAAGAAACAGTAAACCAAACGATATCTATTTGTTTTTTTTTTTTTGTTATTATCATTGAATGAAAAAAGCCTATCTATAGGCTAAATTACTTATAAAATAAGAAAACAAACTCTAAAACAAATCCTATAATAAGATACTTATTTTAATTAATAATAAACTTATAATAAATCAAATAATAAATATTGAGTTCCGCATAAATCCATATTCTCATTTTCCACTCACTTGCTAAGGTTACTTCTGCTAGTCTAACAGACCAAAAAGACCAAATATGCTTAACCGACATATCAGGTCAGCAACGTCAACATAACCGATAAGACATGTTCTTATTATTCCACCCTCTTTAAATGAGACTTTACCCTCAAAATCCACTATATATTCACACATAGGCTCTGCACATGGCTTTACCATTCCACCCTCCTTAAATATGACTTTGTCCTTAAAGTCCATTCTCGATACACCTATAACTTGTTTTTATTCTATCTTCAACTCGGTGCATGTTACTTCTGTAGTATCGGTGGAATAAACACCTTCAACAACCTCGACAAATATGTGTGAAAATATAGAGCCGCAATCATTAATTGTTTTAATTTGCTCATAGTTAACTACTTTAGCCGCTTGGTACACGTAAGTCATCTCTACAAATTTAGACAATATAATTATACCAAAGATGCCATATATAGAGTTTCCCACTTGCACAACTTTAGTGCATTCCCTTGAGTTGTGCAACGCGTATCGCGGTTTTCCATGTGGTACGATATTGTGAGACTCAAAATATGACTCAACTTTAATTAGCCATTCAATTGCCCATGTTCCATCAAAAATTGGAACTACTGGAGATGGATTTTGGTTTTGGTATTTAGACTTTCTGGTGCCTTCATGAATATAGTTTTCTGTAAATATTATAACCAATGTAGTGAAACAAAATTTAAATCAAAACTCTCTACTTTGGTGTTGATTAAAACAGTGCAACAAAAACAACATGTTGTAATTTTTTTGTTCTTTATCTGTCACTATCAATAATCAAACATACGTTGGGAGCACTTTTGATTTGCATAACAGAGCTTTTACCATTAGCATTATTAGTAATCCACCAAATGGATAGAGATAAAATACCCTTGGCCACAATTTTCGGGCATCTCCAATTAGGTAACTCGTCTGCAAATCAAATGTTTCAAATCCCTAAAAAAATTAAGAGAAACCCTAAGAGTCAAAGTTTAAAGATCGAGAAAAACAATAATCATATGTATGGGAAAACAAATTGGTTTTGCTTCGAATCTGGGCACTGTGATTTGTATTAATCCATTAACAATGACATAAATCACTTTCAAGTAAAGAGTTGAGTTGAAAAAGAAAAAACAAGTAAAACTAAACACCAAAAATTGATTATAGTTTACCTTGAAGATTAATCCAATCTCTCTGCAAACTTAGTAGCACAAAACTATTTATCTAAGTATCCCTAATAAAAAAGTGAACCCTAATAACATCTAGCAAAATAGAGATGATGATGATGATGACAACGAAACCCTATTTATATAAGTATACTTAGTGTTCACTAGAAGCTGATGTTGTTGATGATACTGGATATATGTGGGATTGCCAAATAAAGGAAGAAGAAGAAGATGTGAGATTTTTCGCAGAGATTTTTTTATGAAAAATAGGAAAACAAAGAAACTTATTACCTGCACATAAAAAAAACCCCAGTTGATCAAAATAATCAAATCGATCTTCTGTTAAACTTCTGGAAGAGAGTCGTGGGCGGTGGGAAACAATATTAGGGTTATGAGAAAGAAAAAAAAAAATCTCTCGCAGGATTTTCTTTACGGGAAGATTGTTTTCTAATAAAAAAATTTCTTTATTTTGTGGAAAAAAATCTAGTTTTTCTCTCCTTTGAGGAAAAGTGAAACGGAGCAATTCTATGAGTGAATGAGGGTCACCATTGAAGGAGGAGGGAGGTATTCCCACCGTGTGACGTGGGGCCTCATATGACTTAGGTTTTTAAAGGAGTTAGATGATGACCTAAACATGGATGTGAAACTAAAGATGTTGTTGATGATACTGGATATATGTGGGATTGCCAAATAAAGGAAGAAGAAGAAGATGTGAGATTTTTCGCAGAGATTTTTTTTATGAAAAATAGGAAAACAAAGAAACTTATTACTTGCTATTGATGGTGGTTTTTAGACAAAGGGTAAAATCGTAAAACCCCGCATAACCTAATGTCATCGGTGACACATTTATTAGAACATTCAATGCATGTAGTTAATAATTAATAGGGGGTATTTTTTCAAATTAAGGTTACAACGAACAAAACCCTAATTCTCCTCTGTGCCAATGGCAAATCATGCCAGCCACACCTAGCCCAAGCTAGCCGCGCCATGCCAAACGCACTCTGCCTTGGCCCTAGCTATGCTAGTCACACCACGCCAAGCCAAACACCTTTACCTTGGCCCTAGTCGCACCTCTGTGCCAATGGCAAATCATGCCGGCCACACCAAACACGCCAAAGCATGCAAACCATGCTAGCCGCACCCCTGTGCCAATGGAAAATCATGGCAGCCACACCAAACACGCCAAAGTATGCCAACCATGATAGCCGCACCTTTGTGCCAATGGCAAATCATGTCAGCCATACCTAGCCCAAGCTAGCCGCGCCATGCCAAATGTACTCTGCCTTGGCCCTAGCTACGCTGGTCACATCACGCCAAGCCAAACACCCTTACCTTGGCCCTAGTCGCACCTCCGTGCCAATGGCAAATCATGCCAGCCACACCAAACGCGCCAAAGCATGCCAACCATGCTAGCCGCACCCCTGTGCCAATGGAAAATCATGCCAGCCACACCAAACGCGCCAAAGCATGCCAATCATGCTAGCCGCACCTCTGTGCCAATGGCAAATCATGCCAGCCATACCAAAATACGCCAAAGCATGCCAACCATGCTTGCCTCACCTGCGTGCCAATGGCAAATCATGCCAGCCACACTTAGCCCGAGCTAGCCGCGCCATGCCAAACGCACTCAGCCTTGGCCCTAGCTACGCTAGTCACGCCACGCCAAGCCAAGCACCCTTACCTTGGCCCTAGCCATGCCATGCCAAAATGGCGCCCGCGCCTAGGCTTACAAACCATGCAACCTAGGCCAAATTGGCCACGCATGCCATTGGCACATGCCAACACGCATCACTGGTAGCTTTTCCTACCGGACGCGACCCAAAATTGGCCACGCATGCCATTGGCACATGCCAACACGCTCATTTGGTAGCTTTTCCTACCAGGACGCGACCCAAATTGGCCACGCATGCCATTGGCACATGCCAACACGCTCATTGGTAACTTTTCCTACCAGGACGCGACCCAAATTGGCCACGCATGCCATTGGCACATGCCGACACGCTCATTGGTAGCTTTTCCTACCAGGACGCGACCCAAATTGTCCACACATGCCATTGTCACATGCCAACACGCCGCTGGTAGCTTTTCCTACCAGGACGCGACCCAAATTGGCCACGTATGCCATTGGCACATGCCAACACGCTCGCGGTAGCTTTTCCTACCGGGACGCGACCCAAATTGGCCACACATGCCAACACGCTCATGGTAGCTTTTCTTACCAGGCCATGGCCCTAATGGCCGAGCATGCCATGGCACATGCCAACACGCTGTTGGTAGCTTTTCCTACCAGGACGCGACCCAAATTGGCCACACATGCCAACACGCCGCTGGTATCTTTTTCTTATCGGGACGCGACCCAAATTGGCCACGCATGCCATTGGCACATGCCAACACGCTAGCCGGTAGCTTTTCCTACCAGGACGCGATCCAAATTGGCCACGCATGCCATTGGCACATGCCAACACGCATCACTAGTAGCTTTTCTTACCAGGCCGTGGCCCTAATGGCCGAGCATGCCATTGGCACATGCCAAAAACGCTCGCTGGTAGCTTTTCTTACCAAGTCGTGGTCCTAATAGCCACGCATGCCATTGGCACATGCCAACACGCATCGCTGGTAGCTTTTCTTACCAAGACGTGGTCCTAATAGCCACGCATGCCATTGGCATATGCCAACACGCATCGGCTGATAGCTTTTCTTACCAGTAGTGATCCAAATTATCCACGCAAGCCATTGGCACATGCCAAACATGCACGCTGGTAGCCTAACTTGCAAACCGTGCAACCTAGGCCAACAGCCGTCTGGCGCCGATTGGCACATGTCAAAACCCACGCTGGTAGCCTAACTTGCAAACCGTGCAACCTACCGCCAAGGCATTCGCACATGCCGTCGGCACATGCCACACACGCCACTAGCAGCTCGGCATTGCCACTTGTGCTCGAGTACAACCCGCAACAAAGGCATTCGCACATGCCATTGGCACATGCCACACGCGCCCCTAGGAGCGCCACTTGCACTCAGGTGCAACCAACACTCGAGACATCAACACAACCGGGGGATGCTTTGGGGGTCTTGGTTTGGCGGTCACGACATACGGCGTACACTACACTCACATTAAGAAAACGTGAATAGGAATAAAGCGGTCAAATAAATGAGGAAATAATGGTGAAAACGTTTTCACCCATAAACACCTTGCAGGTTACCACCTCCTCCCATTATTTAACCCTTTACTCTCTTCCTTCATGAGGCCAGGTACGTTTCAATCTCGACTTGTATAAATAGGTCTTACCTATTTCCACCGGACAACAAGTCTCGGTCAGGATAAAATACAACACTCTCAGAAAAGGCAACTTTGCAAGCTCTCCAAAAAGCTTTCATCTCTTGAAAGATTTCTAAGCTTTCACTTTCTGATACAAGTCAAGATACTACTCTCTTTAATTATTCTGGTCTCAACACCTTTCTTTGCTTCCCTCCCCAAATCAACCCTTCTCCTCCACTTTAGGACCGAAGCAAGTCCGGAACGGCCATTTCTTGGTTTAGGCCGGACTTGCATGATTGATCTCTTGAATCTATAAAGTGCTCACGTGCTAAAGCACATTTGTTTAGGGTTTAAACCAGTTTCTCACTTACGGACCGAATTTACCGAAATCGCTGGTGTTTATGGGTAAAAATCGTTTCTGCCGATTTCGGTAAATTCGGTAGGTGAGTGAGAAACTGGTTCAAACCCTAAACAAATGTGCTGCACGTGAGCACTTTATAGATTCGAGAGATCAATCTGACAAGTCCGGCCTAAACCAAGAAATGGCTGTTCTGCATTTGGTTTTGGCCACAAAGTGGAGGAGAAGGGTTGATTTGGGAGGGAAGCAAAGAAAGGTGTTGAGGAGAGTAGTATCTCGACTTGTATCGAAAGTGAAAGCTTAGGAAGCTTGCAAGAGATGAAAGCTTTTGGGAGATCTTGCAAAGTTGCCTTTCCGAGAGTGTAGTATTTTTCTCCGACCGAGACTTGTTGTCCGGGTGGAAATAGGTAAGACCTATTTATACAAGTCGAGATTTGAAACGTACTTTCGACTCTCATGAAGGAAGAGAGTAAAGGGTGAAATAATGGGAGGAGGTGGTAACCGCATGGTGTTAATGGGTGAAAACGTTTTCACCATTATTTCTCTTTTATTTGACCGCTTTATTCCTTTTCACGCTTTCTTAATGTGAGCGTAGTGTACGCCGCATGTGGACTGCCAAACCAAAACCCTAGAAAGCATCCCCCGTTTGTGTTGATGTCTCGAGTGTTGGTTGCATCTTCATGCAAGTGGTGCTGCTTAGGGACGCATGTGGCATGTGCCAATGGCATGTGCGGAATTCTTCGTTGCGAGTTGCACCTCGAGCGTAAGTGGTAATGCAAAGAGCTCGCTAGTGGCGTGTGTGGCATGTGCCGACGGCATGTGCGGAATGCCTTGGTGGTAGGTTGCACGGTTTGCGAGTTAGGCTACCCAGCGTGTGTTTGGCATGTGCCAATGGCATGTGCGAGAATGCCTTGGTGGTAGGTTGCACGGTTTTGCAAGTTAGGGTACCAGCGTGTGTGTTTGGCATGTGCCAATGGCATGTGCGGAATGCCTTGGTGGTAGGTTGCACGGTTTGCAAGTTAGGCTACCAGCGTGTGTGTTTGGCATGTGTGGCCGTTAGGGCTGTGGCCTTGGAAATATGGCTTGCGGTACGCGTTGGCATGTGCCAATGGCACGTACGGCCATGTTGACCTAGTTGCAAGTCTTGCAAGCCTAGGGCGCTATATTTGGCGTGTGCTAAAGGCCTAGCGGCTTGGAAATATGGCTTGCGGTACGTGTTGGCATGTGCCAATGGCACGTACGGCCATGTTGACCTAGTTGCAAGTCTTGCAAGCCTATGGCGCTATGTTTGGCGTGGGCCAATGGCATAGCGACTTGGAAATATGGCTTGCGGTACGTGTTGGCATGTGCCAATGGCACGTACGGCCATGTTGACCTAGTTGCAAGTCTTGCAAGCCTAGGGCGCTATGTTTGGCGTGGGCTAATGGCATAGCGACTTGAAAATATGGCTTCTTCGTACGTGTTGGCATGTGCCAATGGCACGTACGGCCATGTTGACCTAGTTGCAAGTCTTGCAAGCCTAGGGCGCTATGTTTGGCGTGGGCCAATGGCATAGCGACTTGGAAATATGGCTTGCGGTACACGTGTTGGCATGTGCCAATGGCACGCACGGCCATGTTGACCTAGTTGCAAGTCTTGCAAGCCTAGGGCGCTATGTTTGGCGTGGGCCAATGGCATAGCGACTTGGAAATATGGCTTGCGGTACGTGTTGGCATGTGCCAATGGCACGTACGGCCATGTTGACCTAGTTGCAAGTCTTGC
The DNA here is from genome assembly GCA_023531295.1 of Papaver armeniacum. Taxonomy (NCBI): domain Eukaryota; kingdom Viridiplantae; phylum Streptophyta; class Magnoliopsida; order Ranunculales; family Papaveraceae; genus Papaver; species Papaver armeniacum. The sequence goes on from JAJJWW010002826.1 coordinate 61,173, forward strand.
AAGCCTAGGGCGCTATGTTTGGCGAGGGCCAATGGCATAGCGACTTGGAAATATGGCTTGCGGTACGTGTTGGCATGTGCCAATGGCATGTACGGCCATGTTGACCTAGTTGCAAGTCTTGCAAGCCTAGGGCGCTATGTTTGGCGTGGGCCAATGGCATAGCGACTTGGAGATTTGGCATTGTTGCCATGGTGCGCACGGTGCGGCTTGGTTTGGCATTGTTGCCATGATGCGCAGCATGCGGCTTGGTTTGGCATTGTTGCCGCGGTGCGCAGTATGCGGCTTGGTTTGGCATTGTTGCCATGGTGCGCAGTATGCGGCTTGGTTTGGCATTGTTGCCATGGTGCGCAGGGTGCGGCTTGGTTTGGCATTGTTGCCATGGTGCGCAGTATGCGGCTTGGTTTGGCATTGTTGCCATGGCGCGGTATGCGGCTTGATTTGGCATTGTTGCCATGGTGCGCAGTGTGCGACTTAGTTTTGGAATTAGGGTTCTGTGTCGAAAACCCTAACTGGTATTTTGAAAAAATACCCCTATTAATTATTTTGAGTTAAATGTTCTTAGTTAATGTGTTGCGGGTAACACTAGGTCATGGGGTTTTACGATTTTACCCCTTGTTTAAAAACCACCATCAACATTAAGTCCCCCGCTTAGCTCGGAACAGGGGGCTTTGTTGCGAGGTAAGCATAAGATGGTGACAGACTATCAACAAAGAAGAAAGTAAAGAGAATTGAGGGGCTTGTCGACCTTTTATAAATAGGATTTGGAATCCTTGTCTCCGGGAGTTTTGCACAAATCGGGAGGCTGGCACAATTGGTGGGGCCGGTGCAGCAGCAGGCGACGTTGGGAAGTTGGCGTGAGTTGGGAAACTGAGTGTGCTAGGCTGGTGGGACAAGGCGCAAAGTGTAGAAGTCTTGCGTGCTTGCGGCGTGACTTGGGCGGTCATTGGGAGGTCGGCGCAATTGGTGGGGCCGGTGCGGCTTGGAAACCGTGCTTGCAGGAGTGACTTGGGCGACATTGGGAAGTCGGCGCAATTGGTGGGGGCGGTGCGGCTTGGAAACCGTGCTTGCAGGCGTGACTTGGGCGACATTGGGAAGTCGCACCCTTTGTGGGCCGTTTCTTGCACGCGTGACTTTGGTAAAAGGGACATCCTTCCCTATTTCAAAGTCTTCACGCCCATATATATATATATATATATATATATATATATATATATATATATATATATATATAAAGCCCCTTTCTCCCCATCCTGCGCTTTATTCTTTCCTCTTTTCATACTAGCGGCAAAGAGAAACCGGCTTCCAGGTATGTCTTCGAGTACTTTTCTCTCTTTTTTTTTTTTCACGTAGGTGTAAACCTTAAGAGTAGGCGCTTCCACAATCCTTGCATATGATTTCTTGGCGTGCCTCTTGTAGAAAATGTTGTATGTATGCAACCAAGGGAAATACTGCATATATTGTTTGAACCCGTAGGAAATATTGCATATATGAATTTTCGGTCCTGAAAGGAATATTTGAAACCCTGAAGAAAATACTGCGTGTGTATTTTGAACCCGTAGAGGATGCTCCGTATATAATTCTGAACCCGAAGAAAGATACTGTAGACACACTTGTACCCGTATAGAATGCCGCGTATATAGTCTCGAACCCGAAGAAAATACTGCGTATATAGTCTTGAACCCGAATAAAATACCGTGTATATAGTCTTGAACCCGAATAAAATACTGTGTATATAGTCTTGAACCCGAATAAAATATGTCCTCCTTCCCCTTTCTTTTTTGTTGTTGGATACGATTATGTGTCAGGGAGATAACTTCTTTCTCCGTTTGTTTTGTGCATATATCTTATTACCAAATTGTTATGAAGGAATTCGATAAGATGTTACCTGAATCAAATTTCACTTCGTCGAATGATGCTCATAATTCCAAACTGAACACAGATGATGAATTCTTCACTAGAGCCCTCGCCCCCGCTCGGAAGAATCACCCGGCGGGTTTCGTGCCAATTTTGCTAACCGGTGGTGAGGATGAAAGGAAGACACGTTCGGTTTGCCCGAGAGCACCATTCGGTTTCGTCTTCATAAAGGGGTGTATTCTTCTTCCAACATTGACTTCAGGATGTGTCAAAGCCCATTGCGTTCTTTTGATAGATGGGTTGAGTTCATGGTGAGCAAGGAGCATATAAATACCAACTTGACTCGGCGCAGGTCATTGATGCTGTCAAGACTTGAGAAATCTCCAGTTAGGAAGGATATCCCGGGCCTGGTTGCTTTCATCTCCAGATAGTGTTCGGACACCCATACAATCATATGTAGATGGGGCGAGATAACTTTCTCCTTGGAGAGTGTGGCTCTCTTCTTTGAATCTTCCCGTGAATCGGGAATCTTAAAATCCAATTATCTGAAAGCGAGGTGAAGATGCGGGATGACCTGGCCGCTAAGTGGGGGATTTTGCTCGGAAAGACTCCATTGCGAAGTCGAAGGATTCTGCCCGGAAAGAGGATTAAAGGTGCCCTTACGTTTGGTGGATATCTCAATGGTTTCGGATGAGTTGGAGCTGAGCGGAAAAGCAAATGATCTTCATGTCGCCGTATTTTTGGCTCTCTGGTTGTCAGAGACATTTTTGATGACGGTTCGGCAAGAAAGGAATAAGACCGGAGTTGTTAGCGATTGCTGTGAAGTTGGCAAAGGGTGAAGTTCTTCCCATTGGCAAGTTGTTCCTTGGTTCCCCTCGTACGTGCATCTGGATCACCTAGTTGCGAACATGCAAGTTTCGAATGGTTTCATGAAAGTGGATTCATATGTGCACGTTGCTTTTCTGCAAGTCTGGCTATGGGAGCACTTTGAGAAGTATGCTCCGAAACCGCTGCCTTCGCTTCCCGTGAGTTTGGGTGGCTCCGAATTCTTCGATGGGTGAACGGGCGTCCAAGAGTTGGCGTGAGCTTGGTTAGTTTTTCTTGATAAGTTGCATGAAATCAATTTTCGTCCATGGGGCGGTCCATAAGTCGGTGACTCAAATTGACACTTTTGCTTCTCGCTCCGCTCATGTTTTTGTCTTCGATGACGATTTGAGCGTTGGTGAAAACTGTTCATTCAAAGTGCTTGCCCGATTATATGCCGTCTTTCTTCGTGGGATCTTTCAGGATAGCCTTACAATATTGACCGTCTTGCTTCGTCACATGGGTTTCGATCAAGGGGTGCCTCTTGTTTATCGGCCGGTGATCCCTAAGGATTCATTGCGTGTCGCCCTTGACGCCAGTGCCCTTGAGACGGGTATCCGTCTTCCCTTATTTCAAATGGGAAGAGTAACTTCGATGACCTTCGGCTATAATGAGTTTTGGTGCGACGAGTTTATTATGATCCGAGATTTTGTGAATAACGTAGTGGAAAACGTTCGTTGCAAACCTTCCCGGCCAGTTTTGAAGAAGTATCCAATGTTGAGAGATCCCAAGCGAAATTTGCCTAGCAATTCGGAAAGTCCCCAGGCCAAAGAACGGAGAACGAAGAATCGTCTTTGACGGGTTCGGACGGTTTCACAAGATCCTCCCACGGCTCTTGTGTCTTTGAGTTCTTCCAATAACAGGTATGTGTCGCTTCTTCATTGGTTTGTCTCAAAACACGTGAATTTGGCCGAGAACATGTGTCTTGTTTCCTTGAGGGGCTTCGGTAGTGTTAATGCTTTGCTGCCCTTGCAAGTTGCCAGGAGACGGTAGTTTCTTCAAGGAATTCGGCGACACGAGCCTACTCATAGCGGTGATGAGTCGGAGAAAGAAGAAAGTTCAACAAGTGAGAGTGATTCCTGCAAAGACTTGGTTCTTCTTCGGGAAGTGGTTCGGTGAGTTTCGCGTTTCTTTTCTTCCTTCTTCTTCTGTTTCTTCTTTTTGAAAAAATGTCTAACTCAAGTTTGCAGGAGGAATCCGGTTCGGAGGACGATTCTGGGGTGGTGCGACGAGTTTACTATGATCCGAGGTTTTGTGAATAACGTGGTGGAAAACGTTCGTTGCAAACCTTCCTCGCCAGTTGAAGGAGTATCCAATGTTGAGAGATCCCAAGCGAAAGTTGCCTAGCAATCGGAAAGCCCCGGCCAAGGAACGGAGAACGAAGAATCGTCTTTGGCGGGTTCGGACGGTTTCACAAGATCCTCCGACGGCCCTTGTGTCTTTCAGTTCTTCCAATAACCCGGTAGGTGTCGCCTCTTCATTGGTTTGTCTCAAAACACGTGAATTTCGGTGAGAATATGTGTCTTGTTTCCTTTGGGCTTCGGTAGTGTTAATGCTTTGTTGCTCTTGCACGTTGCCGGGGAGACGGCAATTTCTTCAAAGAACTCCAATGACATTGAGCCTTCTCATAGCGATGATGAGTCGAGAGAGAAGAAGGTTCAACAAGTGAGAGTGATTCCTCCGGAGAAGATCGGTTACATTTCGGGAAGTGGTTCGGTGAGTTTCGCACTTCTTTTCTTTCTTCTTTTGTTTCCTCTTTTGAAAAAATGTCTAACTCAAGTTTGCAGGAGGAATCGGTTCGGAGGACGATTCGGGGTGGAGTCACACGAAAACTTGCCTTTGGTGACCACCGCATGGGTGACTTGGAGATGGGAGTTAGCCAATTGCGGGCATGAGACGTGGTTCAAACGGTGGATGATTCTACGATGGTTGTTGCCGTATACATGGAAGAAGACCCTTTGCGAGTCGTGAGGCCACTTGCGGCGTCATTTTGATCCCCGTACTTGGTTCCTTATCCAGGTCATGTCTTTGGTTGGCGGCTTCACCCGTACCGATTAAGCATGAGGCGTTGTACACGAATACGGGAGAAGCACGGACATATGGCTACAACCAAGAAGGTTACTAGTCGATTTGCGCTGGTTAAGCGTGTGGAAGAGGCTTTATCTTCCATTGAGGACATGCGTGGGTAACTTAGGGTCACACCGTTTTCAAGACGTTATTGCCGATTGGGAGCACCATCGCGGACGTGTGCGTAGAAAAGGAGTTCAACACTTCGTGGTTTGTCGAAGGCCTTGCCGAGATCCAAAAGTTGAAAGATGCAGTAATCGAAAGCCTTTCCGCCGAGGAGATTGCACGACAGGAGATGGAACTCGAAAAGCTTTCCAAGATGTTGACTATGAAGAGAGCGGCTCTTGAAGATGCGAAGTTGACTTTCTCAAAAAAGAGGACTTGTTGGATGATTTTCCTTGAACGTTTCTCCGTTAAACTTTCATTTAGGTTTTTTTTTTGAAAGACGTATTGGATGTACGGTTCAAAACTTGACCTTTGATAGACAGCTGGTAGCTTTTTAGGGTGTTGGATTATTTCTGGGATGAATGGTTTTGATAATATGACTCTGATTATGTTTTGGGAAAAGAATATCGCTTTTATGAAAGTGTGTGCTAGCAATAGGCACGAGACTCAGTAGTATGACGGTTTTACTAAGGACCTAAAAATAGATCGTATATCTTGTGCAGTATAAATTTACTCACTTCATAGGTTTTGTGAACACGCCCCCTCTCCGTGTAAAGGCGGCCTTCTTTGGTAGCATCGCCAGTTAGTCCCCAATTGCTGGTAGCGTCTTTAACGAGTCCCTAGTTTTCAAGTGTAGTTTTTCAACTGGTAACCGGGTTGTCTGGCAGTTGAGTCGGACTGAGTCACAAGTCCCCAATTGCTGGTAGCATCGCCAGCAAGTCCCCAATCGCTGGTAGCATTTTCGGCGATTGAGTGATATCATCTTCAGCAAGTCCCCAGTTTTCTTGTGTAGTTTTTACAACTAGTAACCGGGTCTTCTGGTAGTTGAGTCGGATTGAGTCGCCTTCCCCTACCATATTGACATCTGGGTCGAAGAACGAGATCGACAATCTGATATTGTAGCCGATAGATCAATCCTCCTTTTGTGGTCGCCAATTGTTTATGGGTAAAAATCGTTTACGCCGATTTCGGTAAATTCGGTAGGTGAGTGAGAAACTGGTTCAAACCCTAAACAAATGTGCTGCACGTGAGCACTTTATAGATTCGAGATCAATGCTGACAAGTCCGGCCTAAACCAAGAAATGGCCGTTCCAGACTTGCTTCGGTCACAAAGTGGAGGAGAAGGGTTGATTTGGGGAGGAAGCAAAGAAAGGTGTTGAGGAGAGTAGTATCTCGACTTGTATCGTAAAGTGAAAGCTTAGGAAGCTTGCAAGAGATGAAAGCTTTTTGGGAGATCTTGCAAAGTTGCCTTTACGAGAGTGTAGTATTTTTCTCCCGACCGAGACTTGTTGTACGGTGGAAATAGGTAAGACCTATTTATACAAGTCGAGATTTGAAACGTACCACGACCTCATGAAGGAAGAGAGTAAAGGGTGAAATAATGGGAGGAGGTGGTAACGCATGGTGTTAATGGGTGAAAACGTTTTCACCATTATTTCCTCTTTTATTTGACCGCTTTATTCCTTTTCACGCTTTCTTAATGTGAGCATAGTGTACGCTGCATGCTGTGACCGCCAAACCAAAACCCTAGAAAGCATCCCCCAGTTTGTGTTGATGTCTTGAGTGTTGGTTGCATCTTGCGTGCAAGTGGTCTTTGCTAGGGACGCATGTGGCATGTGCCAATGGCATGTGCGGAATGCCTTCGTTGCGAGTTGCACCTCGGCGTAAGTGGTAATGACAGAGTCTGCTAGTGGCGTGTGTGGCATGTGCCGGCGGCATGTGCGGAATGCCTTGGTGGTAGGTTGCACGGTTTGCGAGTTAGGCTACCAAAGCGTGTGTGTTTGTCATGTGCCAATGGCATGTGCGGAATGCCTTGGTGGTAGGTTGCACGGTTTGCAAGTTAGGCTACCAGCGTGTGTGTTTGTCATGTGCCAATGGCATGTGCGGAATGCCTTGGTGGTAGGTTGCACGGTTTGCAAGTTAGGCTACCGGCGTGTGTGTTTGGCATGTGGCCGTTAGGGCTGTGGCCTTGGAAATATGGCTTGCGGTGCTGGCGTTGGCATGTGCCAATGGCACGTACGGCCATGTTGACCTAGTTGCAAGTCTTGCAAGCCTAGGGCGCTATATTTAGCGTGTGCCAAAGGCCTAGCAGACTTGGAAATATGGCTTGCGGTACGTGTTGGCATGTGCCAATGGCACGTACGGCCATGTTGACCTAGTTGCAAGTCTTGCAAGCCTAGGGCGCTATGTTTGGCGTGGGCCAATGGCATAGCGACTTGGAAATATGGCTTGCGGTACGTTTTGTCATGTGCCAATGGGGGCGCTATGTTTGGCGTGGGCCAATGGAATAGCGACTTGGAAATATGGCTTGCGGTACGTGTTGGCATGTGCCAATGGCATGACGGCCATGTTGACCTAGTTGCAAGTCTTGCAAGCCTAGGCGCTATGTTTGGCGTGGGCCAATGGCATAGCGACTTGGAAATATGGCTTGCGAGACGTGTTGGCATGTGCCAATGGCACGTACGGCCATGTTGACCTAGTTGCAAGTCTTGCAAGCCTAGGGCGCTATGTTTGGCGTGGGCCAATGGCATAGCGACTTGGAAATATGGCTTGCATGGTACGTGTTGGCATGTGCCAATGGCACGTACGGCCATGTTGACCTAGTTGCAAGTCTTGCAAGCCTAGGGCGCTATGTTTGGCGTGGGCCAATGGCATAGCGACTTGGAAATATGGCTTGCGTACGTGTTGGCATGTGCCAATGGCACGTACGGCCATGTTGACCTAGTTGCAAGTCTTGCAAGCCTAGGGCGCTATGTTTGGCGTGGGCCCAATGGCATAGCGACTTGGAAATATGGCTTGCGGTACGTGTTGGCATGTGCCAATGGCACGTGCGGCCATGTTGACCTAGTTGCAAGTCTTGCAAGCCTAGGGCGCTATTTTTGGCGTGGGCCAATGGCATTGCGACTTGGAAATATGTCTTGCGTGCGTGTTGGCATGTGCCAATGGCACGTACGGCCATGTTGACCTAGTTGCAAGTCTTGCAAGCCTAGGGCGCTATGTTTGGCGTGGGCCAATGGCATAGCGACTTGGAAATATGGCTTGCGGTACGTGTTGGCATGTGCCAATGGCACGTACGGCCATGTTGACCTAGTTGCAAGTCTTGCAAGCCTAGGGCGCTATGTTTGGCGTGGGCCAATGGCATAGCGACTTGGAGATTTGGCATTGTTGCCATGGTGCGCAGGGTGCGGCTTGGTTTGGCATTGTTGCCATGACAAAGATGCGGCTTGGTTTGGCATTGTTGCTTAGCGGTGCGCGATGATGCGGCTTGGTTTGGCATTGTTACCATGGTGCGCGGGGTGCGTCTTGGTTTGGCATTGTTGCCATGGTAACGCGATATGCGGCTTGGTTTGGCATTGTTGCCATGGCGCTTGTGAGATGCGGCTTGGTTTGGCATTGTTGCCATGGCGCGCGAGATGCGGCTTGATTTGGCATTGTTGCCATGGTGTATGATGTGCGACTTAGTTTTGGAATTAGGGTTACGTGTCGAAAACCCTAATCTGGTATTTTGAAAAAATACCCCTATTAATTATTTACACCTGAGTTAAATGTTCTTAGTTAATGTGTTGCGGGTAACACTAGGTCATGGGGTTTTACGATTTTACCCCTTATTTAAAAACCACCATCAACAGCTGGAAACGATTTTTACCCATAAACACCTGCACAGATAAAAAATCCCAGTTGATCAAAATAATCAAATCGATCTTCTGTTAAACTTCTGGAAGAGAGTCGTGGGCGGTGGGGAAACAATATTAGGGTTATGAGAAAAAAAAAAATCTCTCGCAGGATTTTCTTTATGGGAAGATTGTTGTCTAATAAAAAATTTTCTTTATTTTGTGGAAAAAAACCTTGTTTTTCTCTCCTTCGAGGAAAAGTGAAATGGAGCAATTCTATGAGTGGGTGAGGTCACCATTGAAGGAGGAGGGAGGTATTCCCACCGTGTGACGTGGGGCCTCATATGACTTAGGTTTTTAATGGGGTTAGATGATGACCTAAACATGAATTTGAAACTAAAGATGTACGTATAGCTGATTATGTTGACCTAAAGAGGTATGCGGTGGTATTAATGTACGTCTTATCAACATAGCCGATAAGGCATGGTCTTATCAGTCAGACACGACTGCCTAAAGTGTTGAACTTTGTCCAGCAGAAAGAGAGCAGATAGGAAGAAAACCCACTGCAGTCAGTGATGAAGAACTTTTTGGACGGCACTCAAGTTATGTTGGGAAAAATCATGACAAACCAATGACTGCAGCGGGTTTCTTGTCAATTCTCATATGCGTTCCTTCCATTTTTCATGGGAGCTTAGTCATGGCAAAGAATGGGTAGGAGAAAACCAATCGACTTTCCAACACAAACAACCTCTAAGTTTTTTAGCTGCTGAAAAAATTAAAACAACACAAAGAAGATTAGCATGACCCCTCCTGGACTGCGTAAAGATAATACCCACAAATCGATGGGTAGTCCAAATACTCTTGTCTTTCCTTTTTCTATTTGTTAAGAATCTGATCATACTTTAAATTTCATGCTTTGTGATTGAACATAATTTATTAAAGATAACATCATTTATTTTCGGTAAATCTTTTCCAATGACATAACGTGAACAAAAAAGAATATATAGGCTATATAACACACAGTAAAGAATATTCAGTATTTACTGCAATGGGCAAAAATGCTGTAAATTATCATTTGATTACTGTCATCACGTACAATGTTAGTTATCTCCAATGTCTCAAAGTAACTCCTGAAAACATGCAACTTTGTTCTCTTATAACTGCATCAATTTACTTCTTAATAATTCTTTACAAGTGACTTTGAGGATGAAATAATATCAAAAACACCTACAACCGAAGGAAACACAATAATGGTTTCCCTCAACGCTAGGCGCAGGAAAATTTGGTTTACAAAGCACAGGGAAATGTAATCGTTACGCCCATACTGACTAGAGATCTGGTTAATTAAGCCATGGACTTGTTCAAAATAGGGAATTGTTAAGGCCAAAATGAGGACTATTACGGAAACCCTAACGAACAGACTCAAATTAGAACTCACTGAAGAAGGAAATCTGCGATCATATAACTGGGATGCTAGCTAGTGGAACGAGTACAAACACATATGTTTGCAAAAACGTTACAGATTTTTTCATTAATGTGAAAATTTTCAATTTAATTAATTATCCAAGTTAGCTCGCATGCATATAAGTGTAACTTCTTTGGAAGAAAAATGCAAGTGAACCAAGTGATGACAGAAAATGCAATGAGACAAACAGGACCAGCATTCCATCCCAATTGAGCTATTGCCCATCCCATGGAAAGTACTCCAGATCCAATAACTGCGGTGATAATGTGAGTGCTAGCAGTCAACAGCGTTCCTGCAAGATAAGATTTTTCCAAAATTAATTAGACTTATAACCTTACATAATCAGAAAAATACTGCAGAATAATTTGACGAAAAAAAAAATTGTGCAGGAATCATGCATACCAGTTCGTCTTGGACGTCCATCGTCAGAAAAATTCTTGCTATACTCTTGATGATTAAAATATTGTTAGTTTTCACCAATATCTCAATGCCGGCCCAACGCTGTTAAGTAACATGGAAGGCACACTGACCTTTTAGACTCACTTGCAATTCCCTCACCTACAATGCAATTAGTTTTATCAAATTATACTTCCTTAATCCCTTTTCTCGAGTTGAAAGAAACAATATAAAGCCATTATTCGATATCTTACCTTCATGAATGATATTGCATATTCTTTGACAATTCTGTGATAAAATGGCTTACGCATCTTAAAAACTTCGGGCTTAAAAGTTGGATAAATGCAGGTACGTAGATAATTTTAGCTATAACTCTTATATAAACTGGATGGAGATGGAGTGTGTGTGTCTCTACGTCATAAGGATATTGTGACTCATCTACTTCGATGTAAGTAAAAGAAGATGGTAATTCATGCCAAGCATGCCCGTTTGCGCAAATACATAATTTCTTCTAATTTTCTTCTGATCGATAAGCTAAGATTAGTTTAGCTAGGGTCATTCAGAGGGTAGAGCCAGCAATACTAGTTTGGTGAGCCATATAGGATAGTAGTAGCACGACTCTTTTTCTTTCTTCTACAAATTAGAAGAAAAAAAAAAGAGAATTAAAAAATCAATCAAAGTTTCCTTGATTATTTTGTCCAAAATAGGTAATTCAAAATCAAATCTTATTCAACAAAGATAATTCATTGTTCATTGCAATGCTCCAAAAGAAAATAAAAACAAATTGTTCATTGCAAATGACAATCCTCATTGATTTCCTGCTCCTTATAGCTTCCATTTGGGTTTTTCTCTGAGTTACTCCCCTGGCTATTACCTCCGCTAGTCAAAATATACTAATTTGAATCTAGCATTCTCCACTAGTCTTTAATCTCAAGAAACGACGACCTGCACATGAACCATCCCTCTTTAAGTATTTATCCTCTCAAAGACTTGACATTCAACGAAGGGAGTCAGAAGAAGGAAATGAGAACAGAGACTATTAATGTCATCAAAGAAAAAACATATATAACTCCATAAACTTATTTCTTCGACCCACTCTTTGCCATGACAAACGGAAGAACTCAGATGACAAGAAACCCACTGCACTCCAATCGTGCTACATAACCAGCTGAATAACAGCTAGTTGACAGCTATGCTGACATGGACACGACATGTAGGTGAGAGGTAAAATTTCCTGTTTTCCATGTCATCACACTAAAGCAGCGAAAATAAAGGAAAAGATAGAGTAACATGATTCTGATAAAGAGATCTTGGTTCTGAAATAACCCTAACTTCCACCATCTTAAATATATGTCCTATTCCCTATGAATCCCTAAATTCAAGATTATATGTTATTTAGATCGGGATATAGGTTGAGTTTTTAAGAAGTTTGATTTTTTCTAAAGGAGCAAATGTAGAGAAATCCCTCGTTAAAGTTCTAGAAAAAGAAGAAAAAACAACTAATAGAATCAGGTGATTACAGTGAGTCTGTGAAGCCTTTCTATAGTAATTCTGATCGGTTTATGAACCAGATCTCAAATCAAACTTATATAACAGATACATACACAATGAATTTAAGAGTTTTCATTCAATAATCCATCAAAAGCGAGTACTGTTTTTCTTCGATCATTGGAAAATGTTCTTCAATCATTAGAAAACAGCCTAACTTATGTAACGAATTCTCATTTTGGATCGAGTCCGATTAAGCTTTCATTAACTAAAATTGGAAAAGGTTTTGAACAGATCAAGCTAGTTTTTTTTTTTTTTTTTTTTTAAAAATCCCTAGCTATGTGAATCTGATTTGTTTTCAGTAAAATATCATCATGATGCATGGCACAAGATAGAAGTCACAATCGTCATTTTCATTAAATAAAATAAAAAATGAATCATCAGTTAGTTAGAATGAAATTTTTGTGGACATGGATGGATTAGAATATCAATAGAAATTGAAGAAGTAGTAGAAAAGGATGTAACAGTCCTCCTTCTGATGATAATGGTGCAACGATGAAGAAACAAAAGAGATTACAGAAAAGAAGTTCGCCGATTACAAATAAGAAATTGTTTCCGATGACATGGATGACATCAGAATCACATTTTTCGCCACGTTGCTTGCCACGTCCAATTCAGCTGTCAAGTAGCTGTTAAACGGCTGGCTATATAGCATTTTCGATTTTTCTTGATTTTTCTTGATTTTTCCCAACGTACCTTGAATATCGTCAAAAAAGTTTGTGACTCACTCTTTTGACAGAAACCTATGAGCTTTCTGACGAAGAATTCACAAGTGGTCATATAAGCATGGATTAACATGATCGCAATCTACATATATAACAGTATAAATTTCATAATAAAACAACAAACCACATATCCACCGTAAAGATGTATCCTTCGGTTCACAATCAACAATCAGGCAACCGATGCAGTAGTTCTAAATAAACTTATAACCATGATAAAATTATAGAAGATACTACTCCATGAAATATATTTCTCACCTCCAAATTATAAAACAAAAAAAGAACAAGCATAGAGAAAATCATTAAAGACACGCAAGAACTGTAGTGAACTCAAATAATCCACATACTGCCACCGACATATTAATCTCAGCAATTCCTTCAGTTCTATAGCAGCTCTTGGTAATTCAACTGACGTTCGAAAACCTTCATTAGTCCAGAAACTTCTTGCTCATATGTTTTCACAAATTTCTCCAAGAAAGATTCATCTACCATTTCACAAAGTGTAGTTAGAGAAATGTTTTCTTTAATCAAACCCCTGGAGACTAAAACCCTGACAACTGAACACCTCGGGATAATCTTGTCCTGCAAGCAACAACAAAAAACTATTGGGTAATTCACAAACGCGATAATCTTATTCTCTGCCGCCGTCATACATCTAGGAATCTTCCTGAATGCTGAGTGAATCTGATCCTCAGACCAACCTCCACATCTCTTGTAAACATCCATTTTGTTTCTCAAACTTGCTTAGCTCATTAGTGTCAGCATATGAACAGCTTTAAGAAATGTGGTTTATGAGTGATGAAAACCCTTTTCTCTAACACTCTCAACAATCTCTTCAAATCTCTTGGCCGTATATGCTTTTGGGTGTAGGATTATATTGATCAAAACTGATTATATCTCGGATAACTTTTTAGTTCGAGTGCTTCATGAAAGTTGGAGTGATCCATGCAGCGGTTGATTTCCTGACATCCAAACAGCTGGTTGTTTGCATATTCTGAAAACGCGATTGAAAGTAGTTCCTTTTGTGACGTTTTAGACAACACAATTTCAGATTGGCCACTTGCTGAGGTTGAAGAAATATACAGCTTGTTGAGTTTTCAGCTCTCTTAGACAAGCCATTTTCATTTTAGTATGTTGAGTTTTCATTTGTTCTTCAAGTCTAGAAGAATACTAAAGAAAAACGAAAACAAAATAAAACAAAAATAATAATAAAAAGGTGACATATTTCTGATGCAATAAAATATATTATCCTTTAGCAGGGACCAAGCTAGTTTAACAATAAAAGCTTAGTACAATGTTTTTCTCCATCAATTACAATCAATCTACTTCTTCATAATTTTACTTGCAAGTGATTTTGACGATGATATCGTGCCAAAAACACCTACCACCACACCAAATACGATAACAGTTGCATGCAACACTAGGCGCTTTCTCGAAATCCGGGTCCAGAATATTTTAGTGTAGAAAGCACAAGGGAATATAATCGAAACCCCCATACTAACTAGAGAGCCGGTTAACCCAAGGATTTGTTCAAAATATGGAACCGATAAGGCCAATATCAAGATTATTATAAGTAACAAAGACCCAATTGAACCCCTTATGAACAATCTGGTATTAGCACTTACAGTAGGGGGTAGTCTTTGTTCATATAGCTGGGATGCTAAGGGGACAAGTGCGAATGCATACTTGGTTATAGGTGCTATGACAGTTGCCCAAAGAGCGATTTTCGTCATTACTAAATGTCTTGGCAGGTTAAGTGTTATTTGCGACTTTAAATCAGACCCATATAACTTCGCTCCCATGAACGCGATAGTTGTGTAGAAGGCTGTGACTATGGTGAAGCTCAAAGCTGATACCTGATCGATGAATGCACACAATAGAAGATTAGTTTTTATTGAAATCGCTAGCAAAATAAAAGATAATTTCTTACTATGGGCAATACCAACGGCATTTTAAGTTGTTTTTCACAATAATATTCATAGCAAACTAATCTTGAAGCGCGCACATGAAAGTTCTAATTCATCTTTTCACAATAATATCTTCAGGTGTTCAATGCAGTTCAGTGACATAGTGGAAAAATAGTAAAAGGAAGTTCTGATGTCTACTATATATACTAGAAAACATTAGAAAATATGTTCAGGATATTGCAACTTGCATGTATATAGTAATAATGAATCTGGTTGGAATTTATACATCTCTATCTATGATGCAGAAAGCAATTTTCAAATGGTATGAAATGAGAAAGCTTTAGTATATTGCCTAATGGTATGGTTAGAAAAGAAGAAGACCAGTTAATATTAAATTACAGATAAGTAAGATTTACCTTTGGGAATCCGGAAGGGTCCTTCATAGATCTGTAGATATCCGGAAAGACAACGTGGGTGGAAAAACTGAATATGTATAATCCAGAGATTGCTGGGAAATTTTGTAGTCGAAGAACCGGAATGGGTTTGTTAGCTTCAACGCCTCCAGATACAGTAACATAGACCACACTAATATAAATTAGGAATGAGCATATGATTCCTACTGTTGAAAGGAATGAGATTTTTGATAGGTTTTTCAGCCATACCGTAGGCAATGCTACTACAACGGCAATAATGGTAAAGAACTTGGAAATTGATAGGTGATGGTCTATTGAGATGTGTAAATGATGGTTTCCGTGAAATATGGTAGCAAAATTATCATTAATAGCAATCGTGAAAGACACGAGAGCCATAAATACCTCTAGGTAAATGAAAATTGTTGACAACAATTTTCCCGTCGGCCCGAAGGCATATCTTCCGATATCCGAATAATTCTTCAAGCTTTCCTTGTTCTGAAGGCATCTCCCCAACAGATGGGATGTGTAGGCACACATGATGCCAAATCCCACCAACAGGAAGGCCGAAGTCCATCCACCCTTCTCCAAGGCGTATGGAATGGAAAGCTGCCCTAGTCCTACAAAAAACGAACAAAAAAACACAAGGTTATATGAGAAATAAAAAAGACGAGCTCTAGCAATTAAGGGAGAAAGAATGAATATATTTAATTACATGTACCTATAAGTATGGCAGACATATTAATTACTGAACCGAGAAAGGAACTATTTCCGGCTCTTTTAGAAATCTCAGGCTCAGTAATTACTGGTTGTTCAACCATGTTAGCAGTGCTATCTTCATTATTTTCTGGTGGTACTTCAGTAATCTCAGGCTCAGCATTTCCATGTGCATTGTTTTCCAGTAGAACCTCTACCATCTCAGGCTCAATAGTAGCATGTCCATTATTTGCTGATGGTTGTCCAAATATCTCAGGATTGTCATCTGCATGGTTGGCTTGTGAGGTGTTTTCACGAAGAACATCGATTACTTCAGCCATCCTGTAAAAACAAATTCAACGAAATTATCAACCAAGAAGTTTAACCATGCGGAGAAGAAGAAAAGGACTGACAAGCTTTTAAACATTAACAACGAAATAGAATAGGAGGTGATTGATATTCTTACGTTTTTCCAAGTCTGAAGTATAGGGAGAGTTTTGATCAAAACAAGAAAAAGTATATAGAGAGAGATGAGAAAAGACACTGAATCTTCTGTGATATTCTTAAAGCTCACAAATGAACCAGAGTAACTTTCTTGTTTATTTATCTTTGATTTCTCAAAACAGAGAGGAAGGTTGGAAAGAAATGAACAACCTAATTTTCTGTGGCATACGATATCGATGAACACACATATTTAATATGTCTAGCCTACCCAAAAATCTTTACTCCACCTCGCTAGTTTGGGCTACTTTCGCGTGTGCCAGTGCCAATTAATTAATGAAGAATCAAGAAGCTACCCACCGATTGTGTTTTTGTGCAACAAATTGTTTTGGTACTGGCCTTACTAATAGTAATATTCTTGTATTTATTTTGACTCCGTTGATCACGTAACCACATTAGATATGTGCACCTTGAAAAGACCAAGGCCGTCCCTGAGATTTTTTTGCCCTGAAGCAAATTTTTTTTTATGCCCCCCAGTTTTTTGATATTTTTTTGCTACGGCTCATAATAAAAGGTAAGTAATTTTTATGAGTATGTAAAGCATTGTAGGACGAGTATATCTCTAAAATATTAGGCTTAAATACTCTATCGTCTAATTTTTGTAAGAAAAAATATCTCATAAAATATGAGGAAGTGTGAATTTGGTACTGAGAAGGGATCCTCCTCATGTTAGAATTAGAAAAATGAATCAGTTTTTTGGTTAATTAGCCCTTGGATTTGAATTCCGGGTCTATAAGACATGTAAAATATTGTGTTGGGTCTAATGGCCAAGAATCTTCAAGATACTTTTTAATATCCAAATTGGATAAAACACCCATCTATTGCAACTTATTTTTGGGACAGCTGACTAAAATACCCTCTCTCCTTTTTCCACGACTAAACATACTGTTCATGAGTCTTCTCCTCCACCACCTCCGATTAATCAGAAACCGATCGACTCCCTCTCTCTCTCTCTCTCTGAAAAGCCCCTGCCCACTTTCAAGTCGAGTTTCTCTTTCAAATTAATCAGTACTGAAACTTATAACCAATCTTGTACAAGCAATTAAGTGATTAAACAAAGAAATGTGTTTCTCAAAATCAATGAAATTTCTGATACTAAAATGCAATTTAGTGGGTGTAGATGGGATCTCTTGAGTTTTTCTCACAGTCATCAAGGCCGACGGCAGCATGTAAAAGAAGATTGTTCAATTACTTTATTAATTGTTTACGATAAATAGGCACACAGGTCTAGTGGGGTTTGTTTTGAGAAGCTTCCAGTTGAGAACTGTAATGGGTTGTTGTTGATTTTTATCGAATTGGGTAACTCGAGAGATCCGTTTGATTCAGAATTGAAGAAGGGAACAATTGGATTTAGATAATGAAGTACTTTAATTTATTAGAATTTTTTTAAAGAATTAGACGTGGGGTTTGGGGAAGAATTAGAGGAAAGAATGGGAAAATTGTAGATATTGATAAAGTAATGGATGCTGGCGAGAAAGCTCTTACACATACTTCTTATTAATGAAGATTAAGGTCAAATCACCATCGGTGGAGATAAGAGCTTACTGGGTAGTGGTATTTGATTTGGGTTAGATGATTAGTCATCTTTGTTATACTTTGTTTGAAATAAGTATGTTTTGATGGTGAACTAATGGCAATGGTGGTGGATTTTATTTCTTGAAATCAAAGGATTAGTGATTTTTGTTGTATATGATAAATTGTAGGTGATCACTATTGAACCTAGATTTAACCACGAAAGACATTAGATGCACCTGAGTGCATAATGTACATTTTGACAGAAAAATATGTTTTAGTCTAAATGCACCGGAGTGCATAATGTTTTTTTTTTGTAAAAAGTTTTGGCTATTGCTCTTATTACTTTTTTTGGTTGATGTTTTAATGGCGAATATAATGGTAATGGTGTTGGATTTATTGTTTTGAGATCATGAACTAGTGATTTTTGTTGTGTTACGGGTGATTAGTAGGATAAACCCTAGATTTATCCATGAAGTACACAAGATGCACCTGGGTTCATAAAGCATACTCTGATAGAAATTAATTTTTGATCAGGTTGCACCTAGGTGCATAATGCATATAATTATAGGAAATAAATTTTGGCCAAGTTGCACCTGGGTGCATAATGCATATTTTTATAGGAAATAAATTTTGGCCAGGATGCACCTGGGTGCATAATGTATTATCGGTTGGGTTTAAATTTTTTTTTTTCTTCCGAATTTCATATCAACAATGGATCTTCTTTCCTAGAGATTTTTGATCCCTTTCCAAAAATATAAATTTTATTAAAAATCCGACTTATATTTGAGAAGTTAATAAGGCCTTTCTCGTGATTAATTTTATATTAGAGTGAGAAAATAAATATGAGAGAGAAAGGATATAATAAAGAATAAAGTTTAAAGTTAAGGGTACATATGACTAATTTTTTCTTATGCATTTTTCACCCAGACTTATATTTTACATGTCCATTGCTCCCACACTTTATGGGTTGTAGTCATATGACCCGTTTTCCGGAAAATGAATAGGAACTATCGAGCTACATTTTTCAATCAATAACTAACGACCCAAAGAATAAAAGAAATTTAGGTGGTTATTTGGGGCACCTTTCTTTAAGGCAGCAAAAGCAAAAGTCAAAAAAATCACTGGTGGAAAGAAATTAACGAATATATAGAATGTTCAAAATAAATCCCCAACTTTTTATGTTTATTAAAATTTTGTCCTAAATATTTACGTAGTTTCATCAATAAGTCTCTATCTAAATTTTATTTTAAAGAAAACCCTCACTATAAAACTGGGCTTTTGCTGCCCCTAGGCCTTGCTTCCCCAAACTGGGCCTTTCCCTGATTCCCCTATGGGGCCGGCCCTGGAAAAGACCTTCTCCCTGCCATGCATAATGTTTAGTTTACACGACAAAAATAAGGCTTGTCCGCTTGTGCATTTTTATTTTGTTTTCGAAAACACAAAATTGGTTAAAAAGACCAAAATCAAAATTTCCTGGGTGAAAAGGACAGTCAGATTTAGATACTGTTTAAAGGGACAAAAATTTAAAAATAGGCAGGATGTAACCAGTTTCATCCTATCCATTTTCAAATATTTTTTCTTATTTTTATTTTACACAGGATGCATCCAGTTTCATCCTTGCTATTTTTTAAGTTTAAGCCAGGATGAATCCAGTTTCATCCTTGCTATTTTTTTTGTCCATTTCACCCATAAAATTTTTTACTCGTCCATTTGAACCGTGTTTTAAATTTTTTTGGACAAATGACCCATTTTCCGTTTCGAAAAGTAGGGCTATAACATTTTTTTTTCCTTTTTTTTTTTTAAGGACGAAGGAAGAGCACCGAACGATTTTATTTAGACTACCTAGTTAAATTTGAGGTTGGAAGAAATACAACTTGGACGGAAATGATTTGAGGTTGGAAGAAATATGATAAGTATTGGTCAAGCCTTTCCATTCTCACTAAATCTCAAGGCATTTATACAAAGATCGGACTTGGGTCTCAAGTTACATACTTGAACCACACGTATTCTAAACAGAAATATAACTCAAAATATAATTCTAGGCTAAGTATAGCCCTATTTCCTAATACCCTCCCTCAAGATGGAGCATGGAGGTCACAAATGCCCATCTTGGACAAAAGAAACTTAAACTGAGCTTTCCCTAAGGATTTTGTAAAGATACCTGCCAATTGCACTGTTATAGGAGTGTAAGAGGGTGATATAATCTTCCTTATTATAGCATCTCTGACAAGATGACAGTCCACTTCTATATGTTTTGTTCGTTCATGAAATACTGGATTCTGAGCAATATATAATGGTGATTGACTATCACAAATGAGATTCATGCCATGTGTTATGATGAACTCCTAAATCACCAAGTAATTATTTCAACCACTTTAATTCACATGTAACTGCCGCCATAGATCTGTATTCTGCTTCAGCTGAGGACCGAGAAACTATATGCTGCTTTTTAGTCTTCCAAGACACAGGTGAAAACCCAAGAAGAACAAACTATCCTGTCAATGAACGTCTAGTTAATGGGAAACTCGCCCAATCTGAGTCACACCATCCTTCTAAACTGAGACCACTATCAGAGCGCAACAGAATTCCTTGTCTAGGATTCTTCTTCAAATATCTAACCACACGAAGGATGCTTCCCAATGCTCCATTCTTGGTTGTTGCATAAATTGCGACAAAATATGTACTGAGTAAGCAAGATCTGGTCTAGTGACTGACAAATAAATCACACGACCAACCAGTGTCCTATATTTCTCCACATCATCTAATATATTACCCTTTGCCAAAGCCAGACGATGATTTGTCTCCATTGGAAACTCTGCAGGTTTTTCTCCCAATAACCCAGTTTCCATGATAATATCCAATGTATACTTCCTCTGTCATATGTAGATACCTTGTTTACTACGAGCCACCTCCAATCCTAGAAAGTATTTCAACTTTGCCAAATATTTCATCTTGAAACATTGTCCCAAGTATGTTTTAAAATTATGAAGTGCAACCAGATCATTTCATGCTACAATCAAATCATCAACATACACCAACATATTAAGCTGCATCTTTCCCTTTTTCATAGTAAAGAGAGAATAATCTGAGTATTACTATTTAAAGCCATAATTCTTCAAGGCTGCTGATAATTTTGCAAACCAACACCTAGGAGCCTGTTTTAGGCCATATAATGATTTCTTCATTCTACACACCATATTAGGATTTCCCTTGGAAAATCCATGTGGTATCTTCATATACACTTCTTCCTCCAAATCTCCATGAAGAAAGGCATTATGCACATCCATTTGATGCACTTCCCAATTTTTAATCGCTGCAAAAGCTAGAAAAGTACGACTGTTGTCATCTTTGTCACTGGTGCAAATGTATCATTGTAATCCAATCCTTCAACTTGATGATTCCAAAATATTACCAGTCTTGCTTTCAGACGTACCAAATTTCCATTTTTATCACGCTTTTTTGTGTAAATCCATTTGCTTCCTAGTGCCTTCTTACCAGGTGGTAATTCTTCCAATTCCCATGTTCCTTGTTCCTCCAGAGCTCTTATTTCTTCGGCCATGGCTTTTTGCCATCCTGGATGCTTCATAGCTTTGTCTGAAGCTCTTAGGCTCATTTCCATCAGTTATAGCTGCAAGATATTTTCTATGAACTGCAGAAAAACGATCACAACTAACATAATATGTCAAAGGATAAGGTGTACCTGAGGCTGATGATTGTGTAGGATGAGTGGAAGGTGGACTATTTTCTCGTACAGTGTGCGTCACAAAACCCTTGAGTCTGCTAGAAAGAATCTTCTGACATTTTACTTTACCCATCTCACTGCTATTATTCTCTACCACACCTTCAGCTGTCATGTCATTGCTATTAGTATCATTTTCCTCAGGTTGTTCTTGAGCTTTTCCTTGCAATTCTTTAGTTTCACAATCAGTCTCAGACAGTGATTCATCACTTTGTTGTTGCAACTCATCTTGATGAGTTTCCACAACACCTCTAGACAACTGTTCTTCTTCTCTATCTTCATCATCACTCCAACAATCATCATTATTTGACGGAATAATCTCAGTGGAATTTCCAGTAATGCTTGTCATATAAGGAACTAATGTTCATAAAACTCCACATCCCTTGACACTAAAAATTGGTTTGTGTCTAAATCATAAACTTGCCATGCCTTTTTACCAAAAGGATAACCAAGGAATACAAATCTCCTTCCCCGGCTTGCAAACTTATCCCCTTTAGTACTTTGATTATGTACATATATAGCAAAAGAACCCAAAAACTTTCAAATGATCATATGGAGGCAACTTCCCAAACATGATTTCATATGGAGTTTTGTTGTAAGAATAGGTGTTGGTGTACGATCAATCAAGTATGATGCAGTCAATGCACACTCTCCCCAAAAACGTATTGGTAAATTGGCTTGAAATCTCAAGGCTCTTGCCACATTCATTATTTGTTGGTGTTTTCTCTCAACCCTCCCATTTTGTTGGGGTGTACCAACACATGATGTCTCAAAGACTATCCCGTTATTCTTAAAATATCTACGCAATGTATTAAATTCTGTTCCATTATCACTTCTAACAATTTTGATTTCTTTACCAAACTGACGTTTCACAAGAGCAATGAAATTAAGAAATACCAATTCAACTTCAGTTTTACTTTTTATCAAATAAATCTACACACCTCTTGAAAAATATTCTAATATTGTCAGAAAATAATGAGCTCCATAAGAAGAAGGTGTCTTGTAAGGACCCCATAAATCCAGATGAACTAACTCAAATATACAAATGGCTTTACTCAAACTAACATGAAAACTACTTCTACGATATTTTGCTCGTGGGCAAATATCACAAGTATTATTATTCTTTTTAAATAACCTACTCACAACTGGTAGCTTTTGTAAAACTTTCTCCAATGGATGCCCCATTCTTTGATGCCATAGCTCATATGAGTTCCCAGTAACAGCAAGTACTTTAATAGGAGGCACACCACGGAAAATATATAGTCCACCTTGTCTCTCACCCACTCCAATCACCTTCCTCGTCAACCGGTCGTATAAGACATAAATTGTTAGTACATTGCAAAATACATACTAACTCATCGATCATTTGTGTAACCGAAATTAAGTTACATGTTATTTGAGGTACGTAAAGAACATTTTCAATCCTCAAACCACTATGAAGAATCACAGTTCCAATTATCATAGTTTGCATACTTTCCGTCTGGAAGGCCAACTGAACATGCCTTAATATCTTTCACTTCTATCATTTCATCAATATTACAAGTGACATGATTTGTATCCCCTGCATCCACAATCCAGGAAACGTGATTCTTCTTACCTTGTAGTTGAAAATTTGATTTGTTCGAGTTTAAAAACCCAAGAACTTGCTGAAGTTATGTTGCTGTCACTCCAACTAACCCCGTTCCATCTACGGATGCCACACCGTCTGACTGCTGAGCCGCTGGTATATTCCGGTTATGTGCACGAACTGGATTGCTGTTTCCATGTCCTCTACCACCTCTGCCATATGCAGAACCACCTCGACCTCTACCACCTGTCATGCATCCTCTTCCATTGCCTCTGCCACCACGAGGTCTATGTCCCCACCATTCAGGGTAGCCAATTAGTTGATAACAACCCTCATCAGAGTGTCCTTCTTTATTACAGTATTTACTGTACTTGGCAGGATCATATGTATTGGTGGTTGCTCGCTGATCAGGTTGAACTTTAAATTTCATAACATTGTCTTGTACATCTTTCGATAAAACTACATCACCTATTCTAAGAAGTTCATAATTCACTATAGTTTGGTATGCTGCATCGATCGATGGTAGGGGATCTCTTTCCAATAACTGTGCATGTAATGAAATATACACACTATCTAGACCGATCAAAAAATAATGAAGAAAATCTTCTTCTCGCAAAGTACTCACCTGAGTCGCAATATTATAGGTGAAAAGACCATACTTTCACTGTGGTATCTTCATATATGTTACCAGCTCATCACATATTTTGTTCAATCTCCCATAATAGATAGCCACACTCTTAATTTTTCCTTGTTTGCAATCACTTAAAGAAGCTTTCAGTTGACAGATTCGTGTTCCACTAACAACACAAAATCTTTTCTTTAAGTGTGTCCAGAAAAGGATTGCATCATCGTAATCTCCCAGCGTCGATATGATTGAAGAATCTAGTGTGTTGCTAATCCAGGAAACTAGCATTGAATGGACTGCAATCCATTCTTTCAACTGATCAGGATCTGCAGGTTCTTTAATGGTGCCATCAACAAAGCCAAACTTTCTCTTGGATATCAACGATATTCTAATGGCTCTAGCCCACTTATCATAATTGGTTCCTTTTAAAACAATCGGGGTAATAATAATACATGGACCATCACTTGATCCCAGATGGTACACCGGATTCTTCTTCTGCAAATCATATGTTACATTCTTTCCTTTGGTTCCTGATGGTTCTGTTATATGATCACCTTATCCCATCGTGTAGAATTTGAAACAAAAACTTTTAGGGTTAGGGTTTTAACCAGGCTCTCGATGCCATGATAAGTTTTGGTCCATACTTTCCATTCTCATTAAATCTCAAGGCATTTATACAAATACCAGACTTGGGTCTCAAGTTACAGACTTGAGCCACACATATTCTAAACAGAAATATAACTCAAAATATAACTCTAGGATAAGTATAGCCCTATTTCCTAAAAAATACAACTTGGACGGAAAATGAGTATTCCACCATCAATCAAGTAATAATATGATACATAGAAAACTGACATAGAGAATGTGCTAAAAAGTTTATATATTTTGGAACACAAACAAACTTGATATCATCAAAATATATCGCAGCTTCTCTAAATTTCAACACCAGTGATTTGATGCTCCATGGACTGTCAGTGATATTGCCCAGGATAGCCAAGCCTAGCAGGGTTGTGTTAGGAACCTTGGTATAGTTGAGGCTGGTTCAGATTTGGGACAAGACGTGGCATATCCGAGTGGTGGACAAGGGAACGACTCTAGCATTAGGATTGATAACGGGGTGAAGAAGGGAATGATCAAAGGTCTGGAATGATTTTCCCAGATTTGACCCATATTATTTGTCCCAGTTTCAACATTTTCGTGTTAGAAACAAGCAAAATTATAGGATATCAAATCAGAGGAATAACACTCTAGAAGATGTGGTGTTAGACTTCTATAAAGGACACAAACGCAAGAGAAGTTGACACAACTACGACGCAAAAAAAAAAGCCGTATCTGACTGACACGATAAGGATAAAGTTGGTACAATTTATTCACAGATAAACGCCCGAAACAAGAACTTCCGTCTTGCTGCAAGGCTATATACTCCACCAAACAACACACCGCTAACCAAGTGCACCGCTTAGCAAAAGACAGTCTCAATCTTCTAATAAAAAAGAAAAGCTACCATAATACAGTAAAAAACTCTATTAATTAATACTCGATTATTTAATAAACTCTTTTACATAATATTTTTAGCCGGTCTCGAGTCAGGGACAACGTGCCAAATTAATAATTAGCTAAAATTATAAATTAAAGAAAGAGATGATCAAGGAATCCTTCGCCGTTACCAAGCGATAACTGGATTAGTATACTTATTTATCTTCGTTAGAACATTCATCACCAACCGTAGAATAACAGCTAGCTCAGTGTTATCCCCAAAACTCCTTATACCACGGATACGGAAGCTCTCCAATATCAGATTCTATTCAACGGAACCACCAAGTACTAGCTCACTCAAGGTATAATCCAATCGAACGCTTTAGGCTTTGTGAATCATGTTGATCCCAGTAGTTAAAATCTTAGCTCAAGGTGCACTTACTGATGTTATGTTCACTCGCAATTGCTCCACAGAATCCCTCTGCAAGGTCTCGCGATTTCTACTTGTGTATGAATTATTCGACGATTACTTATCTCCTAACTCAATACTAGCAATAGAACAATTAGTAAATCAATCTAGCGTGCACTTCAAATCAATCCAATAATCACTCATATTCATTACATATGGTAAAGACAAACGATAAGATGATTAAAACTCCGAACAAACTTGTATAATAATAAAGCTTCACGCTAGAACATTGAATTCATCCTTAATCAATAAAAGCTTAGCTTCTCATGATTACACTGTTTTCCGGTTTCCCCCTAAAGGGGTAAACCCTAAAATATAGATGAAGAACAAAAGTGTAATATGAGATGTGATATTATATCTAGGTTAAGAAGTGTCTCTTATATAGATGTCCAAGAGTAGAAGTGCCCGTGCATCAATTACCGTTCGAAGTACGTTGCCAAACTCTTGCCATATTTTCATAAGCAGGTCATGGCCAAAAGAGTGGTCGTGAAAAGAATTCTTCGCAGCAACTAAGTCAGCTGGCCCAACTGAAACAAACCCAGCCCAGTCATTAATCTTTGGCTTGTCAGTTCTATGGAACTGACAACCTATTTCTTCTTCCCTTTCCACGGCTAGATTTTCTATCCGTAAGTTCTCCAGGAACTTTTTGTCCAATTTCTACTTCTCAATCACGGCTGGGTTTTATATACGTAACTACTCATGTGTCTGCTAACTCATACTCGGACTCCATTCTCACATCAGCATTCGAGAAACACCATCGTACAGCTCAACTTTGTCACGTCCCTGAGTTCCATCTCTTCTCATGCTTCCATCACCAGCTCAAACTCTCCTTTGCGGCCATCTAACACCAGCTGCAGCGAAGGTCGATCAATAAAAGCATCTCCTCCATTCTCGGCCTCATCAAACTCCAGACCACCATTTCCATTACCTCCGTCATTCTTTCGATCACCAAACCATCAGTAGCAAATCATATCGTAACCATTGATTGACTTCCCTGAACTGCAATCACCGAACTCTCCATTCTAACACGTTGCTGCCAGTATCTTCTATTTTCATCTCGAGCACTTCTTTAACAGATACCATCCATCTGCTCTTTTGCTCGAACTCATCATAGCAGCACCACTTCTAACAGCGTCGTTGTCGCAGGCATCATCTTCTCATTGCAGTTCTAACCCACTCGAGCTCCTTTCAAATCTATATCCAAACGGCAAACTCCATTGTCATTATCATCATCTCCAAACCCGAGCTGCAACCTTCTCTTATTCATCAGGAACCTGCATCTAACTTTCTCATATTGTACTCCATCGAGTACCAGCAACTCCTCATTACCTTTCTGAGATTGACAGCAAACGATCCTCTTCTCACTGCCATCATCCGCTGCCATCAATATCTTGCAGTAGACTCGAGACCAACGTATCTGCAGTAACAGCACTCCTGCCTTCCATCGTCTTGTTCATCGCAATCGCAACTCAGACCATAGCTCCGATCATCCTTCTTCACTGCCAAGCTCCAAATCCAACAGTCTCAGAAACCCAGCTCACTTTCGTTTCTTGATATTGCTCAACTTCGAGAGTCAATGGCAGCAGGGACCTTCCCTATTTTTCATTACCTTCCATTGATCCTAACAGCAACCAACGGCAGAAACCATCAAGTCCCATTCTCCAGTCTCAACTTCATATCCCATGTCAGCACAACCCTCGTGAACTGCACCAATACCTTGTTCGTCATCCTCAGCTCTTCTATACGGCAGCAATCATAGCCTCCAACTAGCTCATCTCGAGCTCAACTGACATCTCACTTCTCATTCTTCATAACCCATAGTAGCATCACAGACACGGCCTTCGACTCATCGTCACCAGCATTAACAAACCCCACAACAAACTCTATCCCATGTTCTCCTCGCTGTCCATTTTCTTAACCGAGAACTACCAAAACTCACAGCACCTTCCATCTTTACTCGGCATTGGCTGTAGCCAACATTCTCGGTCAAACATATATTGTCCAGACGTTCTCATACCCTCTTTCAGCGATAATGGCAGTTTGTTTGAACTTCTTCTCCATCAAAACCCATCGGCAGAGCTTCATATATACTGAACCAGAAAAACTGGTCGTGATAATATAAATTGCCCTGATCAACAATAAAGGTGCCTTTAACCTTTCCTACTCCATTCTTGGTAAGCTGTCAGTTCTGGTGAACTGACAAGACTAATTTCTTATTTCGCCTATATCTTCTTATAGATGTCGGAATGAGAGCAAGAACTTGTATATTTGATCGCGTTCCACTTGGTCTTTGGCCCTTCTACACTTGTAGCTAACTTCTTTTAATGCACAATTAAGTGCGAATTCACTTCTTTTGGATGATTCACCTAGCAAAACATAAACAAGAGAAAACAAAAGTAATATACAATAATTTGCAAGAAACTAAGCAATTACTAGCATGGATTCGACACAAAATATACGCAAATATGCACTTAACATTGACATGGAAGGTAGCGTTAGCTTTCCCCCTTGTGACACAATCTCAGCCCCCATCCGCTTCGGCTCCCTTGGCTATGTTACTCATAAGGCTCACTGGTAGGCTAACACGGCAACCTGTTCAATTAATCTAGTAGTATGTTGTTGGAGCTTAGCTTATTTGGCTTCCATGTTAGTTAATGTAATACTCGTTATCCAATAATTAAACTGTTTCATAATTAGTATAGGTTATATATATGTATATATATATATTCGGGTATTATCTTTCCTCTTAAAAATATCATTTTTTTTTGTATCAAAAATATATATAATGTAGCCAAAACTCTATGTCGTTTTCGATATATAAACAACCCATTAGATTCGGCTGAAAAATAAAAACATCATAGAAGAAATAAGTAAAACCTAGCTGAACCTCTATGTTACTACTATTAAATGGATAACCATTGAATTCGGTTAAGAAAAAGAAAGAAAAAAACAAACTAGCTATGAAAAAAAATTCCTAGCCAAATTTCAAAGTTGATTTTAAAAAACTAAAAAAGAAAACCAATACGATATTCGCTATGAAAAAATCCTAGCTAAACTTCTATGTTGCTTTTATACATGGCAACCATTAATTTCGGATAGGGAAAAACGAGCAAGCCAAACTCAGCTATAAAAACAAATTCTAGCCGAAGGAATAGAAATATTAAAAAAAAAGTAATCAAAGAAAAAATATATAACAAAAATTTATACACGAGTATTTTAGCCATTAACCAAAATATGTGGATCTGTAGGCGCTAGGCGAGGACGCCTTACCTCACCCAGTGCCTAGGCGCCTCAAGAAAAAGTTAAAACATAACAAACATGCATCTGATTTGGCGACTTGGGCGCCTTTTTCCCCTAAGCGCCTTTCACATCGTAAATGTGGATTAGAGGTTTTGAATTTTACTTCATAATGACCTACCCAAATGGAGGAATATGACTCGCATGTGGCATGAATTTATTTGCATAATTTCTGGGTCAGTCCATGCTCGAGCGTCGTCTGTGGTTGTAGACTTGTAGTTCCTCGAGAGCACTCTAACTCCATTGTTTCATTCCTTCCACAACGTCCAAAGGATCGCTAGTGATAAGTATCCCTGTTTGTACCCAAAATTACTTTTGGGCACGAAACACGATGAATGGATAGTTTTGGTGAGTATTTTGGGTTAGGGGTCGATTTGAAGAACAAAATGAAAGACAGAGGTTTAACGTGGTTCGGCATAGGTTGCCTATGTCCACGGGCGAATCCCCTTGGGGAGTGATTTTGTATTGATAGTAAAATTACACTGTATATTTTTTCCCCTATTGGCTACCCCCTTCCTGATTTCTGCTCTCTCCTATTTATACAGTTCCACATCTAAATATAAACATAAATTACATTAACTGCTCATTCATGTCTCCATCATCAATTCTGTATGAAACAACTGGAGTTAATTCTGCATGTATGAAACTGCTGCAATTAGTACCGCATGGCAGAAACTGCTGCATTTAGCACTGCATGGCTGAAACTGCTGCATTTAGCACTGCATGGCTGAAATCTTGGAATTCAATTCGCATGGTCGAAGCCGCTGGGATTCAGTGCATGAAACCGCATATTTATGCTTCCATGATAAATTCCCGCATAAATGATGGCCGGTAGTATTGGTGGATATTTGTTGTAGAACAGTGTTGCATGGGTAGGGACTAGCTTGATGGTTGACATGCATGATGGTGGAAGTGTGGATGGAGGTGGTGGCGGCATGGTTGAGACCAGGTTGGCGGCGCGGAAGAGTTTTTGGCTGGAATTGGTTAGCGGCATTCTTAGCTACAAGACCGAAAAATTGGCTAGGGGTGCGATGCGCCTTCGATAGTTGACCGATGGTTGACTTTGGTGATGACCGACCGTTGACTATTGAACTTGACCGGAAGTTGACTTTGATAGTTGGTGACTTTGACCATTGACCTTGACCCGAAGTTGACTTTGATAGTTGACCGACTTTGACCATTGGTAGTGCCGTGCGGTGGTGGGTTGCCTTGGTTGATTTGGTTAGTGGGCTTGGATGAGGACCAAAACATGATTCAAGTATCAATTTGGCCCATTAAGTGGTATTTTTACTTATGGTACAAACATCGCCCCTCTTAACCTCCAACTTGTTGGGGTTAAGAAAAATTTCGTGTTCCTTAGTCAATGATAAAACTCGCCCCAAGTGTGGACTATTGATATTGAGGTGATTGGCGTACTTCCCTTTTTGTTGCGGAAATCAAAGACGCCCCAAGAGTAAATTTATGTTCTTTGAAGCGTAAAAGATAGCCTTCGTTGATTGTCGGGATCGTAATCAAGCGCCCCAAGTCTTTGCAAAACAAGGCGAAGTGATGCAATGAAGCTTGATAATGGAGCGAGTGATGTTGGAAATGGCCGGTAACAACATTGAGTGAAGCTGTCTGCGGCCCATTGTGAGGTGGGATGCAGGGACCGACGAGCAACCGCATCGATCTGTTGCGATCAATTGGTGCGAGGTAATGACAAAGCAAACCTTTAGGCGGCCGCGTCAGCTGGACTGCAGGAGTTGCGAATGAGCTAGGCTGCAACATCTTCGATCGGTGGTGCGGCGCATCGAGCATTGCAGCATTTGCGATCGGTATCCGCAAGAGTGACGAGCAAAGCGCACTTTGAGTGCTGCGATCCCCGGTTGCGCATGAGCGGCGAGCAAAGCGCACTCGCTACGGCAGTGCGATCGGTGGAATGCGGGAGTAGTGACAAAAGCTGATCTTTGCGGCCAGTTGCGATCAGGTGCAGACTGCGGGAGCGGCGAGCAAAGCCGCCATGCGGCCAGTTGCGATCGGTGAATTTGCGCGGGAAGTGGCGAGAAAAAGCTGCAGATCAGCAGGTGCGATCAGTTGTAGACTGCGGCGGCAGACGAGCAAAGTTGAAGCTACCGCAATTGTGATCAATTGGACTATACTGATGACTATTCTTAATCTGCGGCCGATTCTTGTAGGCAGGCTGCGGGAGCGGCGATCTCTCAGCATGCGCAGTGCGGACTGAATTGGTGCGGGGGTTGCGAACGGCGGGCTGCGACTGCAGCCGACCCGATCCAGTGTACCCTGCGGCGGCGAACTTCTGATTGACGAATGCGATCGGTTGGGCTGCGGGAATACAAATAGGTAGGACTTCTGGTAGCTCGATCAGGTTTGGACTTCGACTCTTGAGAGCTTGGATTTAAACTTGATTCGATAAACCTAAGTGTAACAGTTACAAATAAAACTAAACTGACATCGATTCGTCCAGCGAGTGCAACCCACCGCATCGATTGCGTCCAAGCCCGAGTCAAAAATTCATAGAGCAAAGCGGGATTTGCATCGGGTCGCGTCCAACCGAGTGCATCGATTTCTTTTGAAGCTGAGTACAATAATTCAATCAACATAACTATAGTAGATTAACATTACTGATGATTGTAAAAATTACGTAAAAATATTAGGGTGTACGTTCGCCCCCTCTTAATCCTGCAACTCGTTGGAGGATTAAGAAGTTTGGGTTACTCGAAGTTTCGATTTTGAAGCTTAATTCGCATTGCAATTAGGTGCTATGTAACTCGCCCCTAAGTGTATGAAGTATTACACAGCTTGCCCCAAAAGAGTAATTTTAGACCATGAGGTGTTATATATCTCGCCCCCAAGTGATAGTCAGTCACGTTTAAGTGATATGAAACTCGCCCCCAGAAGATAGTGATTGTCATGCTGCTTTCGATGCTCGTACAAGGGTGCCTTTGCCTTGCTGCATTTTGCTCGCGTATGAAATTTTGAAGATGTGCGCTATCGGAATTCGCGCGAGGGCCAATCCCACTATTCGGATGCGCGTTGCACTGAAATGTGTGCGTCTCCTTGTGAGAAAATTCTCGCCACATTATAGGTGTCCCATTGAACAAAAGTATGCATGAATATATGAAAAGATGCAAAAATATGCAAATTGTATACTTACCTTATTGAAAATGTTATTGCGACTTCGTTTATGAAATGATTAGGATGCCCACTTGGCTATCTTTGGTGTTTTCAGCGACGATGATTAGTATAGTTGCCTTAGCGTCTCGTCTCGACTTAGTAATTGATTTATACGTGGGCAGGAATGCAGATTAAGTCCAAGCTGGATCGAAGACGATTGCCGCAGGCCTATTTGACATTTGTGATCAGTTGTACTACAACGATTATGCACAAAAGCCAGGTGAAAGCGATTGTGAGGAAAAGCATCTGAAAGCAGTTTTGGGGAAAATCGGAGTATGCTGTGATTCGACCAACCGGGTTGTAGGAATTAAAAAGGCTGCGATTCGATCAACGAGCTAGTAGTTGTTCTTGAAATCGATTCTGTTGATTCGATCAAATGGTAGCGATTTCGATGGTGATTGAATATGTTCGTATTGAGGTTTATGAATCGAACCAACACTCACGAACTTTGCACCGGGTAGGTTGTGGGTAAAACTTGACGCAACAACGTTCGCGAACTTTGAATATGATATGTGGTTTTCACTTGCTAGTGGTTGATGTATCGTTCGGAATGTCAAAAATAAATTTTTCAAACTTAAGATTTTTCACCTCCATATTGTAGGAAATTAGGCGATTCCAACAAGCCAAAATCACCTAATTCGGACTTAAAATGAAGGAGTTATCGACAAAATAAGATTTTTTTTTGATCGTGCGTCTTTGCCGCCGACGTGGCAAGGCGGGACTGAATACCACGCCGATGTGGCCCGCTTTGACGTGACATTGAATGACGACGTGATCTGCTGAC
This sequence comes from Papaver armeniacum, assembly GCA_023531295.1. Lineage (NCBI taxonomy): Eukaryota > Viridiplantae > Streptophyta > Magnoliopsida > Ranunculales > Papaveraceae > Papaver > Papaver armeniacum. The sequence goes on from JAJJWW010002826.1 coordinate 94,025, forward strand.
ATGGCATGGAAATGATAATGTGGCGCGGTACTGTCGACTGGAATGCTGACATGGCACTAATAACGAAGCGCGGTACTGTCGACTGGAAGTATGACGTGGCACAACCTTGTTGGCATGGCATGCTGGCGTGGTAGGATGATGTGGCTGTCTTTTCTTTGAAATTTGATGTATCTAGAGCATCGAAGATTGATGTACTACTGAGCATCAATGGTTGAGATAAACAGATCATCGAAATTTGATTTAACATGAAGCATCGAACTTTTAGAATTGAATTTGATGTAGCGCAGAACATCGAAATTTGATATACCAAAGAGCATCAACGGTTCATATTCGTGGCGCATCGGAGTTTGATGTTGTAAGAAGCATCGAAGTTTTCCAAATTGATGGAAGTGGGTGTACAAAACCTCTAGAAGTGGGTGAGGGGGCTGCCGACTCTTGCCGCCGCCGCCGCACATACTGGCCGCCGGCTTTGGGACGACGCCGCTCATACTGGCCGCCGGCATATTTTTATTTTATTTTTTTTTTGGTTTTTTTTTGAATTTGATTTTGATGTTTTACAGAGCATCGAAAATAGATGTACCAAGGAGCATCAACAGTGCTGTGTATCAGTAACCCGAAGATTGATGTACTACCGTTGCATCGAGTATTCTGCCGAGAATAGAATTTTGATGTATCGCGGAACATCGAAGTTTGATGTACCTAAGAAAATCCACGGTGATCATTTGCTGCGCATCGAACTTTGATGTAACCCGAAGTATCGAAGAACTCTGACGTGGGTGATGGACACCTTTGACGTGGGTGAGTGAAAAGAAAGGTGGGTGAACGAAACCCCTGAAGAGGGTGAACAGATCTGAGGCCGTTCGCCGCCGCCGCTCGTAATGGCCGCCGGGGTTGGCCGCCGGCTTTTTTTTTTTTTAAACCTTTCGCAACACATTTCTGGAACTGTGATCTTTTCCTTCGGACCTTAGGTGACTGGTTTCATTGACTTGTTGTGTTTTCCTTGAAAGCTTCTCGTAACATCCTATGGATTTTTAGCATGATTTGTGTGGGTGTTGCTGTTTCTCCTAAGATTTTCACCATGATTTTGCTTCACTTTTGTGGCCCTTTCTGGAATTTTCTGAGATGCTTTTCTGGAGGTTTTCCCTTGGGTATTCAAGCGTCTTGAGATGTAGACAACTTGACAACTTGTGGTCATGACGGTATTGATTTTGTCATACTGACAAACTTGAACATTGGATAATGCGTTATTTGGAAGCAAATTTTTGGACTTTGGACTTGAACATGCTGCGGATCGAACATCGACAACAACCTTAGTGATTTTCGCAAAGGTGAGTGGCTTTGGTGGCTTCCGACTGCGATGCCGGGCTATAGTAATTGTGATTAAGCTGCGGCAAAGAATAAGCGATGTTGGATTGGCGATGATAAATCGAAAGCCGGATCGAGCCATGTTGTGGATAGAATATCCTACCACGTTTTGATGGTATTTCACTACATCTTTTGCCGTGAACCGGCGTCCCGAACACTATCATGATTTTTGTAGTGATGCGAATATCCGTGGTAATAGCTTTCCCGAACAGCGAATCTTGATTGCGGCGGTTGCGATTTCAGTATATGTGCGATTATCGGTTGGCGGCTGCGATCAATGGTGCGACTGTTATGATCAAGCTGATGCAGCCCGATTTGCGATCAAGCGAGCAACAATGATTTTCCAAAACGCTCAGACTGCTTTTTCACGGACACGATTTTGAAGCATTTTCGACAAATTTTCTCAATGGGAAAACACGATTTCTTTTCGTATATCCCCTTAGTCGGCGCCAATGTTTGTACCCAAAATTACTTTTGGGCACGAAACACGATGAATGGATAGTTTTGGTGAGTATTTTGGGTTAGGGGTCGATTTGAAGAACAAAATGAAAGACGAGAGGTTTAACGTGGTTCGGCATAGGTTGCCCCTACGTCCACAAAGGCGAATCCCCTCGGGAGTGATTTTGTATTGATAGTAAAATTACATTGTATATTTTTTTCCCTATTGGCTACCCCTTCCCGATTTCTTCCCTCTCTCCTATTTATACGGTTCCACATCTAAATATAAACATAAATTACATTAACTTGCTCATTCATGTCTCCATTATCAATTTTGTATGAAGCAGTGGAGTTAATTACGCATGCAAGGAAGCTGCCGCAATTAGTACCGCATAGTAACATTGCATTTAGCGCATGAAAAACTGTTTGCATTTAGCACTTGTATGGCCGAAACCGGCCGGAATTCAATTCGCATGGCCGAAACAGGATTCAATTGCATGAAACCCACATTTATGCTTCCATGATAAGTGCATAAATGATGGCCGGTAGTATTGGTGGATATTTCTTTGGCGGAACAACTGGCCGCATGGGTAGGAACCGGCTTGATGGTTGACATGCATGATGGTTGGCGTGTGGATGGAGAATTTGGAGGCCGGCATGGTTGTTGGCCGGGCGGTCGCGCGGAAGAGTTTTTGGTCAATTGGTTAGCGGCATTGCTGGCTACAAGAGCGAAAATTGGCTAGGGGTGCGACCGACTTCGGGATAGTTGACCGATGGTTGACTTTGACTGTTGACCGATAGGTGACTATTGACCTTGACGGAAGTTGACTTTGATAGTTGGCCGGCTTTGACCATTGACCGGTGCGGTGCGGCTGGTGGGCTGCCTTGGTTAGTGGGCTTGGATGAGGACCAAAACATGATTCAAGTATCAATTTGGCCCATTAAGTGGTATTTTTACTTATGGTATAAACAATCCCCATAACGCCTTTCCTAACCAGTAGAACTGCTTCACAAATCCAGTGAAGAATCAACTGCTAACTGAACCAGGAGGAACCTAAGACAACCATTCACGTCAGGTAGTAGCATAAACCAGACTTGATATGACAACCGGCAATGAAGAAAAATGTAATCTTCTGTCTATCTCTCTAGGAGCAAAGCTTTCGAAAGAGTGCGAAAGCTCATAAAATGTATTCAGTGTGTACCACGAACTTGGCTCTTTCGTATTTATGCTCTGTGATGCTTCCACGTTCGCAATGTGACTTTCTGCCCATACAAAGATTGAGAAATTTCAAAAGAAAGGCACCATGGAGAAGTAGATTATTAACCAAAACTGACAGAGTGCTAGTCAATCAATTGCGAAGTGATAATTAAAGTTGAGCAGATCTCTTCAAGCTATAAGAAATTCAAAGTTCCATGATGAAAAGATGGAGACGTGGATCAATCCAAGGTAAAAGGTAAATAAGTTTGAGCAAGAATCTTTTGTATGTTCTGTTATCTTAAGGTTTTCTAAAGGTTTTTTTATCTTTTTTATAAAGTTATCGGCAAAGCTGCATTTTTTTTTTATCATCCCAGTCATCACTTACGTTCAATGGGAACATCTTAGTTATCTCGCAAAATGGGTCATTTGTCCAAATATTTTTAAAACATGGCTCTAATGGACGAGTAAAAATTAGTATGGGTGAAATGGACAAAAAAAAATAGCAAGAATGAAACTGGATTCATTTTGGCTTAAACTTAAAAAAGAGTGAGGATGAAACTAGATACATCCTGATGTAAATTATAAATAAGAAAAAGTATTTGAAAATGGGTATGATGAAACTGTTTACATCCTCGCTATTTTAAATTCTAAATCCATTTAAAAAGTATCAAATTTTACATGTCTTTTTCAACGGGAATTGTTGATTTTGGTCTTTTTAACCAATTTTGTGTAGTTATCTTGACATAAGGCCTATTCATCGATTTGATTTAGATTCGGAGAGACACATCTCGAATGGGAATGGTTGTGTTAGTTAAAAACCGTAAGATTCTTGGAGTTACCTAATAGTTTAGGAAACAACTCAAACACCATATATTTTGAAAGTTTAAATCATTAAATATCTTTTCCAAAGAAAACCGCAGCTACATTCTTTCTCACCACAGATAGAGCCGACAGACTTCACTCATATGTAAAATTTTGTATTGAATTCTCAATGATGTGATTAAATGTTTTGCTAGGAATATTGAATCATGCAGTTCTTCATTGTTTGATCGGTATAAACATCACGCACCAATCAATTATGATATAATATTGAACGATAAGTTGATGAAGCAGATTCAAAGCAATATTGGTTATTAGAATACTTGAATGAAGTTCTTACATCGGGAGAACCCTAGATATAGAGTAAATGTGTTCCGAACAAAGGGAAAGCAAAAAGACACCCAAAACTAGAGACACCCAACATAAGTAAGAGACATAAACGGAAATTACATCTCTTACACTTATTACACTAACAGCCCCCCTCAAACTGATGAACCTGAAAGTACATAAGTTTGTTAGCCAACTTAGTGAATAGAACAACTCCCAGACCCTTCGTCATAAGATCAGCTACTTGATGTTGAGAGGGAACATAAGAGACTTGCAAGAATCCACTTTCGACAAGATTGCGAATGCAATGATAATCTATCTCGATATGCTTTGTTCTTGCGTGAAAGACAGGGTTTGCAGCCAAGCTACCTGCACTAGTGTTGTCGCAGAACAGAGTAGAAGGAGAGGACAAAGAGACACCCAACTCAGTAAGCAAGTAGGAAATCCACAACATCTCAGAGCACTTATTCTGCCAAAGCCTTGTACTCGCCTCGGCGGAGGATCGAAAATAGTAATTTGTTTCTTCGAGTTCCATGAGACCAAGGAATTTCCAAGAAAAATACAATAACCTGCAGTCGACTTGCGAGTATTAGGGCATCCCACCAGTCCGAGTCGAGTAAGTATGAAGAATATCACAAAGCCTATGAGAGAGTCACACAAGAACCAACGGTGCCCTTCACATAGCGCAATATTCGTTTAACCAAGCGAAGATGAACATAAGTTGGTTTGTGCATAAACCGGCACACGTAGTTCACAACAAAACATAAATCAGGTCTAGTTAATGTTAAGTATTGTAACCCAACAACTATTTTTCGATAAAAAATAGCATCAGCATCAGCTAACACAACACCATGATGAACTGAGACCCTTGGACTAGAAGTAAATGGTGTAGTTGCAGGCCCACAAAGAAGCATATCAGATTTCTGAAGTAAATGAAGAGCATACTTCTTCTGAGACAATAGGAGTGTGTCATTTGTTCTTGTGTATTCAATACCAAGAAACAAATGCGATCTCCTTAGTCTTTCATAGAAAATTCCTTGCTCAATAGAGTAATAAAGGAATGAAGTAACTCAGAGAAGATCTGTCAAGATAATGTCATCTACATATAGTAGCATAATAAGCATCTTTGGAACCGGACTTATAAATGAATATAGAAGTATCACTTACAGATCTAACAAAACCATGTTGAGTAAAGAAAGCCACCAAATCTCACAAACCAAGCTCTAGGGGCTTGTTTGAGACCATATAACGCTTTCTTTAGATGACACACAAAAATCGGGGTGAATAGGGTCTTCAAATCCTTTAGGATGTCTCATAAATACATCTTCAGTCAAGTTAATTTCCATGCAAGAATGTATTGGAAACATCTAGGCTTTGTCGAATGGGCAGTTCTAGATAGAGCCAGGGTGAGGACACACCTAATAGTAAAAACACATGACTGAAAGTGTCAAAGCAATCAATACCAGCCTGTTTACTACAACCCTGAGCAACTAAGCGAGACTTATATCTTTCAATCGTACCATCTGAGTTGTACTTAATTTTATATACCCACTTACTTCCTAGAACATTCATACCCTCAACATAGGGAACCAAGTCCCATGTATCATTCTGCCTTAAAGCAGTATTCTCAGACCTCATAGATTTTACCCACTTGACATCTTTAGCGTGCGGCCTTATAATTTTAGGCTCAACTTGAGTGAAGAACAAAAGTAAGAGCAAGTGGTAAGCAGTACAGAGAAGCATGATGATCAACAAAGTCAGATGGGAGTGGTTTACATTTAGAAATACCAGACTTGGATCTAGTGGTGATAGTTGTGGTAGATATAGTAGGGACTGGTGCTGGTTCTTCCTGAATAATAACTTCACTTGTTGATGGTTACACTTTAAGTAATAAGTTCACTTGTAGGTGAAATAGATGAAGGGACTGAAGTTGCAGATGGGTTAACAGATGGTGATGCAGGCAAAGACATAGAAGTAACACCAATAGGAATAGTAACCATCTCATCAACCTCTGAAATATGAGAGCTAGAGGGAGCATCCAAAGACCCATAGAATGGAAAAGATGTTTCATCAAAAGTGACATTACGAGAAACAAAAGTCCTTTTTGTAAGAGGATCATGACATTTATAACCTTTATAGAGTGGGTGTACCTAAGAAACACACACCTAGGTGACTTTGGGCTAAGTTTGTCGTGTCGATGCGATAAGATTTGGATATGACTATAACCAAAAACTCTAAGTGAGTATAGTTAGGAAAATCATTATATAGAACCTTAAAAGGAGATCGAAAATTCAGAACTTTGGTAGGTGTTCTATTAATAAGAAATGTAGCGGTAAGAAATGCATCGAACCAAAAATGTTTTGGTAGGCGAGGCACAAAGTAAAGAGTGTTCCCAACCTCGGTTATGTGACGATGCTTCCTCTCGGCAACCCCATTATCTTTGTTGAGTGTGTGGACAACAAATTCGCGAGTGATGCCGGTAGAGTCAAGAAAATTCTTAAATTTTCCCTTAGTCAAACTCATAAGCACCATCACACGGAAAAGCTAATATTGTAGTAGACAAAAATTCTCATTCACATGACCTTGAAGTGTTGAAAACATTTAAGAGCATCGAGTTTTATGAGACATATGATACAACCAATGGAATCGACTAAAATCATCAATAAAAACTATATAGTATTTATAGCCTTCAACAGAAAGGACTCGTGTTGGTCCCCAAACATCACAGTGAACAATAGCTAATGGTTGAGAAGAGACTCTTTTTGAAGATTGAAATGGTAGCTTTACATGTTTTCCTAACTGAAAATCATGACAAAATGTAGATATGGGTTTTGAGCAGGCTGAATGGCGAGGTATTATTGAGTTTACTAAGGATAGCACTAGAAGGGTGACCTAATCTATGATGCCAAAGATTAGGATCACTTCTGATAGATGAAAAAAAGACACCTTAGGGACCAGCTGGATAGGATAAAGATTGCGGCAAATTGGCCCTTCAGCAACAACTTCACTAGTACTCAAATATTTTATATTATAGACCCAATCAAATATTTCAAAAGATACATTATTATCCCTAGTAGGGATTCTTGCATGAAGAAGGAACCAAAGGACATCTTTCAAGAATAAATTCGGCATTATCGGTTGTTAAAATGCAGAACCAATATGAGTGATGGGAAGAAACTTACCATTCCCAACCATAACTTTGATCATTGCCCTTGTAAGGTGTAGAAGTGTGAAGCAATGCAGAGTTATTTGTCATATGAGCAGAGGCTGCAGAATCTGGTATCCATTGAGAACTCAAAGCAGGATCAGAAGCATGAAGTATTGATGCAGAACATGTATAAAATGCTTGAGGCGAAGCGGAACCATCAGAAGAAGAATCAGGTGATGGTGAACAAGTATAAAAAGATCTAGGTGATGAAGTAGAAGCATTAGATGTGAAAGAAGTAATAGATTTGTTCTTATTGTTATTAGGATGAGATGGAGAGTTATCATAATAGCAAAAGTGACACCGTTTAGCGGTATGATCATTCGCCTACAAATTTGGCACTCAATCTCACGAAAAATACGTAGGGTAGAGTTATCATAATATTGAGAACCACCATAACTACTGCTACCGGAGAATTAGAAGAGATACCGGCGAGAAGAATTACCCTGACAATTACCCCTACCGAATTATAGCCTTTACCAGCGTTATTATAACTACGCCAAAATTATAGCCTCTACGATTTGTATGAATTATTATACCCTCAGCTTTGGGTTGTAAGAGTTATTAATTCTACTTGAGTTATTACCCTACCAAAATTATTACCTCTACCAAGATTATTGCTTCACTGAGTTATTACCTCTCCGGAAGAACTATATAAAGCGAAGGAGCATTAGTAGAATCTAAAATATTTGTAGAATCATGTTCTGGTTCTTTAACCATTGTTCATGATGAATAAGGCGAGAACGTAGCTCGAGAGAATGTATAAGGTTTTCACGATGTTGAGCAAGTAATAACGAATTGAATAAATTCTCTACCCAAACCATTCAAAGTATACATCACAATATCTTCACTAGAAACACGATCATTAATAGCATCCAAATTATCAGTAATTTTTTAAGATTAGTCAAATACTCACTGACAGTAAGGTTACCTCGACGAATGGTTTGCAATTGCCCTCAAAGAAGACTACGACGGGCAACAAATTGATCATAAAATTCAGATCGAAGATAATCCCAATACTATTTCGAAGTATTCAAGCCAAAAGTACTAGAAGAGAAAAATTTGGATAAGGTAGCATTGAAACACGAGATGATAAATCGATCCATTTGATGCCAAAAAAGATTTTCAGGATTGACAACTTCAACTCCATTAATAGTGATGTGAGTAGGTGGTTCAGCATAAGTACCATCAACAAATCGAAGCAGATTTGTACTCATCAAGATAGATTTAAACTGATGACGCCAGAGTAAGAAATTAGTTGAATCGAGTTTGAAGGATACAAAATTAGAGATGTTACGAAAGGGTAGGGTAAAGTGTAGATTTTTTCTTTGAAATTGATTAACCCAGATTGTTCATATCTTGAGAAATAACCCAGTAGCGATTTTTGGTTCAATAGGGGATATCCATCTAGTAGTAGAAGCAGTGTAGATGATTTGATATAAGTTGTGAGGCCAACATGATCAAATAGCAATGGTTATTGGTGCTCTGATACCATGAAGGATAAGTTGATGAAACATGATTCAAAGCAATATTGGTTACTAGAATCTTGAATGAAGTTCTTACATGCGGAGAAACCCTAGATATAGAGTAAATGTGTCTGAACAAAAGGGAAATATAAAGACACCCAGAACTAGATACACCCAACATAAGTAAGAGACATAAAAAGGAAATTACATCTCTCTTACACTTATTACACTAACAAATATCAGAACCGATCAGTTATGAGATATCTATGTCGTTAATTAAAGAAAAGGTTTGTGTATCTTGCATATAAAAACTAAAGGCAAGATATCGAGGGGAATTTTTGGGTAGTGGATATTTTTTCTTTTTGAGTCAGATTTGAGGTATGGTTACTGGCCTTACAGTTACAAGTATACTATTCTAGAGCAATAGGATTTATTGTCCGGTTAACCCACCAGCAGCATTGCACCATCCAGCGGATCATAAATGATGATGTGATTAAATGTTTTGCTAGGAATATTGAATCATGCAGTTCTTCATTGTTTGATCGAGTTATAAACATCACTTTGGTGATCGGTTATGGTATAATATTAGGCACCGATCAGTTATGAGATAATTAAAAGAAAAGGTTTGTGTATCCCGCATATAAAAACTAAAGGCAAGATATCGATGGTAATTTTTGGGTAGTGGATATTTTTCTTTTTTGAGTCGATTTGAGTTATAGTTCACTGGCCTTTACGATTACAAGTATACTTTTTTTAGAACAATAGGCTTTATTGTCCGGTTAACCCACCAGCAACATTGCATCATCCAGCGGATCATAAGTGATGTGATTAAATGTTTTGCTAGGAATATTGAATCATGCAGTTCTTCATTGTTTGATCGATTTATAAACATCACACACCGATCGGTTATGATATAATATGCGTAAAATCGTTATGAGATATCTATGCCATTAATTAAAGAAAAGGTTTGTGTATCCTGCATATAAAACTAAAGGCAAGATATCGAGGGGAATTTTTGGGTAGTGGATATTTTTTCTTTTTGAGTCAGATTTGAGGTATGGTTACTGGCCTTACAGTAACAAGGTTTGGCATTTTTAGTTTCATCTTATTAATACCGGATAATTTTCGGCCTATTGTGGTTATTTTTGGCCTACGATTACAAGATAAAAAAGAAATTTTGAAGTAAAATGGATAACCCCTTATCCAACTATTTTACTAAATGGCCAAACTACCCCAAATTAATTAGTGCTAATTTGGGTGATTAAATGATGTTTAATCAAGTTAACCCTAAAATAAACTACCAATATTAATTCATCATCAAAACTTGAAAAAAATTAAATTTAAAAAAGTTTTTCCAAAAAATCGAACCAGAATCGGTTGATGTTAGTGCGATTATAATGCTGATCCTGCATTGAGTTTTCCTAAATGACGTAGGACTAGAAACCTCCTATAATATACCGCAAGAGCACGACGTCTAGAACGCAGAAAATGGCAAATACGGGTTGATCCTACGGGGAGTCGTATTGGTGAAACAAAATTTCTAAGGTTATACTAATACAAATTTAGATCCAGTGTTGTTTTTCGATACGACTAAAGAAACAAGATTGAAAGGAAATACAAATATAACTATGGTGTCGAATCCTTTGCCTAAATGCTTAGAATTCCCTAATTTGATATACTAGTTCCCTTTTCAATCAAAGAGCTATAGAGGTTCTAGCCTCAAACTAGCTACCTTGAAGATGTGATAAATCACTTGCACAAATGGATAATTTAACCTCAACAAAATATGTCAATCCCTAGCATTATCTATCTGTTTAAGGCATAGATAATCACAAATTGAACTAATCAGTTTACATAAAACTTGAATACATAGCAAAGGATTTCTCAAACTACCATGGATGCATGACATACAAGGTGAAAGTAATTTGCTATGAATTCGGAGATTAAATCACGCTTCTCAATATAAATTCATGGAGAAAAAGTAGAACCAAATCAAGCGAGTTATGATTATTTAGGGGTTTGATCTCAACCCTAGTTAGAAAACTAAAACATGGGGAAAATTGAAATTAAAACTAAATTACAACTAAATCTTGGTGCACCGGCTACTCCTGGCATGCCTTACAAAATGAAAACTCCTCCATATTTATACAAGACTTCTCCCAAGAATCCATCCCTATTTTTAATAAATTAAGTAAAATTAGAAAATTAGGGATTTGATGTCTTTAAACTCACCAGTGAAGAAGACATTCATCTCACAACATCTTCCGAATTTTTCTCCATGTCTCTTCATCTCATGCTTCTAACGGTAACTTGATGTGAAATGGTACCAATTGAAGAGAAATCTAGGGAAATAGGGTAGATTAGGGTTGATAGAGATATGATTGTTTTTGGTTTTAATTGGCAGAGAAGGTAATGTTGTCGGGGTGGTGTGAGGGAGAAAGTAAAGTAAGCCAATTTGATTCTGACCTTGGAAATGTCGATGGTAAAGTTCCATAAGGCATGTTTGGTTGATTACTTTAGATTTATGATTTCTTTTTGGGTATTAGAGATCTTGCTTGCATTTTCTTTCGAAACCATGAGTGTAAAATCAGCTTGTATTTTGGCCCATTAATTATAACGCAACCCACACCTCATTTTCCTTCCACTTCTTAGCCACCTTTCCCATTTCCACTTCCCATGATGTCTATGAAAATTCTTTATCACCGGCTCATTTTATGGACCTCCCCATATTTATCAATCCTACAAAATGAACACAAAACATCAATATTTACTACACAAAAAGATTATTGATACCTCGAGACGCAAAATACATAATTTGACTTAAAATGGGACATTAAGGCACTTGAGATGTGATAACAACAAAATACCTAGAGATATGCATTATTAGGCACCGATCAATTACATAGTTAGAAAATTAGCACATTAGATATATAAGATTCAGTATGGGTATTCTAGAATTTGACACATCAAATGTTCGTCATCTCCGAGCATGCCCGTACAACGTCGTATATTCTTTGTGGTGAATGAACTTAGTTTCCCCATTACGAATTCTCCATAGCCCATTGAAACGTTCCAGCTGAAATTCAGTGAATTCTTAAATGTTAGTATGCGAACTTTTAACGATGTCATAAGTATAAATATTACTGGATTACTCACTTTTTCCCTAAGAGGAGCTTGTGCATGATGTTGGTACACCATATTTCTAACTTTAATATACTCTCGCATTTCACTTTATATGTAGTTGAATCGAAATGCTATGTATCTCCATTTGCAGTTATTAGAATTCGCGGTACACCTGTAAAAGAATTAACTCTCTTCCAAAACCTTGAATAGATTTCATTCGGACGTTCATGGAACGTATTAGCAAACGATTTAACGAGACATAAATCTTCATACGGTTCCCATTCCGTTTTCTAGGCTAAGTGTGTGATGTGGGAGTGCCTCAAAGAGGTTGTCCTTATATAGATAAAGACTCAACGACTATTATTTTCAAATTTAAGTCACACAATCGGGTTTTAGTGATGTCCACATAGACCGATTGTGTCCTTGCAAACTCTTATAATATATGCCTCTCAATAATCGATTTTTAATATTGCACATGTAATCCAAGTCTTCACAAAAATAATTTACAAAAAAGATGCAATTTTTCCTTATTAGAATTGGATTACATGGAATGCCAACATAGACCGATTATGAAGGTTGTCAAAATCTGCCTCTTAACAATCGGTTATTAATATTTCACTTGTAATTCGATTCTTGTCAAAAAAAAGATACAGAAAGAATGGCACTTTTCGCACAAGAATCGGATTACATGGGATGCCCACATAAACCAATTCTTAAGGTTATCAAAACTCTGGATTTTTTTGTTTTCTCAGAATCGTACTTTAAAAGTATCCGTATAAACCGATTCTGAAAACTTAAAAACCAGGTGAATGAAATTTTCAGAATCGTTTTATGTGGTGCACTTTCAAAACCCGATTCTGAAATTGTACCCCTGGAGAACTGTCAGAATCTGATTTTATATAGGTAAATATAAACCGATTATGACAGAAAAAACTTCCAGAGTCCTGCATTTTTTGCACACACATTTTAGTTGGTTCTTTTGTCACGTCTTAGACAAAAGAAACCAGGTTCAGTCATTCATAAACTAGGAATATAACCAAACATAATTCGACAATAAGTTTAAGACATAAGTTTTGACTCCATACTTATCCATAGTTAAAGATATAAGTTTGAAACCATTCATTCATCAACATCCCCACCACGACCACGTCCACGACCACCTCGTCCTCGTTTAGCAGGTTGGGAGCTGCTCGATGAACCTTCAAAATTCTTTTTTGTGGTGACTCTTTTCCTCTTTTTCTTTGGATCCTCCTCCGCCAGTTCCCCGAACTTTTCACCTGCTTCTACATCTTCGAGACTGTTAAGTTCATCAATCATCTTTCCATTGGCCTTAACATTTTCCCTTCCTTGATAGCTAGCTTTGCTTGGGTTATCAAGTGCCGACTAGCTCGTCTTTCTCTGTTTCCATTTAAGACAACAAACATTAAACAAATAATGCTAAACCAATTAACAAAACCGTAATTGAGTAATAATACGCACTAGGAATTCGAGAGATGTATCTTTGTCACGTAGACGGGGCCTCTCAACTACTCGTATCACTCAGTATGCGAAATATTGAGGTACCACGGCGTGTAACCCGAATTGCCTCATCATCATTTGTCAATCGACCATCCATAGCATGTCCATTGTACCTTCTGTCTTCCCAATATTTACATGATGGTAAAGGTTCGTGAACAATCAAAATATAATTATCAAATGACTTTTTTGTCTCCGTCGGTTTTAAACTTCTTGTGCTCCTTTAGGATTTTTATGCGTAGCATTGTCTTGCGACTCTTGTCGGGTTGTACATTAAATATTCTCTTCGGTGAAACAAAGGCCCAAAATAATGAGCTTGCTCGTCGCACCCAACCATCTTTTCTTTTCCTTTGGTTAAATCCTTCTTTTGTAAGGGTCAAAGACAACATCTTTCGTCGTCAAGTTATCCACCATGCGTCTCAACTTGAATAAACCATATCTTGGGACTTTTCCTTATTGTTGTAGGTGTACATGTTCCCATAAAATTTACCGTCTCATTCCTTGTTCTCAAAATCCTTTTCAGTAAAAATTGAGAAGTGCAAATATATCCGCTCCTGCAGAAAGCCATATTCCCTCCGATTTGGTTCCTTTCAGCCGTAGAAGCCTTTCTTAACTCGTTCAACGAGTGTGCAAGGATGGCAGTGCCCCAAGAGTATTCATGAATCTTGTCAAATGGTTGCAACAACTGAATAAAGTTGGCGTTCAAACGGGCACCGGAAACGTCGGGAAAGATACAGATCCTTGGACATAAAGGACATACGCATTGGCCGTGGCGAAGATACGCTCCTTAGTCACCTCTTCTCCCTCAGCATAAAGTTTCTTTGTTCCAGTGAAGAGGTCCCTCAACTTTGAGAGATGGAATATCCTTTGCTTTGCTTTGCTTACTAGCATCTGTGACCTGGTCATCATCTCATCCCATTGGAACACATTCTTGATGAACACGTAAATCTTGTCCCACTCAAGCTCTTGCACTTATTCTTTGTGCTTCACGGATTTACCATCTATGCTTATCCCGGTGATGAACTTCGCATCATTTGGAGTTATCGTCATTTCGCCAAACGGAAGATGGAAAGTATCTGTTTCCCCGTAATATATATCTCTCGGCAAAGGCGAAACAAAGAGGTTTTTCGTAACCAGGATCCAAATTATCGACCGTATCCAACAACCCCGTAGATTTTACTAGATCGATTACTTCATCAAATTCTCCCATGGTTGATTCTTTTGCTTCCAGTGGACAATTCTTCATCATACTGACTGATGTTCCTGGCTTCATACGACGAACGACATCTTTGTGATCCTATAAAACAAAACAAATCCAATGGACATTAATCAAAACACTACACATATAATAATTTTTTTGTTACATAGCATAAGGTTTAGGTAGTTACCATGGTATGACAGACAACCGCGTACCAAATATCTTTGTACCCCCCATAACACCCGTCCTCCATCACCGGGTAACCCGTAAACGATATCATTAGGGTCGCAAGGAAACATCTTCAGCGGGTCGGGGAATGTGGTCCCCTTTCTTCTTATTTGGACCATCTGTCTTACCTTGTTCTTGAGCGTCTCCTCCTTGGACTTGTTGTTGAACTTATCCTCGTTGGACTTGTTCTTGAACTTCATTCTCACTTTCTTCTCCATCACCTTCATTCTCACTTTCTTCTCCATCTTCATTCTCACTTTGTTTTCCATCGGCTTCATTCTCATTTTCTTCTTCATCACCTTCGTCCTTATTTTCTTCTTCATCACAATCCTTTCCACCACTTTATTCTTCATTGATCTCCTTGCCACCAATTTCTTCTTCATTAACTTCCTGCTCACCACTTTCTTCTTCAGCAACTTCTCTATCACCACCTCCTTCCTCAGTAGGTGTATCATAATCAGAGTCTTCATGTGTTGGTTGCTCCGCTTGAGGTGGTGGGTGATTGATGCAGATCGCTTTGGTTTTACTCCCCAAGCCCCTTCGGTGGGAAGCATTAAAATTTTGACCACCCTTTCGACGAGGTCCCAAACTCTGAGGAGATGCAAGGTCATGTTTCTTCTTATATTTCTTCTCGGCTTGATTTTGTTGCTTGTCCTTGTTTGGCCTGTAGAATACGGAGATAAGCGACAAACAACAATAGATTTGAATGCATAATTTTGAATTCAAGGTATACAATCTGTTTATTCGATACACATTTAAATTTTTATTCCTAATATAACACATAACAATCGGATTGTATAAGTGCTCATGTAATACGATTCTAACAAAAAAAAGGAACATAAAATTTAGGCATTTTTTCTTACAAGAATCGGTTTACTCAACACACATGTAAAATACGATTCTAACATTACAATCAACAATCGGTTTTTATAAGTGCTCATGTAGTCCGATATTGGGCTAAGCAAATAAGAATTCAAAGACTACATAATTGGTTTTTGTGGACACATATGTAATCCGATTCTAACAAAAAATGTTACAGAAAAATGATTATCCCTACAGTAACTGAATCGGGCTATGTGGACAATAACATTGTCCGATTCTGTTTCAAATTACTCAAACCAGAAAACACATGAAGATAATCGTGGTATGTGGACATGAACATCTACCGTTTATAAACACAGTCGGTTCACAAGTACGTTAACATCAACCGATTCTAGGAAACCCGGAAAATTTTGATTTCAAAAATTTTGATTTTTGAGCGATTGCATGTTACTAAAACCTAGTTTAGAGTATTGAGTTGATTAGAAAAGTACCTGATTCGACCCATTTCCCCCTCTTGTGCGATCAAAGATGGTTTGTCTTCCTCCACCGTTTTCTTCTTCGATTTGTTTCTAATCGCTTGAACGATTCCGGGATTACTCGCACTAGGATAGTTAGGTTTGTAGCATGCTTCACTTCGTTTCGTCATTATATAGAAGAAAAAGCACCGATTAATCGTTTTTGGATCGTCGATTATCCACGATATTTTGGTTCCAAAAGAAAAAAAAAAGAGAGAGAAGAAGAGAAGAAGATTCTGTTTTTTTTTTTTTAAGTTGAATGGAAACTGATTTTAGTTTTAGGTTTTATTATTAAGAGTTAAGTGGGGGTAAATTGGTAGTATTAATATTTTTTAGAAGGTAAATTGGTAGTTTCAGCAAATTTAGACACCCCTTACCGTCTTATTAGGTAGATTAGGTAATCTTTGCCAGGTTATTAATCCTATAACTGATCTTATTTTTCTTTATTTCACAGAAATAGTAAATCAGGGCCAGTATACCTCTCAAAGTCTGTTATACATAATTATTAAACATCTCTTAAATTCTCTATCTGAGTGGACGCCTCAACATGATGCAAACTAGTGATACGGAACTTTTTTTTTATACACGAAAGATGGACCTAGGTCCCTACATGAACCGAGTCAATTAGACTTTCTCTATTGCTAGACCCAACACCGCCAAACCCACTTTACAACTAATCTAATCTATTACTTAACCCGTGGGATTGAACTTCGACTTCCTCCCTTGGAGTTGATGGGATACCACTGAGCTATGTTCTTGACCCTGATGATACGAAACCTACACTTGATATTTCAGTTTTACACAGATTAATGTCACCAGTATTTTGCCTTAGTTATGACATATTAGCACACACTGATTTTTTATTTTTTTTGAAAAGGGTAGCGAATGTGCATTCTTGGCTTACGAATGCAAGGACGTTTTGGATAACAATATTTTGTTTCTTCTTGCATAGTTGTGTTAGATAATTTCTTAACAATTTAGACACTGCTTCATTTCTTTTTAGGAATAAATATTGGTGCTATTCCTTGCAAGCTTTGGTACCCTTCATCTCAAAGTGAGGCCAATCAATCCTGACCAAGTGATATCTTACTCTTGCCAATAGGTAAATATTAGAATCTCGGCTATAGTTAGAGCAGTTCCTATGGAATGAACAAACACCAAGTTTGTTCATTATGCTCCCACTATGGAATGAACAAACATGAAAAATGGATGTTCAACTCAATATATTTGTTGATTTGAACATCGAGATGAACAACCCAACGCGCTTTTGTGTGGGGACGGGGCGAGCTTGCTACAACGCTGGCGTTTGAAGAAAAAATGACAGCGTTTGTACATCCAACGCGCAGCTTGACTTCAAGCGCCATCGTGCGTATTTGAAACGCCAGTGTCTGACCCAATGGCTCCAACGGCTCAATATGAACGGTTGAAAAATCTTGTGATCCAACGACTATATTTTTTGAATTCTATAAATACTCCTCATTTCAACTCCAAATTCACACATTCTACACATTCTTCACTCTCAAATCATTTACAAAATTGCCTCCCGAGTTCGTGGTATTAGATTCACTAAACAAGAGGATTTAGCTATTTGTAGAGCCTTTGTTTTTCACACACAAGATGTTTTCATGCGTAATGTAGCCGATTCGACGTTGACTTTAGGGAAAGTTTTGCAATGTTCACCGTGAAACAGGAACATCCATGGGCGTGATTCCCATGGATTGCGGCATCGTTTTAGTGTAATTAGTATGAATGTATTGGATTTCATGGCTTTACTAATGGATAATCACAAAAATAAGCTCAACGGTGAAGCCGAACATGAAGTGGAACCCAGAACTCTAGCGATGTGGCCAGTAACTCACCGCGGTCGTCCTTTCGACTTCCATGCTTGTTCCAACATTCTTAGGGTGCTCAACAAATACAATCCCGTACTCTAGGAATTCCACCACCTGCCGAGACGCCTATGTAGTAGTTGTTTTGATCTAATGTATTTCTTTTATTTTCATGTATGATGTGGTGGTTGTTCAATGCAGTACGTTTTAATTTATGATGTTAATATTGATGGTACAATTTTTAATACAGGAAAAATTTAAATTACTGACGTGCAAATGTGAAGATAATCATAATAGCATAATACCATAGTGAATCGATTTGTCATACAACTTCAATCATCCCACTCCACCAAAAAACACCTAGGATATTCCCAGAAATGCCTTCCATATGTGTCTTCTTCAGAATTATTGGAAGAAGTCCGCAAATGCATAAAAGTCTTGCAACCGGGCTTTGAGCATGCACTGATTCAATGTGGACAATGTTTTTATTTGCAATCTTTTTTTTTTCTTCTTCTTTTTTAATCTTCATAACATCATCTAGCATATGTGGTTCCTACGGACAATTGGGATCTTAAACAACCATTATGAAGCGAGAACAACCTTCCAGCGGACACTTTGAATACATCCAAGGACATTGCATTGTAGTTATCCATGAAACATAATGGACAAACCTCTTTTGCTTGACACATAATATTTGCTTCACTTTGCCTTTAGAAAACATGGTGGATGTTGAGAAAGAAATCGGTTGGTTTGGATTAGAATAAAACCTATTGATGTATTTATAATAAAAAATAGGCGTTGGTAATTCAAACGGGCGATTTTAGTAAAGTCGCTCGGTTTTTACTACAAGCGCCAACTTCTATGTAATTCAAGTAGGCGCTTAAAGGAAAACCGCTAGCGCTTTACTTCAAACGCTAACGGAAAAATTTCCAACGGCTCCCTTTTCTTTCTCGACCTATAAATTTCATTTCCCCAATCTCCAAAATCACATCTTCTTCTTCTTCTTTTTTGCTAAATCTCTCTCCCCCTTTGCGAAATGTACATTCGAAATCGTGGTCTCAAGTTTACTCAAGAAGAGGATATAACTCTATGCAAAGCATATTTCTTTTATAGGGAAATCACTGGTGTCCTTTATCAAGACTTTCTTTTTTGGGAGAACTTTTTTTCAATGTTCATCTCACTTACGGGAAACCAAGGAAACCGAGATGCTCGTCGATTGCGAGATAATTTTCAATCTATTATGCTTGCGGTCCGGCCATTTGTTGCTCACGGTAATGGAAATTGATGGAGAAAAGTTCGTCGGTGTGCTGAAGATGAAGTGATCAAACAACTCTTGATAATTGGGAGAAAGCTCACGGTAAACCTTTTCGATTACGAGCGTGTTCGGAATTCTAAAAGATGGTCCATCTCAAGCACATCGTTCTTGCACTCGAATGCCACTACTAGGTCTTTACAATGAAAGAAGATGTTGCTCTTGTTTGATGTTGGTTACATCGTACGATGAGACCAATGAACAATGAAAATTTACGGGAAAGAGTATTGGGACATTTTGTAGCATCGCGGAGCTTAAGACATAAGCGGTAAGAGCCTAGAACTAAGAATTACATTCATCACTAAGGATGTCACACATTATACGGAAGTATTGTGGATGGTTCATCGTAGCAATTCGGATTATCCAACGAAAGAACTGGTGAGTATATTACATTTGTCCTCATGGACTCATTGCGTCATAAAAATATACGAACTTGTTATTTATCGTTTCTGAAAACCATCTCTCGAGACCAAGTTTCTCGAAGAAAGCGGAAGAGAGTTTAGGCATTTTGAATGCTATGAACTTTCTGAGAGAATGTCATTTGGATTTGATGTAGTTTGATGTTTTTGTTGTGGTTTATTAAAATGTAGTTTGATGTTATTTGCAAGTTTAAATTGTAATAAATTTCACTTAATCGAAATGAAATTATATTTCAAAATATAAACATTTTCATTCATTGATATTACTTTGCCAATTCTTTTTACAAGATATAAACTTAGACATTAATAAAAGCTTCAATAAAAATCAAGTACAAGTTTTGGCCTCTGTTTATCTTCATTTGATGTATTTTCCATTCACGCGCTCTTTGTGAGTTTCACCTTTGTTTTTGAATTTTTGTTGTTTAACTTTCAAAGCTGGAGCTCTTCTTTCCTTTTAGTGGAACATTTTCTTGGAGCAACTTGTAAAACTTGCACTTCCTTTTACAATTTTCAATCTTTTAAAACTCCACATATCTTAGAAACAACTGACTTCAAGCTTTGCATCGAAAAAAAGTGTGATCGCCTTTTCGGCCGTTTTAGAAGAAAATTCAAGTGAATTTTGGTGTGAGTGAATTGTTTGAAGATGATGGTAATTTATAGAGGTAAAAAGTGAATTTTGAATTTTAAAAAACTACCCGTTGGCGTTTGTAGCAAAAACGCCATCGTTTTATCTTGAGGCGCGCGTTGGTTCTTCCCACGCCGGTGTTGTCCTTCCAACGCGAGTTGGATCTGCTTGGCCTTGACGTTTTTACCTGGATCGCACCCCAATTGATCTAACGCCCAATTATTTACCATAGTGGAAAACCTAGTTTGACCATCCACCTGGCTCAACAAAATAATGGGTTTGTTCATTCCCATATGAATTGCCCTTAGTCCTACTTTGAAATCCTTGGTCATTAGCTCTTTTTGGTGTCTTTGGAGTAATACACTTTGGAATTGTAAAACAATAACGGTTAGTCATACTTTGCAATCCTTGGTCATTAGCCCTTTGCAATCCTTGGAGTATCCATATACTTTGGAATTGGAAAAGAACAGCGACTTCTGTAATGTTAGCAGATAATAATTAGGGATTGCAACTTATTATCTTATAATTAAATTCAAACTAATCATCTCTTATAACTTTCACTTCAAGGTTTTGATTAATATTTTGTCTTTAATTTTGATTCATCAATGATAAAATTTGTTTCTTCAATCATTATAAAAAAAAAAAAAAAAAATTGTTTCTTCAATGATAAGTTGTGAATAAGTTATTTCATTATTTTTATTTTTTGGAGAAAATTATAATACATATTGTAATTATCAAGGAATGATGAAGAACATGTGGCTCTCAAAGATGTAGGAAACTTATGACCACCTGTAAATTTTATTATTATTCCTAGCAAAGAAAAATGAGTAAATTTTAGATTGATATATGTTTTTTTTTTCAAAAATTCCTAACAAACCTTCTCAAAAACAACTTAGGAACCGCATCTCTCACGTATCTTGACACGGTGGGGGCCGAAACTAACTGGGACCCTGCTAACTCCATAGGGCGTAGGGCCCACCATCATTTGAGAGATACGGTTTTTGATTTGCTTTCTAGGCGGTTTGTGTAGAAGTACTGCTTCTTTTTCTATTGTTGTCGGACGATAAATTTTATATTGATAAGAAACGAGGAAGATGGCCCATGAGCCAGAATACAGTAGTGATTTCACATATTCAGACCACCTGACCCGCGCATTTGCGTGGGCATCAACGGCCTTGTAAAAAATATGATAATAATTTTGGGTGTATTTTAAAAAAACTTTCCCCTGATCAATAATTATTTTCAATTTTGATTTTTCATAACACCATCCAAAACCTAATTTGATTGGGGGCCAAACATTTTAATTGGGGCCTTGCACTAGAGGACAAAAAAGGTCACTCAAACCTAATTTGGGTCACCCCTTATAAAAATATTTTCTAAATACCTAAAGCTGCCTTTACTGAATGATTAGTATTAAAACTTAATAAAGTTAATTTAATTAGTGTGGTTAGATTATGTTAGATTAAAATTAGATTTTTTTTTTTTTTTTTTTTTGTGAGTTGAAGAAGAAGAGGAGGTTTTAGAGGAAAACTTGAGGTTTTAGAAATGAGTAATTCAAGTAGGGAAATGATGTTGGAGAAGGTTCAAGTAACAAAGATGATTGTGCTGATGGTAAGATTATCTTAAATTCTCCCATGGATTGGATATATGTCACAACACAGAGAAAGAGTCGTCAATGGCGGGGGATATATACCCCAACGACTCTATAAAGTCGTCAATGTATTGACACCAAAAATGACGACTCAAACCTGCAACTTTTCAGGCTATGAAAAATCGTCAAGGTAATATGATATACCACTGACTGACTCAAACTGCAACTTTTCCGAGTTATGAAAAATCGTCGGGGTAATATGATATACCACGACGACTCTTAACAGGTCACAAAGAGTCGTTATTTTGTGTGTCTATACCAAGACGACTCACGAAATTTTTGGGACGAGAGAGGTTGCTTGTTTTTCACACAGGGTCGTTGACGTTTAAAAAAGAGTCGTCCATAGAGGATCGTCATAAGTTTCTATATTATGTTAACGACTCTAATCTAGGGTAAAAATATGAAAACCAGAAATAGGGTCGTTATCTTGATCATCATATACCCTAACGATTTTTATGGTCTCTACATGCATATGAAAAATCGTTAGGGTTTAGGCTTGTCGAATTGACGACCCTTTTACTGTAACTGAAAATTTTCGGGTGAATTTTTTTTTTTCTTGGAGTCGTTAATGGAGGAGAAGAGAAGAGTCGAGAGGGGAGGAGTGATCTTTTTGTTTAGAATTAGAAATGAATTGGGGCTTAGGATTAAGGGTTAATAGGTTTTTAAAATTTATTTTTAGTGAAGAGTAAAATAGTATTTTCACAATCGGTTTAATACGCCCCTGAAAAATTTGGGGTGCAAATAAAATGTCAAGGCCCCAATTAATATTTCTGGCCCCAATCAAATTAGGATCCAAAACTACAGAGAGATATATTTTAAATCAAACCTTGAGGGTTGTATGTGTTGCATGTTACGCTTTTTAAGATGAAGACAACCCAACTGATAATTCAAACTACTGGTATTAAGGTGGAAATTTGGTGTACGCACACCACATCTACGTTGCCAGATTTGCAGCACTACTGCCGCAATTTTTGGAAGATTCTCTATCGAAATATTAAAGCCTTAATTCGTTCTTGTATACTAAAGAATTCAACACTGTTGTCATAACAGTGAGTTCCCAATTGTTGTTTAACAGTCGCATTCAACATTGTCGTCATAACAGTGAGTTCCCAGTTTGTTGTTTAACAGTCGCCAGTCCTTGTAAATTATATATAAAGTCTTGCTTTCATGTAATGGACTAGAAATAATCCGTGCCGTAGCGGCCACGACATGAAAACGATATAATTTTTGGTTATAATGATTCAAATAAATACTATAAACTATGATAAGTCTTATTTTGACCCATGAGAACTTGTAGTTATGAAAAAAGATATTTGTCATCCAAATAACTCAGGCGCCTTGATCTGATCTGATCTATGATAAATGTATAAGTGTTTGTTACATTACAATTATTGGTGGTGCACTTTCAGGAAAAAACTACCATATGTTTCCTCCTCCATTGGAAGACCCTAATTGTGGTTTTGATAAGGACATAATTTGTGGTTTTATTTATTACATAGAATTTAAATAAATTTTTACTCTCATCAGCTGTGATTTTATAAAACAGGTAAAAATATGGAACTTGGCAAGGTTTAAATTTTTTAGTACTAACTAAACCCTTTTGGTTTAATATGAACTCAACTACTCTAGGATACGTGCACGGTAATTAAGACACCTAAAAGTTCCTCAAAAGTTTCCACTAAACATTTTATACATGAGTTTGTCAAATTAAGATCGACATAGGAACAAAAGAAGGTACTCAACTGTAATCTTTGTGCACCTTTATTTCAGAATTACGGTTAGTTTTTCACACTTGCTCAAATAGACTCTATTAGAATCAACATGCTTCATTACTTTTGTGTCTGCCTGCCATGCTTTGATTTTTATCATTTGGTGACATCTATTTCATGCGTGTAAACACCGTTTGACCATGGTTTCATCATTACTATTTAAAAATGAACTTTCTATCAAATGCTTTGATTGTAAATATATTATTATATTTTAATATGTGATTGATTGTGACATAGAACTATTGCACCATGATTGTATTCACTGTGTAAAAGAAAATTATTATATTATTTTTCTTTTTATATATATTTTTTCTTCTCTGGTTATTTTGCCATATTTTGGAAAATAAAAAAATAGAATACTAATTTGTCTTTAGTACCATGCAAAAATTGATGAAGTGGTGTCAGTTCATGTTTGTAATTTGTAACGTAATAGGAATTTTATTTACATTTACTAGAACTATGTGCTTAACGTATATAGCTGTTTATGTTTGTACCGGATTCTCCATGGTTTCCCTTAGTTTTTCTTTAGCTCTTGTTTTCCGTTCGTTTTTCTTTCCACGGTTTTCTTATTTTCTTTGCTCGCGGAACTTGGTTTTTGTTGTTTCTCGCATTAGGGTTTCAGTTTTTCTTTGCTCCTTTAGATTTTGTTTTCAGCTTCTATGGCTAGGGAAACTAGGGCTTCCTCTTCTAGGCGGCAATCGTCATCAAACTAGGTCTGAGAGCTCTCCTTCTTCTTCTCCCGTTACAGTGGAGGCTGTACCTGACAACGGGTTATGCCATTGCCCTTTCAAAGGCTTTAACGGCTGTCTGGATGGTGTTAATGGCAGGGGTTTTGTCAAAGGATCACTATTGAAGCATTTACGGGATCGGCATTTCTCTTATGAAGAAAGCAAGGCAAATTGCGAGAGAACTAATTGCCAAGAATCTGCGAGATATACCTTGCAGGAGAGGGTTCTTGGGCGCCTTCGCATGTGGTTGTGTTTCGGATGCTTACATCTACACGCACTGGAAAATACCATGCAAGGGTCGAGAGGGATTGATCCATGGGGACGTTGTTGCTTGGACCACTCACGGCGCAGCTGCAAATTTTTCATCCATGGTGTTGATAAGCTGTTGAGGTAGGTGCGGATTGTTTGGGTCATAGTAGTTGATGCTGTTTGTGATGTCCCTGCGACAGTTTGTTGTGATAATGGTGCAGAGAACTTTGGGCTTTCTACAGACATATTAAACGCTGCATTTCAGAGGCAAATCACCACAGTGACAAGCATTCCCCATCAATGCCGGTTAGCCTTCTCAAGGTCGCTGAAATTTTGCCTCGACAAGGTGATTTCCAACCCTTCCAACTGAGTGCTTGGCTTTACCGATTCTTTTCCCAATCTGTACTTTAGCTCTTTCCCGAGACCTAGGAATTCGAATGAGGCTAAATCGCAGCAGGAAACGCCTTCAAGTTGCTTCCATCAATAACTCTTTATCGGTTTGGAAAGACGCCAATGGTTGTTCCATTCTGATTAACAAGCTGCTCCAACTTCCAGTCCGTACATCATCAAAGCCAGCAGATGAGAAGAAGCAGGGCGCAGCAAATTTGACAGCTTGTCGTAAGAAAATAAGCTGTGGACATTTCGCTGCTGCTATTCGTGTGCTTTCCTCTAATGGAATTGCACCATGCAATGACCAAACTTATACGGAATTGCAAGATAAACACCCAACTGCGCCTCCTCCTGCTATTCCTTGTGATGATTTTGTGTTTGATCCTGTTGTGGTAGAATGCCGGGCTGTTTTGGGTGCTATTAAGAGCTTCCCCAAAGGTACATCTTGCGGTCGAGATGGTCTGCGGGCGCAACATTTAGTCGATGCGATGAGTGGGACAGCGGCGGCTGTGGCAGATGACTTGCTTGCTTCGATCACAGGGGTTGTCAATATTTGGTTGGCGGGTAAATGCCCTGTGGAATTGGGAGAATTCATAGCTAGTGCGCCCCTAACACCTTTGCTCAAGCCTGGGGGCGGCATTAGGCCCATTGCAGTTGGCACGGTTTGGCGTAGATTGGTTTCCAAAGTGGCTGCTTTCTCTGTCGGAAAGGATATGACTTCATACTTAGGTGATTACCAATTTGGTGTTGGTGTACCTTCCGGGGGTGAGAGTATTTTACATGCTGTAAATGGCCTACTTGGTGAAAGGTCACTCGGACATGATGTCAATGCTTCTCATTGACTTCTCTAATGCGTTCAACATGGTTAGCAGATCTCAGCTAATCAAAGAGGTTCGCCTTCATTGTCCAGGTATTTCTCGTTGGGTTGAATTTTGTTATTTGCGACCTGCTAAGCTCTACTACGACCGATATATCTTGTCTTCTGCTCTCGGAGTCAGCGGGGTGACCCTCTCGGTCCCTTGTTATTTGCTTTGACTCTTCACCCTCTAGTGAAGACTATTTGCTTCGAGGTTCAAACTCGATTTGCACGCACAGTACCTTGATGATGGTACAATCATTGGTGATACTCTTGAGGTGTCCAAGGCCTTGCGCATTATAGCAGCGAAGGACCGGGTGAGGGTCTACACCTCAATATAAAAAAACGAAGTGTTTTGGCCCTCTGTTGATCCTAGAAGTATTGTTGATGGTGTTTTCCCTCATGATATTGGTAGACCGTCTAATGGTGTTAAACTCTTGGGTGGTCTGTGAGTTTAGATTCGAATCCTCAAAGCGAGATGCTTTTACCGCAATTGCACTGGTGTTTCTAGATTATATTTTGCGTTGCGAACTACCAATCCGGCTGCCCTTCAACAAGCCACTGAGCTTTTTGATGATCATTTGCTCAAGTACTTGAGACTCCTTATCACTGGTGATAGCTCGGGTTTTGGTCCTTTACAGCAGAGATTAGCTACCTTACCTATCAAGGATGGTGGCTTGGGGATTTATACCATGGCAGATACCCGCACCTACTGTTATCTTGCTTCTCAGAGTCAGACGGCTTCAGTGCAAAAGGTGATCCTTGGTAACTTATTCTCAACAAACAAAGGTTCTGCTTATCAGTTGGCTCTTCAGAACTTCATTCAGGTATGTGGATTACCTTCTTCTTATTGTGTCGATGATACTGCCCCCCCCCCATCCATGCATTCCCTGGCAGCTATCTATTTTGATGCTATTAAGAAGAAAATCCACGACCAATTTCTATGTCTGTAAGAGATTCCATTCGTGGCGGTGTAATGAATTAAGCATGCACAAGATTATTTGTTATTTTGTACCTATTAGTGGGCTTAATCAATGTCTCGGGCCCAGACAGCGGTAGAGCTGTTCTTTGCTACCGCCTGGGTATCCCATTGTTTGTTGAGAATGGTTTGTGCTCAAGTTGCAATAGTCCTATGGATATTTTTGGTGATCATGCGCTTCATTGTGCTAAGGATATTGGACCCAAGTATCGGCATGACTTTGTTCGTGATGTAATCGCCCCGACATTTGTTATAAGGCTAATGTGCGTAAGGAAGTTTCCCTTGGTTTACGTCGGATGATGGCAAAGATTTGCGCCTTTCTTGATATCTTTGTTCCAAGCGGGAAAACGGCCATGATGTTTGTATGGATGTTACGGGGGAGGTGAAGGCACTCGTTCTTTCGTTCCGGGCAAGCTATTTCTAGTCTTGTTCGCGAACGCACTAAATACTTGGACAAGTGTGTATCACATGGTTATGGTTTGGGTGTTCTAGCTTTCTCTACTTTAGGAGAACTTGGGGATGATACTTTATGTTTTTAAGCGTACGAAGAATTGTTTAGTTAGCAAGGACGCTAGTAGTGGTTCTGGTAGGTTTATTTTTCATAGGTTAGGTATTGCTATTCAAAAAGGTGTTGGTGCTCAGCTTGTCGCTAGGTTGCCAACCAAAAGTTTGTAATTTGATCGATTCTTGCTTTTCGACCTATAAGTTTATTGCAATTTGTTTTTTGTTTTTTTTTGTACAACGTATGCTTTGTGCCGTTGAGAATGTTTCCACATTGTTGTTTGTAAAATGCCCGATCAATGCCGTATTCTTTTTTTGCAAAATGTTGATAACTTTGGTAACATGATAATGAGTCATAATAGCATTGACGTTGATAATTGGACGTCATCCGCTAAGTATCAGTGATAAAGAAAATTGGTGGCTAAAATCTATTTTTTTCTCTTTTAGTATGATACTGGCTCTAGTAAAAATGATATCTTTCGTGCAATTGGTTGAACCAACTATATTCAAATATGATCATTTTATTTGTTTTTGGCTTAGAAGTACTTGTGTGTGGTTTTGTTTATTTGGAGTGGAAAATGAATGTATCTCATATAAAACCTCCTACAAATGACAACTCACCGTATAAAAGGTGGAACTATATATGCCCTTGTGTTTCTAAACACATGCATCCCAACTTTTGTGGAAGAACTCACAAAAAGTGATATGAGTCAAAAAAAAATTTATTCTTCTATTTTTTTATTATTTAATTTGTAATACTAATGCACCAATATATGTTAAAGTATGCAAACAAGAGATTTACGATCTTTAGTAATATATTCAACCTAATGTAAGTGGTTGACATGTATAGTGAGATTCTCTTGGCTTGTTGAGATAAAGAAATTTCTCAAATTAAGCTAAATGTAGCAAGATTGAAAATGGAAAGAACCCTGAAGTAATGAGAGTTAGACCTATCGACTCATATAAAATCATGTGAAAAGGGACATATATATCATGAGACAAAGATGTAATTTTTTTCCCCGGTAGTAATGACACCAAAGTACGGGTATCAGCGAATATAGGATGAAGCTAGGATGTAATTATAGCTCTCACCAAAGAGTTGGGAATGAATCTTCTTACCGGTATTGGTACAAGCAATGTAATACGGGTACCATAATAACAACCAATTTCCATAGGAATATCATACTTTAGATATCAACTTTAATGACAAAAAGAACTTTTCCCGACCAATTAATTAGACTAAATCCAATGTCTGCGCTTATGGAATGAAAAGTACATCATTCCCACGAGACATAAATTCTCTAAAGCACTTGAGATATATCTAGATGAAAAATATATCATCGCCCCTGAAACGTAACATATATCCACTCTAAAGTACTTGAGTTGAATCCTGCTTTTGTTACATAATAAGGTCACATCACTTATTAAATCTCTCAAGACTCAATGTCTAACTGATAGTGGTCTTTCTCCCACTTATTTAAGGAATATACACTAGTTGTTCAAGTAGTTCCTTACAATGTGACTACGATGATTGGATCATCGAGCGAAGCAGTGCTCAAATTTTGTTTCCAAGATGGAACAAAGATTAAAAGTCACGACCGAGAGCTAATCACCTTGTTAAATTCCAAAGAAACCCATGCAAATGGATATCATGTGGAACCTCATAATGATGAGAATGTAATTGATTGCATCTTTTATAGTCTCTATTATATTTGGAAGGAAATATATTTTTAGAGAAACTAATGAGTCAAGTCAATCTAGTGAAATGTAAATCACTATAATATTTGGATAATTGAATCCATATGACACCAATGACGATGAAATGTTGGGAATTGACTCATACGGGCTTTTGACATAACCATAAATCAACTTTGGTTGTGACATGATGATCGTTTTGAAAGGACTCATACGAACATCATTTTATTTGAGTGAACAAAAACGGGAGAAAGATTGACAGAATGCGAAATGATGGCATATCTCTCAATATGTGTTCTCTAAAGAACTAGATACACCATCCACTAGTTCCCATTATGCTTTAAAGTAAGGAAGCACATCACTTATTTTACAAAGTCTATTGTAAAAAGGATTGAGACCATCCGAAGATGCAAATGGTAAACAACCAATATTACAAAGAAAATAAAGTGATCTAGAGAAATACCCACGCAGAATGCGGACCATTAAAGTGACTTATGGCTCCGGTGGATGTTTTTACACTTTGGACTAGTTAGAGTTCCCGAGAAATATTGCATTTGGAAAACAGCTAGCACACATTATACATGTAAGGGCTTACCATCCCTTTTAAATGCTAGAGAGTATATATCAAAAGGACTTGATGGTTATTGCATGTTTAATAGGATCAATGTAGAGCATCCTATACCCCATGGTCTCGCAAAATCTATCATCAAAGGTTACAAATGGTGTCTAAGGAATAAATTATGCGTACAAACCTACCTTTTATTTCTTTGGGGATATGCAATATTACACGCATCTTTACTTAATTCGTTTTTAGACCCCAATATTAGTCAACCTTTTTTTGCGTACCAGTTGGTAACTAGATTTAAGCCTGACATTCGTGTTCTTACACATTTTTGGTTGCACTATACATGTTCCATTACGACTCCACATCGTACTATGACGGGTCTTCAAAAATGTTAAGTAGTTATGATGTTGGAAATGAGTTCCCAACAATTATCTGTATTTTTAAAACCTTTGGCAGAAGATCTCTTACCGCTAGATTTGTGGGTTCCCATTTTAATGAGACAGTCTTTCCGTCGTTAGGGGGATATAAGAAAACGTATTTTCTAAGGGAACCACATGAATTGTCGTGCGTGTTCCCACTGTATCACATATTGATTCTTGTACTCCACAAATGTAAATGTGAAGTGACAAAGAATAATCGATTTTCAGAACGTACACTGATGTAGCTAAAGTGACAAGATCACACATACTAGCCGCAAATATTCCGCAAGCTTAGAAATCCTCGGTATGGGGGTACACCATAGACTAAGGTGTTGCAACTACACTTGGTGGAAGTGTAGTTGAGGCCGGTGGCTCCATAAAGGAAGATGGAGAGACCACCGGGTTTGATCAATGCTCACCTAGAAAGGAAGTAGATGAGTAAGGCACAACCTAATTTGTATTAAATGAAATCATCTCATTTGATTGTCTCGACTATGTCCATGAATCAATACTTGGAGGACGCTCCGAAGTTTTAAATGATTCTAGAGAACAATGAAATCCTGACGGATTATGAGAATGCACATGAGTCGGTGGAAGGATCATGCGTGCATAGTGATGATATAATCCATAAATAGTTGCTCTAGAAGTAGAGCACAATGAGATCGAACCATGCTTTATTTTGATTAATTTCAAATAAATAGCATATTTGGCCTATACAATCCTGGTAGAACTTGGTTCTTTGACAAATATACAGGTATTTGGTGTGGTAGTGCTAACCAACCAAGTGTAAAGCCTATTGGACATACATGATTAATTTGTCAAAAAACATAATGAGGAGAAAGCATTCTTAAAGTATAAAGACTCTCCTTGTGGCGCGAGGTTTCTCAATAATCCCTTGAATTGTTTTCTTGTAATGAACTTTATGTGTTCCGCTACTTAGTTAGCTTGGTAATTTCAAAAGGACTTGAAATGCAGCATATGTATATGGTTGTTACGTATCTACGAAAGAATCAAGAAATAAAAGATATTTACAAAAGTACTTGATAGCCTTTTGTTTCCCGAATCAAGTGACTTTAAACCGCAGAGTGCGTTTACAGTTAGATAGAATGCTCACTTTTAGATTTAAGCAATCAGGCGGATGTGGTATACCCGTCTAATTGGCTATTTGATTTGGAGGGGATAGACAAGTAAGTTATTTTTCCTTGCATATTCACAAGAAAGTTCCTGATTTGGAATTGTAGCTATCTATGTTGATGGTAAAGATGTATTATGGGTACTCTTGATGTAATAAGAGACCTTAAAAGTTATTTGAAATTCGAATTTGAGATGAAAAATGGGAAAACTCGACCGAATACTGAGCTTGTGGTATATTTTTACACTAGTTTGCATATATCTAAAGTTGTCAGGCAATTTAACAGAGACATGCATCCTGATAGCACTCCCACGATTAGTCGAGGTTTAAATGTAAGTAACTGACCATTTCGTCTAAAGGAAGATGACGAAGATGTATTGGGAGATGAAATTCCCATATCTAAGTACAATATCCGTATTTTTGTACTTAGTATAGTTATATACTCGATTAAATTTTACATCCTCAGGGAACTTGTTAGCTAGATATAGCCGAGTGCCAACGCAGCGTCATTGGAATGGTACAGTGAATGTAATCATGTACTTAAAAGTAACCATTGACATGCGTTTGTTTTATCCCCGCAAAGACATAAAAAGGAATGCCAAAGGAACTGCAATCTAAAGGTTGTTGATTATGAACAATAATCTTTTCTCCAACGAAAGTAATCAGGGGGAGATATGGTAGACTATTTCCTAAGTCATTACCGATATTCGGTTTCGAAAAGTATATGACTAAAGGAACTATGCGGAACAACTCGAAAGTAATCGGGGGAGATGCCGACATCGTGGGGAGGATCCAAGGATATGATGTCGACATATTTTACTTTGAAATTGAAGATGTGTTGTACTCTTTTTCCCTTCGATCGAGAATAGTTTTTCCCTAAGGGTTTTGTTACTCGACAAGTTTTTTTAGCGAGACAACACTAAAAACATCAAGTATGTTGAACGTTGAAGACATAAAGATAACATTGATATTACTGAAAATATATGAATCAAAGAAATGAAACGCGATAGTATGTTAAGCAATGTAACTTCCAGAATCAACAACATGGTCTTATAAACATTCAAGTCACCAAAGTAAAGTATGATAAACTCCTTTTAACGCATTAGACTAATCAAAAATGTTTAACATCAGGGGGAGCATCTAATGGTGTGTTGAACTATTTTCCTTCACCGAGGTTGCTTTTTCCCATAGGGTTTTGTTACTCGGCAAGGTTTTTAATGAGACAACAACAACCACTTGGAATCTGATTTTCCAAGGTTATTCCCTTTTCCCACAAGGTTTTTCTGATTTGTGAAGCAAGAAGAGAAGTGAACTTCAACGAAGTAACTTTAAATGGAATTATTGCATTGTACTCTTTTCCCTTCGTCAAGGTTTTGTCCCACTGGGTTTTCCTTGTAAAGGTTTTAACGAGGCAACATATGTGAGTCCAATTCTGCTCCCAGTCTTCTCAATAATTGTACTCTTTTTCCTTAGCTCAGGTTTTGTCCAATTGTATTTTCCTGACAAGGTTTTATCAAGGTAATTAACTTAGACTTTTCAGTCTTTGAAGATTGTATTGCATATGATGAACTATATGTAAAGTACGAGACAACATGTGAAGTACTACATCAGAAGAGTTGTACCAAAGTTTTATCCCACTGGGTTTTTTCCTTGTCAAAGTTTTAGTAAGGCAATTGATTTCGGCATAAGTCATCAAGGAGAGAACGACATTTGAAGAACTACATTCAAAGAACTATATGTGAAATACTATGTATGAAGCTTTTTTATTGAACCGCACAAGGGGGAGTGTTATAGGGCCTATGGTCCATGGATGTGCGGTCCATTAGATGACTAGGTTTTCCTTTCCTATATATAAAGTACATTGTATGTATGTAATACCTGATGTCTCTTTTACCAATAAGAAGTTCTTGTCTTTGTTTATCTCTATCTCTTGCTTTAACGTAATCGATACTACAAAAAGTCTTGATAGTGATTTTTTTTAGAAATATTAAAGGGTATTATTATAAGAAGGTTTGCTTATAAATTGAATTATTAAAACTTATTTATGCAGAGGAGTTCATTATATAAGAAGTAAAAAATACAAAGAACAATGAAAACTCACAATGAAAACTGATACAATAAAATGTATTTTCCCTTAGTAGGGTTACAAACTAGTACTTAAATAATAAAAACATACTAAAATGGTTTCTCCATAGGTTACACCGATCTACTTCTTTATGATTTTACTTAGGAGTGACTGGGATGACGATATTGCACCAAAAACACCTACTACCGCGCCAAATATAATAAGGGTTGCATTTAACACTAGGCGTTGTTTCGAAATCTTAGTCCAGAATATTTTGCTATAGAAAGCACAAGGAAATACAATGGATACCCCCATACTAACTAGAGATCCAGTTATCCCAAGGACTTGTTCAAAATAGGGAATTGATAAGGCCAATATGAGTACTATGATAAGTAACAAAGACCCAATGGAACCCCTTATGAACAATTTGGTAGTAGAACTCACAGAAGAGGGTAATCTCTGATCGTATAGCTGGGATGCTAAGGGAACAAGTGCGAAGGCGTACTTTGTTATAGGTGCTATAACTGTGGCCCAGAGAGCAATTTTCGTTATTATTAGATGCCTTGGAAGGTTGAGTGTTATCTGCGACTTCAAATCAGACCCATATAACTTCGCTCCCATGAATGCGATAGTCGTGTAAAAGGCTGTGACTATGGCGAAGCTCAAAATTGATACCTGATAAATGAGTGCACACAGTAAAAGATTAGTTACTACTGAAATCTCTAGCAAAATATAAGATAACTTCTTCTTTTTTACTATGGGCAATGCCAGTTGCAGTTTCAAGTTGTTTTTTGTGGCTTTGAGCAAAAATATTAGTGTACTTCGGTGGATGTTTGAAAAAAAAAATTTGACATTGTCCACCTTCATATTCATAATCAATTAGAACATGATGAGCCATGAACTATTCGTAGCAAATCGATCTTGATACGGACACATGAAAGTTCTAGTTGATCTTTTCACAATAATATCTTTCAGGTGTTCAATGCAGTTCAGTGACAGTACTGGAAAATTTCTAGAAGGAAGGTCTGATGCAACTTGCAAGTATACTAATAATGAATCTGGTTGGAATTTACACATCTCTATATGCACAAAGCAATTTGCAAATGGTATGAATGAGAATGCTTCAGTAAATTACTCAATGGTATGGTCAGAAAAAAGAACACCGGTTAAAATTAAATTACAGATAAGTAAGATGTACCTTTGAGAATCCGGAAGGGTCCTTCATAGATCTGTAGATATCTGGAAAGACAACATGAGTGGAAAAACTGAATATGTATAATCCAGAGATAGCTGGGAAGTTGTGTAGTCGAAGAACAGGAATGTGTTTGTTGGCCTCGGTGCCGCTGGATATCGTAACAAAGACCACGCTAATGTAAACTAGCAATGAGCATATGATTCCTACGGTTGAAAGGAATGAGATTTTTGATAGGTCTTTCAGCCATATTGTAGGTAATGCTATTAGAACGGCTATAATTGTAAAGAATTGGGAAGTTGATAGGTGATGGTTTATTGAAATGTGATTTCCGGGAAAAATCGTAGCCAAATTGTCATTAACAGCAATTGTGAATGACACGAGGGCCATAAAAACCTCAAGAAATATAAAAATCGTAGACAGCAGTTTTCCCTTTGGCCCAAAGGCATATCTTCCTATATCGGAATAGTTCTTCAAGTCTCCATTGTTCTGAAGGCATCTCCCTAAGAGATGCGATGTGTAGGCACACATCACTGCAAATCCCAACAAAAGAAAGGTTGAGGTCCATCCTCCCTTCTCTAAAGCGTATGGAACTGAGAGTTGTCCAAGTCCTACACAAAAAGAAATACAAGGTTAGGTTATATGAGAAAGATGAAGAGCTCTAGCATATATATACCAAATTCCGAACCTTAATTAAGTGAGAAAGAATTTACATGTACCTATGAGTATGGCGGACATATTAATTACTGAACCAAGGAAAGAACTATTTCCGGCTCTTATAACCTCTGGAGCACCATCTCCTTTTGGTACTGCTGGTAATTGGGCAATGTTTTCACATACAACCTCAATGTATTCAACTTCCTCAGCAGTGCCACAAAGAACTTCAATGGCTGCAGCCATCCTGTAAAATAAATTCATCAAAATTACCAACCAAGAAGTTAATCCATGCAGAGAGCAAGAAAAGGACCGACAAGTTATATAAAAACAAACAAACAGAGAATAAATTTAATAACTACGAAATAAAATACGAGGTGATTGACATTCTTAATTACGTTTGATTATGTTTTTTATCTCCGGACTTTGTATGAGAAAGAGATTTCTGAGTTTTGCTTCTAAAGAATCTGAGTAACAATGACTTTATAGAGGGAACGGCTTTCTTACTTGAAACCAAAAACGCACTTAAGTGATCGCGTTATTTTGCAACCATGAAGTGACGAATTCAACCAAAAATTCAAAGGGAGCTACCTACTTTGTACTTGAAGAAGACAAAGTGTACGATACAAAATTACCTTGCACACCAGTAAACTACATAATATATATACACTACTGAAAGAAATCCGGATTTTGGTACAGTAAGGATTGAACCTATATTGGGAATCTTATATATCAGGTGAGTTGTAGTAGTTTGTTGGGATTAGGAATCCTAAAACATTTCGGATTTTCATCCAAATAGCTGACATGTCACTGAGATCAAGTGTCTGTTTGTCAATAGAGAGAAGTTCACCACAGGCTTTGGCTAGAACATGGAAAACATCCACCGACTGACCAGTACTGATACGGCACCCCCGAGAAACAGACATGAAAATCCTTCTTCCAAGCAAAAAAAACACTGACTACACAAATATCACATTTAAATTTGAAACTCCAATCTTCTCTGTTCATGTTTTAATTTAATGTTTGCTGGTTTATCATCATCAAAGGGATTCGAACACAGTTAGGCATCATCACTGAAACCGGTACTATGTGATTTATTAGTTGCGAACATCGTGTTTGATAATATATTTTCTCTTCTAAATCTTGTCCGAACTGAACCTTAAATATTCTCCGTTGGTGATAGAGTAATTTAGACATAATTATTATTTTACTTTCCTCAAAAATATATTATTTTGACATGAATTAATTTCCCACAAATAATTTACCTTTGGAATTTTGAGCCCTTCTTATTATCATCCAAATCATGCTTCTAAGTGTTAAGGTTGGGTTTCACAGTTTTCACCTATTCTTGAGATGAGATCTCTTAGATAGGTAGCAACAGATTTCACCTTGCAAGGATGAAGTACTAGAGAACTCTTTTATTAAGATATGATGAAACTTAGGAGCTTTTAGATTTGATATACAGCCATAGATATTGAAAGTAGGGATATTTTGAGCTTAAGTTTTGTAACACAATAGAGTCGGTTCCATTTAATTCCAAACGAATATGGCTCCGCCGCCGTGTTCTCGGTCAGTAGTCATTCCGGTAATTGGATTTCCGTTTGGTTTTGGTGCCATGGGAGAAGATAGAAAGGTAGTATATCAGAGGAAGAGGCCTGGTCACTTCTTTCCGCATCCACCACCTGCACTCCCATGTTTTCCCTTGTATTCCCACCTTCTCCGTGGATGGTACTTCTTCTCTTTCGCGGCACTGTTACCACACCGTTGCCAACTTTCTCTGTGTTATCCGCCTTATTTGCCAACAGAAGCTCCATCCTTGAAGCCCCTAATGCTGTATCTGTGAATGCGTTCAGAAAGTAGTCAATTAGTACCTTGAAAGAGATTACCTACATGAAGAAAAAGAACGTTGATTGAAAATACGTCTACGTGCTTGCAAAAGATAAAACATTATAAACCACAGAAGCAAAAACTGATGATCAGACTGGTAGTAGACATGATCTAGAAAACAAAATTATACGATGTAGAAAAATGCATAATAATGCAAAACTAGATACCCATAGTACAGTACAGTTCTCTAGGATATTCGTAGCAACAGATCAGCGAAATGATGTAATTTAATTTCTCACTTACAAATCTCTAGTTTTCGCCAATGTTTCAAAGTAACCCTCAACTTATATATCGATAGAGTTTATAATAAGAAATCATTTGTCTTCCGATGTATCCCTTCCTATGCTCACTGCTCTTATAGACGAAGAGAAATTGCCATGAAGAGTGTTTCTGCATGATCAAACTAAACCTCTTTTTATTTAATCCATGTGATCAACCTAAACCCTATAAGCGATTATCCAGGGCGTGGCAAATGCAGTTGTAGAAA
This sequence comes from Papaver armeniacum, assembly GCA_023531295.1. Classification (NCBI taxonomy): domain Eukaryota; kingdom Viridiplantae; phylum Streptophyta; class Magnoliopsida; order Ranunculales; family Papaveraceae; genus Papaver; species Papaver armeniacum. The sequence goes on from JAJJWW010002826.1 coordinate 131,648, forward strand.
AATAATAGTTATAGTTGAATCACAAAGTTTTCACTTTTTTTAATGAAACGACCCAGCTGAGTCGGAGCGAGTCAGGCGGTTCGGGTCTGAACTAGGTTAACAGGTACTCAGGTAGGGTCGCGAGTCGATCGATGGATCAGCCCATTGGTAATGGGTCGGACCGGGACAGGCAAATTGGGCTTGGTTTAAGACCAATTTTCTTATTTTGTGTTTTGGACCACTTCTGGTCCGAATTAGTTTCTCAATAACGTTATAGAGTTTTCCAATAACACCAAAATTGACCCCATTTGGAGAACTAGATATTAATTTATACTAAAAGTTACCGAGTATTAAATTTTTTTGATAACTGAAATTTTTATTTAAATAGAAGGAAGCCTCTCCAGAAGAGTATCAATATAGCTGGTTACATTTGTTCCTGGAACTGAAAGTTTTTTTCTTCGTACTTTTTTATAGATGACATCCGCAAAGTAATTTCCATCTCTTTTAACATGAGAAATTTTACCATAAATAAAAGAAGACAATAAGAGTTTACTCTCTCTAATAACTTTCATACTCTTCCTGCTAACAGACAGACTATTCATTGTGATTGAATTCACAACAGTTTCAGCATCTGCTATGATGTGTATCTTGTTAATCTCCAGATATTAACCCAACTTAATGCTTCCATTATAGCGATGCACTCCGCGCTTTCTGGATCCTTTACTCCAGCTACATAAGATCCCTTGAATCATGTGATTGAAACTTCTTTAGAAAAAAGCACCATGCCGGTGCTACAGTCATTAATTGCATAGTCAAAAGAAGCATCAACAAAAAATAACTGCGTCAAGGTCCTCAGTACTAACATTATGAAATTCAGAAATTGATGTAGTGGGTACTTCATTTTCATGCATGTCATGTGATAGACGGCTAAAGCTGAGCAAATTATAATTGATTCTTGAAACACTAGAAACTTGGTTTAGGGCAAAGCCCCAAACCCTAAATACTAGAACACCAAAATCCTCTCTCTACAAGTTTTTCTCTCACACCGATATTGACCTCCACGGTAGCACACGATCCTCCCTACCAAAGAGACCAAAATCCTAAGCACAAGGATTTACCACTCTTCAAGGTTGGATATCTACAAACCTACAATTCTAATCATATATAGAGAGAACACAAACTTGGTCACCAAGTATTATAGTCTCGAACTAGGAAACTAAACTCTTTCTAAATATAATTCCTACTCCAATTAGGAAATCCACTTCAACGTGGAAACAGGTCCAAAGTAGGAAACCCATGGCTTTACTAACAATATCCACCTCGCATCATACTTTCAAGCATGATACGATTACAGGAAATCACATTCGTCTTGCACCAGAGTCTTCAAACCAATTTTATATACCCCTAGAATTACTTTTGAAGCTCATACGCGCCTTTATAGAACCATCTTCTGCATGAATAACACTTGTGAAACTTATCATGTTTCACAAACACCATGAAAATCTTCAACTACCATCAACGAATCCTTGCACAGACTCCATCATTGATCACCAAGAGAACAATATAGAAGAATCACTGCTAGCTCCACCTAACCAGTAAGCTAACAACATATTGAACACTAACCCAAAAAGGAAGAATTATCTTCAATATCATACTCCAACACATGTCATGATTACGGTGTATCTGAAACAAACCATCAGACATCTCCACTGTGATTAACAGGATCAATCCTTTTGAGCGATTCCCGAAGCCATCACCAATATGACATACTTTTACCACCATCACACCCAACATATACTCGCTCAGAATATATACCGTGTGAAATACCCATATTACTGTGTGGCACATGCTTTCGAGATTGGGCATATTATTGATATTACGTGCAAGTCATCAAGAATACTTTAACATATACTTCAGAACATAAATCTATAACATCTCGTGCATAACTTCAAAGCATTGCTGGACTTGCTTCTGCATGAGATCTCACGACGTCGTCATTTCTTCAAACTTTGTAACCCATATAGTGTATGATTACTAACAGTCTTCAAGAAGTATATATGTAATCCACCCCATTCAACCTTATTCTGCATCCCATACTACATCACAACAACAAACAAGGAGCATACACTTCTACCAAGTCGAACCTCTGATTTGTACATCACATCACAAGTCCATCTTTGTGTAATCACCGGTTGAAACATTATCTTCATAAACCTTATTCGCCCCCATCATAAAATTTCTCTTTTGGTTTTATGCTTACTTTAACATTTCCTACATCATCATTTTAGTTTCTGATCTAATGTTCGATCGTATATACTTTGAACCTTTTAAAACGCGTTTCTTAATTTTGCTCGGGATGATGGTTAATTATTTTCCAGAAACTACAACTTTCCAATTAGTTGGAGAGATTAGTTAAAATGTTATTGTGCATTCAAAGTTATTTGTATATCTATCTTCACCGATGTTTGTAAGTAAGATTCTGACGAAGTCAGAAAAAAAAACAATAAAAACAACAGTATTAAAAGAATAAAAATATTTTGCAACCATAACCGAACAAATGAAGCTCGTAGGTAACAGTATGAAAATGAAGAAAATTTTATGGCGAGTTAAAATAAGATAGAGTGTACTCACATTCTAGAGAACAAAGGAAAATAGGTCTATATCCGCGTTAAAAACAAGTGTCATTTTCATCATCTGTAATCACATTCAGGTTACAATTCAACTTGCCTATGTAGTTTTTTTTTGCACAACATGAATCCCAAGCCAGGATTAAGGATGAGAGTTCGTGATTGGCATGTTCATGTATTTTCACAGCATGATCCAAGAAATTTCTTCTCTTGATTGATGCTTCGACTTCCTCACATGTGGGTAGTTGTGTCAATCTATCTGCATCTTGTGCTTTAATGGCAGCTTTATATACAGCACGGAACGCTTGAAATTTCGCCTCGGCCTCGCATATTTACCATAATGGATTCTCTTAAAGAGTGCCTGGAGTCATATTGTGTGGCAAACAGCAGTTAATCCAAAGTTACCATCATTTCCTTCAGTTACCAATCTGGTGGGAAGCTTTTTAAAGTACATACCTCAGATACTACTGTTGATGTTGACAGAATCCGCAATGGGATGCAAAACCTGTGGCTCGGGCAAGTCAGATGGGAAGAATGGATGTTCATCCGGATTCTTCTTTCTCCCTACCTGAGCTGGAGTTTTTTCGTTCCCCTGACCATGTACTCAATCACGATCCATGGAAACCATCTACTGCGAAGGTGTCACCTGTATAAATTATTTGGTGAAAACTGATCACTTATTTAATTTTCTTTCTAGATTTTGATAAATTATTTGGTGCAGTAAATGCATTTAAAAAATCTTTATCGTTTCCTACAAATCTCATATATCCAAATGTTAATCCATAAATAATGCAAAACTAGAAATTCATAAAAAACAATAAAATAGATTTTTTTGTAACAAGACAGCAAAATAATTCGAAAAATGCAAATAAACTAGTATTCTAACTTACCGGTTATAGTTTTCCCCAATGTCTCAAAAAAGGCCCGAGCATAGAGATAAAAATCTGTCAAAATGGTTGTTGTGATCATGATTGTGACTGCATGGACTCAAAAATTATTTTCTTCCAAAATAGCTCATCTACCAACTCTCTTCCTACATCGGGTGCTATTATATATGCGAAGAAGAATGGTTAGGATAGAGTGTTGATTTGTGCATGATCAACCTAAACCCTTATCGGTAACTAACCCTCTTCCCGTTAGATATGTGTCAAGTTTTATTTCTCATTGGGGATCCCATGACTGGGTGGGTTAAGTGTTTCATACCTTCCTTGCCTACAGCGTGATATTGCAAATTAATAAAACTGCTAAAAAATAAGCATCATTTAAATAATTCTTAACTAATGAAAATATTTTTGAGAGGTAAATTTTCATTATTAGTGAGAAACTGTTATTTGAACTGTGGTACTACTTCAACATCGGATTTGTTTAATTCCAAATTTGAAGTAGGATATCATGTTTTGCTCAGCTATATAACTTAATTATAATGAAAGATAAGTACCACAGGCCATGGCTTGGCTTTAATGTGGCGAATTCGCTTGACTTTGTTAAAGGGTGGAACTGATTTGTTCCACAAATAAGCTAAACGATGGGTCACAAAAGCTAATTTTTCCATCTATAAAATTACTTTACGGAAATCGTATGAGTTTGGATGTAAAATTAGTCTCCATTCCAATTAATTCTTTGATATAATGCTTAAATTTTAAGGAAATTTCCTATTTATCCTGAAAATCAGATATAAAAAACAGTATACGGAAACTTGGTTTCGGTATTTAATTTTTTTGACGGAGACTCTATTCCGTCTCAATAGGCTAAGCCAAACCCCACTCTCATGATGAGGTGCAATGTCATTGTCATTTCGCTTGTCTAGATTCAAGCTATAGTCAAGCGAAATGCCAAATCGTACGTAATGCTTCTCCTTACAAATACAATGATATTTTAGATGAAGTTGGTGTTGCTTAAACATTAAAGAAGACATATACCAGCATTAACATGTAAATTTGCGTCCTTTGTACGGTGCTACTTAAAGAAAATCCTACGAGTACTGTCACTCCTTCACAATGAAGGGGATACTGCCAATAAACTTAAATTGAGTCCTACTGTGGGGGTTTTCACCCCCTTCCAAGGTAGAATTAGGGGTGTCAACGGGTCCGGGTCCTCCCGAGTATCACTGGATCCATTCCCGGACCCTACTTATAAAGTCGGGTCCGGTTCCGAAATTTGTGGACCCGAGAACCCGGACCCGTTTAAATACTCGGGTACCCGTCGGTTCCGGTACCCATTGGGTCTTAAGAAAACTATTAAAAAAACCTCAAAAACTTAATATTTTTTTTTTTGGCTTGGATTTAAATAATTTTTATAAAAAATTATTATTATTTCTTATTAATGTACTAAATAAAGATTAAATGTAAGAGAAAAATTTAAACGAGTAAAATATCAAAGTTAAAACTAGCAAAAACATGAATAAAACTATAAAAGTATGAATAAACGGTACCGATGCATGGTACCAATTAACGGTATTACCGTTTGGACGTTAGATTCGGGTCCAATCGGATAATTACCCGTCGGGTCCTAAGTTGTTAATGGGTCCAACTTTAAGACCCTGAACCGGACCCAAGTCTCCGGGTAGGTTAGGTTCGGGTAATGGGTACCCATTGACAAAGCCCTAGGTAGAATATACATCCTTGATAAAATAAAGTTAAAAAATTGGAGTAATTATCGACCTGCTGATTACAATGAGTATTAATGACATGATATGATTTCAAAGAAAATGAAAATCACTGAGAATTGGGGAACAATACTTAAACACTCGGATCACACAAAAAAGAAAAAAAAAAGACTTAGCACATCGTATTTTTCTAATACCCTTAATTGGATATCGACCCAATCTTAGAATGACTGATTTGTTTCTGTAAACTGACTAAAATGCTCATAAATTACTTTAGATAATAGTTTTCATAAATAACATTAACGAGAATTCCCTATGCGATCCATCGAGTTAGTGAATGACTAAGAGTTAAGGTTGTTCGTTCACTTTACAAAGTATAATGGGATTACATAGGTGTTTTTATTGTTCATAAAGAACTAAATTTCGATGTCCATTTATATTAGAGAAGCTGCTCTGTCGAACTCGCATGCATTGCTATCTCAAGCATGTTTGTCAATGTTAGTGATCAAAACTATAAGTCTTGATTTCTAGCCTATTTATATATGTCTCGGACTAGGACATGGATAGTGTAGTTGAGCTTAGATTTCACAGAGTTCATCATTTGAAGACGAAGAACTACTATACTAAGGGGAGCTTTTGGAACTTCTTCGACAAAAGGTATGTGGAGACTTGAACTCATCTATCACTTGGAAAGTCTATTTCTACTATCTCCTATATTGAGACATAAGTCGTGTTAAGATATAGTTTTCTTTATACACATTTGAGATTTCTAGTTGAGTATATCTAAACACATCTTTCTCGAAATATGTGTTGGTAAGCTTTCCTTCGACCAAGTTCATCTCATATCATGAAAAAATTGCCGAGTAACATCTTACATGGTTTGTGTGATATAATCATTTGATGTAGGCTTGGAATGTTTCGATAATGATTATTTCAATATCTTGAAAAATGCTTTGATGATAATAGTGTGTGAAAACGGCTATTGTCATTATAGAAGAATGTTTCAATAATTGAAATAAATAGTTTAGAATGTAACCATGTTTGGATATAAGCATATATAGTGTGTTCGCACATTAGTGTATAAATTCATAAACCGGGAGCCAAGTGTATGCATATGTGTGTATACGAAATTGGTGACATGTTAAGTATGCGTACATGTACGCATACTGGCGGAAGTTTTTGAACCGAAAATATCTGCTAAGTTTTGTTTTTGACAAACTCTTAACTAGTCACCTTAAGTATGCGTACACGTACTCATACTGGCGAACGTTTTCGAACCGAAAATCTCTACTGAGTTTGGAAACTAAAACAAACTCAAATCAGGTTGCTTAGATATGCATACCCGTATGCATGCTTAAGCTGGTTACTTTGTCAAATCGGTCGGGTTCATGGACTTAAACATTTAAATCATAAGGAATGCAATCTTTGCAAACCGTGGCTATAATGTTCATGATTGATTCAAGTGAATCAAACTGATTTGGTTTCAATTGTGTTTTCCATAGCAATTGAATAACTCTTTAACTAGTTTCATTTGAGTCATTTGAACTAGTTATAGTTGAGAAGAATAAGGTTGATATGAGAGTAATCATATGGCTAACCTCGGTTAACTATTTGTGAACCAACATGGTGTACACGTTTAGGTACGGTTACTTAAACCTAAATGAGGGTACATTTCATTTGTGTGTAACAAGCTAAGTTCGATCTAACGGTTGAAAGATATTAGCTTGGTTGAATAAAATTTTTCATCTAACGGTGAATATTGAATGCTTTGTTACCAAGGTAACTTGGATTGCAAACCCTGATTTGAAAACTATATAAAGGAGAACTCTAGCAACTGGGAAACCTAATCCCCACACCTCCTGTGTGTTACTAGATGCATAACTAGAGTCGATTCTCATTTAACCTTAGGTTTTTTCTCGAGACCCTGTAGGTTAACGACTTGAAGACTTCATTGGGATTGTGAAGCCAGACCCAACTATTATCTTTGTAGTTGCGTGATGTGATCTTGTTGTTTCTATCGTGTTGAGTACAATTGGAATAATTGGCTCGAGATTTTATATCTCTGATAGGAAAGATAGAAAAGTAATCACAAACAACTTCGTCTCATTGTTTGTGATTCCACAATATCTTGTTTCGCTAGCCGATTAAGATTATCGTGAGGTGATTGATAATTCTAGGTTGTTCTTTGGGAATATAAGTCCGGGTTATCAATTGGTTCCTGTTCACCTTGATTTATCAAAAGACGGAACAAAAACTCTTGGGTATTTCTGTTGGAGACAGATTTATTCAATCTATAGACTTTTACGTGTGAGATGATTTGTCTATCAAGTCTTCGACTTTGGGTCGTAGCAACTATTGGTTGTGTGTGAGATCAACTAAGGGAATCAAGTGCATAGTATCTTCTTTGGGATCAGAGATGTAACTGTACCTTGAATCGGTGTGAGATTGATTAGGGTTCAACTACGGTCCGATCCAAAGTTAATTGGTAGTAGGCTAGTGTCTGAGAGGCTTAAAACATTGTGGTGTTCAATCTAGACTAGGTCCGGGTTTTTCTCGCATTTGCGGTTTCCTCGTTAACAAAATTAAATTATGCATGTGTTATTTCTTTTCCGCATTATATTTTGTTATATAATTGAAATATCACGGGTTGTGCGTTACGGTCAATCAATTAGAATATCCAACCTTGGGTTGTTGATTTACATTGATTGACACTTGAACATTGGTCTTTGGTACCGTTCAAGTTACTCCTCTTATTCAATCGGGCTCGCAGATTTCTATTTTCTGATTGCGGATTGAATTAAGAGTTAGAGATATTAAACTCTTTGATATAATTTATTCTAGATTGAGTTTGACTGTCTAGTTGATTCTCTAGAAAGTGTATTGGAGTAAGTCTTCTCAGATTCCCAAACGAATTGTTAGGTGTGGTTGTTAGACCCCGCATTTTCAATTGGTATCAGAGCAGGCAAACACATTAAGGACCTTGTAAGTCTGTGTTTGTTGCAATCTGTGTTCCGAGGACCTAAGAAGTATCTCGCAAGATAACACATATTGATACGTCTTCCCATGATTCTCGACTACAACAAAAAACTTGGAATTGCCTCAAAGGATAAATCCTTAGTAGATTCTTCCGAATGCCGAGGGAAAACAAGTCTTATGAGCTCATATCAGAATCTGAAATGGAACTCACCAGATCATTAAAAAATTATGTTGATCTTCAAGCCTCTAAAATTAAGATTCTTGAAGAAAAGAATGATCAGCTTATAGATAAATTTGAGAAATCTCTTGAAAGGGAACGTGAACTCTACATCTTCATTGAATCTCTCTCTAACAACATAGAACTATTGGTTCGAGAAACTACTCTATAGCGTGAAAAGATTAGTTCTCTTGAAGATACTGTCAGAGAAGACTCAATCAGAGAAAAGCGTTTCGTCAAGGCTCATTCATCAGAAATAAACAGCTATCGTGTTGAAAAAGAGAAACTTATTGCATCTCTTCAACTTGCCCGAGAATAGTGTGACACCTTTAAAAAGGAAAACTATGTTTTAATGATTAAGTCATCTTCTACGCATTCTCCTGATACTCACAAGGTTTTACCTAGCGTAAAGAAAAATTCCTCCAAGGAATTACCTACGGTGAAGCACTTGCAAAATTTGCATGTGCAGGCAGAAGTGTTGGGTCAAGAAAATCATGTCTCAAATCCACAATATTGTTTCTTATGTGGGAAAAAGAATTAATATGCTCTTCATTGTTTTTCCAGGAGGAAACAAATTTCTAATCTCCATAATTTGCTTCTTTCTCTGTCATCGATGGAGTAAGTCAGGTGAGGACATCTACAGGTGAATCTCTCAAGACAGAAAACCAGAAATCTTATAAAAATGATCTATGTTCAAGAAATCATCACAGGTTGCATGTTCCTCATTACGGTATAAACTCTTATGCCACTAATGAAGACTTTCCCTGTCACTACACCGTTTTAAGGGATTCGTAACTAAGATTCGCAACGGCACTAGGTCGGTTGCGAAATTTCGGTTGCGAATCTTAGTTGCTAATTTCTAGCAACAGATGGGTGCCGTTGCGAATTTTGTAACCACGCACGTAAGGTTCGAACCCAATTGCTACGTGTTTAAGCGTGCAAAGCGCGCATGTGGTTGGGAACACAATGACTTATATTTACGCCCAAGTCAAAGTTTGGTCAAGTACTCTTGTTTTTTTTTCTACCCTTCAAGACTTATCTGCCTTTATCTTTCCTTCTTCGATTTTTCCTTTCATTTCTCAGCCACAGAACTTTCATCCCTTCTCTTTGCAGCTCTGAAAAACCTTCTCTTCGTTGTTTTTATGTTGATTTCAAATCGGAAGATTTGAGTTTTAATTAAGTGAATGATTCATAGAAGTCTTGTAGCTTGATTAATCGAGGGGGAGGTAACGGTGTTGCTATTGACTAAGTTTTGGGTGAAGAAAATAAATTAGGGTTTTGGTCTTGAGAGGAAGAAATCAAAAGTTGATGTAGAATCAGTTGCTAGCCACAGCTGGGTTATTTATGGTTATGGTGCTAAATCAAGTGTCGATTCAAACTCAGTAGGTTGAAGAAAAGGTAAATTAGGGTTTTTGATTTTGGATTTGAATTTTTGTTCGGGGGAATTAGGGTTTTGATTGATGATTTTTGTTAGAAGTGCAGGTGGTATGTATGATATGTATTCAGCTGCTGCTATGGATACTGGGAGTAACAAGCTTTATATTTCTAATCTGGATTATGGTGTTTCAAATGAAGATATCAAGGTAATTTTTGAGATTTCTAGGGCAATCCTTTTTTTTTTTTATGTTCAATCGTTGTATGAATGTTTTGTTGTTGGGGTTTTTGTTCTTGTAAGTAAAAAGATTTAGAGTATAATGGATTTTATATAGATTTTTATTAGGTTTTGTTCTTTGGAAGAAGTGGTAAATCAAAAGTTGTTTCAAATTTTCGATGTAAATGGTAATCTAGGAAGCTTTGGAAATGATATCAAGTCTTCTTTGTTTTTCTCCATAACCTTTGTAGCCAAATACAATGATCATGTCTTTTGTTCGTTTATTAACATTTCAATGTTGCTCTGGTTAGGAAGCTTTGGAATAATGTTTTTAGGTGAATGCTCCTTTACTCTCTGAGTAGCCTCCAGAGTTCCCTTCCTGTTCTCAAGTATGCAATGACCCTTGATGGTAAGTGGTTTTGTGGATCTATCTAGTTATGACTCATATCTGCGATGAGTTTGTATAGGTTTATGCATTTGTTGCTCTAAAAAATCATTGGTGGAAAAAATGCTTCAACTCTGTTGGTGAACTCGGAATGGTCGAGATGTCACAAGCCTTGAACTTGATCGAGAGATAGATTGATTTTTGATTTTATTTTTTTGTTGGTTTGATTCATCTCTTCTTTCTATTCAAAGGCAAGTTTATTGCTGCTTTATCAATTTAATTTTTGATTGTTTAAGCTTCTCAATTACTTTGGTTGTTCATAGATTTTGACTTGGTAAATCTTAAATCGGGTGTTCATGAAACCCTAGTTTTGTATATAACATAGTATTACTGTTAATTAACAATTCAACCGTTAGCTTGCAGCCAATTTTTGAAGTGTCATAATTGTATATACCTGGAATGTTAGGTTAAAATTTGAGAATGATCGGATTATGTTAAGACCTGAATCAACCCACCGAACTGATTGTGTTTCTCAGGGGATTAAATTCCGAACAGGTCTGTTTGAGACCTTGTAGTTCGTAATATAACTATTAGAAATTGATGAATTTTTTTATATGTGTTGATTTATGATATTTTCAATACCCTGTAAAAATTTCATAGGGATCCGACATAGATAAGTGCTACTGAAGCTCTAACATTTTTGACTGCACCTACTGATTTCTACCCCAGACCAGACCTATTGTATATCTCATTTTACAGAATCCGACCGTTAGCTTGATCTGAAATTTTTATACATTATACTATGTGTTTATATGAGTTTCAGTAAAATTCTTACAAGGATCAGGTTAGTTTATCACTTTGGTAACCAGAGCCAATTGAGTGTACAATTTTCGGTGCTTATTTTCGATATGCCAGATTTGTGGTTGAGTATGTATTGGTTGTTGAACTTGTTTGCATTCAATATTTTGTAGTCGCCGAGGTCAGGGCAACTTCTATCTTTCAACACAAGGAGAAGAGAAAATGGCTATGGCTGTAGATCCAATGCAGATTTTGGGTGGTATTCTTAGCTTCAATATGTTTGCAGTGCTTGGTAATATGGTCAAAAGAGATCATTGTGATAATTCCATCATTAGTCAGGTATAATTCTCTTTTCTTTTTTTCTTTCGAGTTTAATCAAATTTGTTTGTAGATTGTTGGGTTTGTTTCAACTATCTAAATTAAATTCTTGGCTTGGATACAAGAATTGTGATCTTTACCTTCATCTACTCTAGTTTTTTGGTTTTATATGGCTTTGTGATTTGACGATTCTGACATAAGAATAGTCTTCACATATCAGTGAGGCCTGTTAAGTTGTTAACCTCCCTACATCAAGGCGGAATCTAGGTGGCTAATTTGCTTGCCTCCATCAGTACATTATATCGCAAAGGAGTTGATATCTCCTCGTTTCAAATATGTAGTTGTTTCTTGCAGATGCTAAAAATTATAGAGATAAAAGTATTTTGATTTCAAGTGATGTATTTCTCCTTTGTGTTTTGGTTGCATATATGTTGGTCTCTCTTTGCTTGAGAATGAATGAGTCGCATTTGTGTTCTTACCCCTTAAGTTTCAATAGTTTTCATTAGGGAAGAATTAAGGAATTCACAAAGAATCGAATTTGACAAAGTTGAAGTTACAAAGCAAAGTCTTGTTATTGTTTCAGAAATGACATTGGAAGGGAGGTAGAAACGAGCTTAAGCGGTGTTGGACCAGCAGGACTCGGTAAGTTCAGCAAAGATCTTCTAACGTTTGATGGTTAAACATACCATGATTTATTTTATATGCTTCTTATCAAGTTTATTGGCTAAAAATGCCATCCATATTTTATGTGCTTCTCATTTGTTTCCTTTTCATTATCTTTCACGGGATCGTGGTTAAAGTTGAGCACTCCAAGGGCTTCATCACATCCTCATTGACTAATGGTCCTGAATACCATGTCTCACAGGTATTGTTTAGCTCATCTCTATGATAAGATATGGAGTGATATTTCATCTCTATGATAAGATATGCCAATTTTTGTCTACCATGAAATTATTCGCATCTCCATAGTTGAAGGAAGTGTTATTGTTTAGACGTGCTTTAATTCTGACATGAATTTGGTTGTGCACTTAAACCATTACAATACTTGCTATGTATGCTAAAAACCATTGTGGTACTTACTATTCGCATCCCCGGCTTCGTTAGAGAAGGTACAAATAATATGCTTTAGTGAGTACAAAAGTTTGGTTAGGATTTAGTCATAATTTGTTGTTAGTCACCTGAATTTTTGTTGTTATTTGATTTGATTTTGATTAGGATATGTATAACTTACTTTGTAATTTTGTTTTTCCTGTGTTCTTGATTACTATATCTTCTCTGTTTGTAGGGTAATATAGTATTCCAGCACTGCGATTGTGCCTCGGGATTCTATTTTGCAAGAAATAGAGTGGCTTACCTCAATCAATGCTGATTTAGTGGTACATGATTGGTCCTTATTTATTTTGTTTCAAAAATTTTGCAATGTCAAATTTTGCATCTGCTCCTTTTTGCATAACAATGTGAATCTTTCTATATTGTGTACTTTCTTGAATATGAGTTTATGTTCTATTGCTTGAATATGAGTTATTTAGTGCTTTTCGGAAACAAATGTCGGATGTTGTTCCTATTGCATGTCAGGCGGCGCGAATCTTTGGAATTGGCTATGCTTGCATCACCAATTTCAGGTGACTTTTGGTACTGGTTAATACCTAATACTGTATGTATTTGATTTGGTTAGATCACCTAGTTTATTTCTTAAGCATAGTCTGAAAGAAAGGACTAGGGCCTCTTGGAGTTTTATGGATGACGAATGTGTTGGTTTGCAGATTGCTTTTGTTCATTCAAAATAGGGGATTACTAATTTTCAAAGTTGAAACAAAAAAATATATTGGTAGCAGCCTTAGGTAAGCTTATTGAACAGTTTTGTACTTTCGTTCGCTAACCACATTACGCATAGGACAAAAATCTGGTGAATGGACGGATACCTTGAGCCCGTGGTGCTTGAATCCCGCTGTTGTCTTCAGAGAAATTGCTGATCTTTCCACGACCATTATTCTTACATCTGGGTAAGCCTCCAAATCTATATTGTCTACTGACCAAGCATTTTCAATTTCTCTTTTATTAATATTAGTATGCGTCAAATGCAAGAGATCATTGCTTCATGGATCTATGATTAGTCAAAAGTTTTGCTTGATTCATATTCATTTACCATTGGAATCATCTCACGGAGTTCAAGAACTTTGAGTTCAATTGTATCCAACCTGTTTCATACAATTTTCGGCGTGTCGAAATTTTTGTGCGAGGTGCATGTATAATGATAATATTCATCTCATAATTCATGTCAATGTTAAATGTGTGTATCACAAAGCACGTAGAGCACGATACCTTGTTTATTCCGTAAGGTGGCCTATATAAACGACATTCTCAATGAGATACGTAACATTAGTGTGTTTAGGGATATGAAAGCTATAGCTGTGGTCTGCTTTAGTTTCCACTGGCCTAGGGAATTATCAATTCAATGAAAGCTACAACATAGCTGATGTATATATACTTTTCAGGTATATATGATTACTATAGTAAATTTAACATGTTAAGACTGCTATGGTAACTAGTATACATGATCCTAATATTCTATGATTTTGATTTTGAAGGATGAACTTGGTGCTTCTTTGGAGGAAATTTGCAAGATTGTACTAGGTGGTGCTCTTGTTTTCTTTCCTAGTTATAGTTTGATGGACAAGCTTTGTAAGTTATTTGAGTGAAACAGGTCAATAGTCTCGATTAAATGCTCAAAAATCCCTTTTCGTAGCCTATTAGTCTTCGACTCAATCTTTATAAGCATACTGGATATGTGATTGGAATAATTTGTGATGCTTTGTTCGCAGGTTAATTGAATGATGCTATATTGTGAGATCAGAAAGGTTGGAGAACAAAGCAGCAGCCATTAAGTCCCTTAGTAGTTGGAAGATTTGTAAGTTAATGTAGTGTCTCCTTATAGAGATTTAAGTTATAAGAACTTAGGAATTTCAGAACTTTCTACGAACTGAACTTAGGAACTAAGTATGTTTCTGTGTATGTACATTAAATGAACGACATAGTTTGTATCAAATTGTCATACTTGTTAACTTCAATTGAAGAATTATTTTTTCATAATGGTGAATGTGGAAATGAAATTGAATGAATATGTCATAGTTTGTATATCTGTGAATGTCCATTGAATGAATGACATAGTTTGTATATATGTGGAATGATGAATACGGGGAATTGGGTAACTGCAGTGGGGTAAATGTGGGGGAATGGATTTTGACCAGGTCAATGAAGACCTGACCTTTTTTTTTGTGTTGCAAAAGCTTAGCAACGTCGACGTTCTGTTGCTAAATTAGAACCAGAACCAATAAATTAGAACCGTAACCATAGTTCCTGTAGGGGTATTCTTTTGTAATTAGAAACATCTTAGCAACGGCAGACCTTGGTTGCGAATAGACAAAGTCGCAACGGCAAGGTACGTTGCGAATATCCGTTGCTGACCAAGAATCGCAACGGAGCTTATGCCGTTGCGAAAAACTGCAACACCGTGTTTTGCAACGTCAACCTGCCGTTGCGACCCCGGTCAGCAACGTCCAGGCTCCGTTGCTAATTCCTAAAAATGGTGTAGTGCTGTGTTTATAAGAACAAGTCTGGTAAGTCTAGATCAAGAAAATGGAAATCCTCCAAATTTCCTTTTCTGGAACCTATTTCTAGAGGTCCTAGACTCAATCCTCAGAAAAATCCTTCAGATGGACTTTTGAAAGGGTTTATGAATAATTCCTCTAGAATACATTATAATCAATGGAAAAGGGGAAATATACAAGTAAAACGGTCAAACAACCTATACAACCCTTCTCACATGTTTGGTAGTGAGATCACTTCTCACTCCTTTACCTAACTTTAGGTAACCTCATCCTTGAATCTATCTTGAGAGTTACAAGGATGATGACTATGAGATTCTTAAGATTTGTTGTACATCAATATTGCTAACCTCATCCTTGAATCTATTAGACCCCCGCATTTTCATGTGGCATAAAACGACACTGCATGCTAAGAAAACACATCATAACATGCATAAAATACTACACACACAATATTGTACAATATAACACATTTTTTTGTACATATCATAAAAGAGTGTATTCTAATCAATTTTTTGACCTTTTTTTATCTTCGCTGTGTTAGTTATTTTAATAACAACACATATAATATCTAGATATCTGGAAAATATTTACTTTAAAATATAAAATAAATGAGTCTGTTAGAGCATAGCTCGTTTGAACCCACCAAGCGTTGGTATGTCAAGTTTGGTTGTCATATTTTAGTGAACCAAAACTTATTTAAAGAGTCGCTTGATTATGTACTAGAGTCAACTTCGTATAGGTTAGCTTGAAAGTATTATGGTATGAGACATTACAAGTATTACGAAGACTTGAAGAAGTGAAGAAGTAAGGAGCTACAACGACGACATCATCCTTACACTTAAGGTTAGTAATATTTGACTTGAACTGTTTCATTCCCTAATGTATCTTGCAAGTCGTGCATATTGAAAACATAACTGCGAAGCATGAATGATTACACTCTATTTAGACGTAGTATTAAGGAATACAATACGAAGTGTAACGCTTATCATTTGAACTTCGTATATAAGACATCGACATAATTGTTTGAATGCTATTGTGATTATGTATGGGTATGAGGTGAAGATTTCATCCTAGGAAACAACGTTTTACATTCGTTTAAAGGAAGTAAATTCATGAACTTATTTTGTGAATCGAAAGGGAAATCGCTAGGCTTATTGGTATTGTTATTCATTGCATATCTTTTGAACTAACAATATGTGTGATTAGTATAACCGCTCATGACTTGCTTATGTTCTTGGTAAAACTATTCACAAGGCCTGCCTTTTGTATTGGTATGACTTTTATTAGTGAAAACTATCTTAAGTAATCACCTGAGATGGTATGATCGATTTAGTGTTATTGGTATGAAAAACTCTAGGCAAAGGGGAACCGATCCTAGTAAGAGGTGCAACCGATCACAAGAGGGGAATCGATCCTTGTAAGAGGTGCAACACGTTTCTAGATATTGGGAACCGATCCTATGGACATGTGCATAACAGGCAGCAAGGTGCATCTACTTAAGAGAAGTGAGAAGCGCAGAACATGCAGAGTGTATGGGCTTGTGGAGAGCTGTGCAATGGGCAAAGGAGTTAAAGATTGAAAGAGTTCTTTTTGAGATGGATGCCAAAGTTGTTGCGGATGCTGTTAACAATGATAAAAGCTCCATTGATTGGAGATTACATCACACTGTTCTGGAGATTAAACATTTATTTTCAGTTTTTGACTTTCCTATGTGCAAAAGGAAAGAAATAAGATAGTTGATACTTTAGCTAAGATGGATAGAATAGAAAGAGTTACTAATAGTTGAGGCTGTGACCCCCCTCCTAGAATTTCACAACAACTTTCTATAGACGCCTCTCATGTATTGTCTTAATCCTAATCAATACATTTTCCAGTTTCAAAAAAAATAATATTGGGAACCGATCCTATGAACATGTGCAACACGTTTTTAGACATTGGGAACCGATCCTATGGACATGTGCAACAAATACAAGTTAGATACCATATATATGTGGGAACCGATCTTAGTACCTAGTCAACCGAATTTTTGGAAAGCTAGTGTGACTAAATCCAGTAGTCACATGGAGGTAGAACCGAAACTTGTTTTGGTTGAACCGAAACTTGTTTTGGTAAAACCGTGAAATCCATGATTGGTGATTGAGTGTTCTTGATCTAAGATATTTTCGGTCAATGTTTGGACAAAGCATTTCCAGGAATTATGGAAACCGAATTTGGAAATATATTGCATATCTTAAGAATATTTTCGGTTTTGGAAATTCCTTGGTGTCCAAACTTCCTTGGTCTATAAATATCAAAGTTTGCATTTCGAGCAAACTAATCCTCGTGAGCCAGCAAAACTATCCAGTTGTGTTGTTACTGGTGGAGTCACCTATTCAGAAGGAAAGTAACCTAATTTGGCGAAATCTCTTACGGCCGCTCGGTTTGAAGACTTCTTTGGGATTGAGAAGCTTTATTAGTACCGTTGGTGGGAAACTAGATATTTGCGGTTTATTATTAGTTTTCGATTGATTTGATTGACTAACGGTTGTTGAACTTTGATTGCACCTAGTTTTTTTATGCTTGAGAATCTTCTCTTCTGATATAAGATTCACTCAAACTAGATCGAAGTTTCGACGGGGATCTTTAGACTGTTTGTAGATCTAAAGACTTCTTGTGATAATCCATTGTTAACAGACTCCATTCTGTGTGTGATTGATCACAAGAGATTCAAGTTGATTGTGTGCATGTGTTTATTGAAGATCTAAGAAGATTTTAAGACAGAGAAGACTTTGAAGATTTCTGATTTGGGTTCATAATCTTTGGTGTACACAATACTTGTTTCGGTTAAAGAGGATCCAACTATAATTTGTTTATCCTTGTGGTAGATTGGATTGATTAGTTGAGTAGATCGGCATCAATACAATTCTTTGTGATTCAAAGTATTGATTTCAAAATCTTGACAATTACTTTGGTAGTTGTTATTAGATAGATCTAAGGACTTGACAAAAGAGTTTATTGGGATAAACGGAAGAGTCTTTTGTCGAACTCACATCACTTGGTTGAAAAGAGTTGTTACCAAACAGATTTGTTGTTCCTTTACTGTTTGGAATACGAACCAAAGGAATTGTTCCAAGTACGTGACTTATTACAAGTTGGAGGCGTGGGAATATAGACAAAACTAGGTGAACTATAGGTTTAGTTGCTTGGTCTCAACTATACGAAGTTGGTTTGATTTTGTATAGCGGCTTAATTAATCCTGAGAGTATTCAATTTTGGACAAGGTCCCAAGGTTTTTCTGCATTTGCGGTTTCCTCGTTAACAAAATATTGATGTGTCATTTACTTTTATTTTCCGCAATTATAATTGTTGTTATTATAATTTAAAGTAAATTACACAAACGTTAATTCCTATTTACTTGATAGTAATCCTATTGTGTTTGGTTAAGTCCGAACCTTTTATCAAGTAAACATACTTCGTTGTTGTATTGTCTCGATCTCGTATCCATAGACGATCACACAAAGTGTGAACCGATTAGTTGTATTGTCTCGACTCAGTCCATAGACAATCACTTTCGGAGAAAGGACTTATAGGTGGAAAAGTTTTAGATTGAGGTATATTTGGGTACCCTCTTCTTTTCAGAGTCAGGCACAGCACAACACGACACAATATAATTACTATTCCGGCACAACACGGCACGCCTTAATCTCTGACACGACACAACATGACACATAGCATGCTGGGATCCTTTTAATTGGTTGTGCCGATATGATTTCATAATACCCAGCCACCCATTTTATTAATAAAACTAGTTTCATAATACCCGGTCGTTTTATAAAACTGTCGGGTATTATTCCGTAATACCCATTCGTTTTATTAATAACTTTCGGGTGTAAATTTATACGAGATGATCAAATATAAAGCTACACTCATCTAAGATTGAGTGTAGAGTTTCAACACTGGATCTTTGATCTTCTTTATAATGAGAATTTTGAACTTCCTAGCTGTAATCTATGAAGCACGGATACTTCAAAATTGGTGACGTATCCGTATCAACGCCGTATCAGTATCGGATACATGGGGATACGTATCAGATACTCCATTTAAAGTGTCACCTTTTTTTAATTACAAAAATGGTAGGGGATACTCTGGAATACCTCTCAGATACTCTATAAGGGTATACTTCGTATAATCTAACATTTTTTTTATATACAAAATCTATATATTTATAAATTTATAAATTTATACATAAAATCTAAAACTCTAAATATTTATAGTTATTTGTAATCATGATCATATTGAATAATTATATCTAAACATAATAACTTGTTGACTATATAAAGAAAAAAGACTTGGTATTTATTTTTATGGTGTTTAAAAAAAAATGGTGCTAGAAAAATTTAAGGCTTAATGGGCAGTCATGTTTTTCATGTTGTTTTAGAGAGAAATCGGAGTACATGTGATTTTATCCATTCAATTAACATAAGTAAGATTTGAGACCTAAAATGCTAAAAATTTAATATTTGCTCACTTTAATAATCAAAATAGTATCTATCGGATTTTTTTATTTTATGATTTTTTAGTAGACTGAATTAGTATTATATTAAATAATTTTTTGATAAATACACGTATCCCGTATCCCCATTTTATGAAAATTGACGAATCCCAGTATCAGTGTCACCGTATCAGTATCGGTGCATCATAGGCTGTAATTTGTTATTTATGGCTAGGGCACAAGAGCTACGGTTAGGAATTTTATCCGTTAATGTTGGGAAATACTTGGACGTAAATCCAAACCTCTTCTTTTCTTTCATTTTCTTTTCTTTTTTTTTTTTTTTTTTTTGTGTAGGAATCAGAACTACATAGGGTAGGAAATCATAATCAGAGACAAGTACTTACGGCTGGGGATTCAAAATTTCCCAACCGTTAACTTTTTTACTATTGGGAATTGCTATTTTCCCTACCCTAATAGCTGATTTATTGTTGGGAAAATAAGAACCCCATTGAGTTTCACGTTTATACTAATCAAAAACATAAATCAATATTGGATTTTTCGATTGTTAACTTATACCAGTCATTTCTGGATTATTAACTTCTATTTCAACTCCTGATGATCGTTTACTGAGAACGATTTGGTGCTCGTAGGGGTGTCAATGGGTCCTATCTGAACGAGCAGCTCGTTCTTCGAGTGCAAAATTGTTTCCGAGATACCAACTTACTTGAACTTTACAAATTATTCATTTGACGCATTATGCTTTACTAACTCATTTGAACGTGGTCCATCGGTGTGGCTTAAGTGCTTTGAAGTTGAACCTTCCCGATTTCTGAAGTGATATTTCAAAAAATAAATCCAGTCGAAATTTGATTTCTAGTCTTTTTTTTCTTTTCTTTTCTTTTTTTTTTCTCCTAGTACCTGTTGTATATTAACTTATTTAGCAAGTTTTTTCAATCCGTACCCATCGCTCCCTACCAAGACTGTTCTCCTCCGACAACGGCTGCTAATATTAGGAAAGTATTTGATTCCAAATCTGAAAAATATTGTTTGTCGCAAAACTAGCTATGAAAGTCTACGACGGTATTTGTAATGTTTTTCGTGCCAGTCGGATGTTTGTTTATTCCGACGGCTACTTTAGGGGTTCTATGGCAAAAAAAAATTAGATGTACCGTCCAAAAAAGTAGCTACCCAAGACCATCTTCTACTCTCATTCATATACATCCTTCTTCTGATAGGTTTCGAGGCTATTTTTTTTAATGAGATCCACCATTAAAAATATGAACCATTTGTTATTGATCTGGACATACAGTTTTGAAGCTATTTATTGCATAGTTTATTCAAAATCTCCAACACTGCTGATGAAGGTACAAGTTTACTAGGAAGAATGTAATATGCGATCGTATAACTGGGATGCCAGTGAAATGAGTGCAGATACATATTTTTGCAAAAACGTTACAGATATTTTCAATTTAATTAATTAACCAAGGAGCTCTAACAGCATCCATATAACTTCTTTGACCAGTTACGAGATCAGGATATCTGTAGCATTCAGCAAGAAGAACGCATGGAAGTGAACCAAGTGATGACAGAAAATGCAATGACACAAATAGGTCCAGCAATCCATCCTAATTGTGTATTGCCCGCATGCCAGACCCAACTGCTGCCGCGAAAATGTGAGCGCCAACGGTCAACAGCGTTCCTGCAAGATGAGACTTTTCCAAAATTTATTAAAATTATAACCTTACGTTACATAGACAGAAAAATACTGCATAATACTTTGCCAATAAAAAAATAATAAAAAAAATTGTGCAAGAATTATGCATACCAGTTCTTCTTGGTTTTCCGTCATCAGCAAAATTCTTGATATAACCTTGATGATTAAACATTTTTAGTTTTCACCAATATCTTAGTGGCTAGCCGACGCTGTTAAATAATATGGAGACACACTGACCCTTTAGATTCGCTTGCAATTCCCTCACCTACAATGCAACTAGTTTTATCAAATTATACTTCCTTAATCTCTTTTCTCGAGTTGAAAGAAACAATACAAAACCATTATTCGATATCTTACCTTCATAAATGATATTGCATATTCTTTGACAACTCTGTGATAAAATGGCTTACGCATCTAAGAAACTTTGAGCTTAAAAGTTGGATGAATGTAGGTACGTAGACAATATGTGTAGATAGAATCCTCTACGATGTTTTTAGCTATATAACTCTTATATATATAAACTGGATCCTCTACGTCATAAGGATATTGTGACTCATCTACTTGGATATAAATAAAAGAAGATGGTAATTCATGACAATCATGCCCGTTTGCGCAAATACATAATTGCTTCTAATTTTCGTCTGATCGATAGTAGTATATAGTTTTATATATATAGCACGACTGTCTTTTCTTTCTTCTACAAACTAGGGGAAAGAAAAAAAAATCAATCAAAGTTTCCTTTATTTTGTCCAAAATCAATAATTCAGAATCTAATTCAATAAAGATAATTCATTGTTCACTGCAGTGCAGTGCTCCCAAAAAAAAAAAAAAAAAAAGAAAAAAAAAAAAAAAGATTGTTCATTGCAATTGACAATCCGCATTGATTTCCTGCTCCTAATTATAGTTTCCATTTGGGTTTTTCTCTGAGTTACGCCCATGGCTATTACCTCCACTAGTCAACATAGACTGATTTGAATCTAGCATCCTCCATTAGTCTTTAATCTCAAGAAACAACGACCTGCACATGAACCATTCCTCTTTTAAGTATTTATCCTCTCATGACTTGACATTCAACGAAGGGAGTCGGAATGGAAAGAGGACATATGCTATAAAATTGAGTTCCAGCATACAAGAGAAAAGACATATATAACTTCATAAACTTATTTCTCCTACCCACTCTTTACCATGACAAACGGAAGAACTCAGATGACAAGAAATCCACTGCACTCATTGATTTGTCTTGATTTTTCCCAACGTACCTTGAATGCCATCCAAAAAGTTTCTCATCACTGACTAACTCTTTTGACAGAAGCCTATGAGCTTTCTGAGGAAGAACTCACAAGTGCTCATACAAGCAATTTCCTAATAAAACGACAAACCACATACCCAACGGTAAAGATATATCCTTCGGTTCACAACCAAAAACAAGGCAACCGATGCAGTAGTTCTGGATAAACTTATAACCATGATAAAAGTATAAAAGATATGCTCCATGTAATATATTTTCGCCTTCTGTTTGTACATAAGAAGATGCAAAATTTTCATTTCCGAATTACCAAAGCAAGCATAGAGTAAAACATTAAAGATAGGCACGAATGAAAATGAATTCAAATAATCTACATACCGCTGCCAACATATTCATCTCAACAATTCCTTCAGTTCTGTAGTAGCTCTTGGTAATTCAACTGCCGTTCGAACACCTTCGTTAGTCCAGGAACTTCCTGCTCATATTCTTTTACGAATTTCTCCAAAAAAGACTCATCTCCCAAGGTTAAGTGTACTTAGAGATATGTTTTCTATGATCAAACCCCTTGAGACTAAAACCTTGATAACAGAAAACCTTGGGATAATCCTATCTTGCAAGCTACAGCAAAGAACTACTGGGTTTTCAGCAACAATCGATGAATCATAATCCATTTCATTCACAAGGAAATTCATAATCTCGATAATCTTATTCTCAGCCGCCTTCATACATCTAGGATTCTTCCTGATTGCTGATTGAACTTGATCCTCAGACCAACCACATCTCCGCTTGTAAACATCCATTTTTTTCCTCCAGGTGGCTTCGCTGACCATTGTCAACATATGCACAGCTTCCAGAAATGTGGTCTCTAAATGATTAAAACCCATTTCTTTAACCTTTTCTAGGATCTCCACAAATCTGTTGGACGTATATGCTTTTGGGCGCATGCTTAGATGGTTGGAAATATTAGTTTCAGGGACACCTTCATTTCTCAAAAGCTCTACATTGACCATCACTCTATCGACTCGATCAGCACTGATAATCCAAGCATTTCGTTTAATCATTTTAACGACGTTTTCATCAGACTGGACAATACTCTTAAGTCTATCAAAGGAAGGAATTATCACTCTGTTTAAACTTCGCACCAGTATTCGTGGGAAACTTGAGAAGAAGTTGGCAAGGGCAATGTCATAAATCCCTTTTGATTGGAAGAAATCAAATTTCGGTTTTAGGGTTACATTAGGGTCGGACTGGAGCACGGATGGATGCTTATTGATGAGTTTAGAAATGTGAAGTTCAGTGAATCCATAGGCTCTTAGAGAAACCAAAACTGAATCGGGATTAGAAGTGTTTTTGAAACTGAGTTTTTCCGAAGCAGTAATTGCTTCATTTTATGACAATCCACACGACTTAATCAAATAAGAAACCACAAATGAATTCGAAGAAGAAGAAGAAGAAGTAACATTACCATGAATAGCAGCAGCGGTAGAGAAGGAAGAGAAAGTGGAAGTAACCCTACATTCTTTATACTAGTATCCAAATAATAGTTGCAGTATAGACCTAACAGGCGTTTTAATAACTTGCAGAAATATAACTGTACAGGGGTTGCATATTTCTTTCTGATCCCAGCAAAGTTGTATCTTGTTATTTCAGATATATAAAGTAATTTCAGAGACAAACATTACTGGTTTTGAAACACCCGACATTGCAGGCGTTGCAGGTACGTTGTTGTGAATTTGAAACCTCTTCATAAAAAATATTGTGACTAACAAGGTAGCAACAAAACTTCAAGAACTTGCCATCTCCTTGGTATCTGGCATCTGCCTAATGGCCCTAATCGAAAAAACAGATCAATCTGAATCTAGCATCCTCCATTAGTCTTTAATCTCAAGAAACGACCACCTGCACATGAACATCTCTTTAAGTACTTATCCTCTCAACACTTGACATTGAACGAAGCAGATCAGAAGACAAAGAGGACAGAGGCTATTAAAGTAAAAAATTGAGTTCCAGCATACAAGAGAAAAGACATTTAACTCCATACAGTAGTTTTACATACAATCTCGAGCAGTTTTCTCCTACCCACTCTTTGGCATAACTAAGCTACCATGACGAACGCAAGAACTCATGACAAGCAACCCACTGCACTCATTGGTTTATCTTGATTTTTGCCAACGTACCTTGAATGTCGTCCAAAATAGAAAATACTCCTCATCACTGACTTACTTGGTTGACAGAAGCCTATGAGCTTTCTGACGAAGAATTCACAAGTGGTCATATAAGCAACTACTTTTGATTCTTTAGATTAACATGATTGCAGTCTACATAACAGTACATATTTCTTAATAAAACAACAAACAACATATCCGACCGGAAAGATATATCCTTAGGTTCACAATCAAAAATCAGGCAACCGATGCAGTAGTTCTAGATAAACTTATAACCATGATAAAAGTATAGAAGATACTACTCCACGAAATATATTTCATCTCCAAATTAAAAAACAAGCATAGAGAAAAACATTAAAGATACGCAAGAACTAAAGTGAATCCATACATACCTCCACCGACATATTAATCTCAGCAATTCTTTCAATTCTGTAGCAGCTCTTGGTAATTCAACTGACCTTCGAACACCTTCATTAGTCCAGGAACTTCTTGCTCATATTGTTTCACAAATTTCTCCAAAAAAGACTCATTTACCAAGGTAGCAAGTGTACCTAGAGAAATGTTTTCTTTAGTCAAACCCCTGGACACCAAAACCCTGACAACAGAACACCTTGGGATAATCTTGTCCTGCAAACTACAACAAAAAACTATGGGGTTCTCAACAACAATTGATGAATCATAACCCATTTCATGCACAAGGAAATTCACAACTGCCATAATCTTGTTCTCAGAGGCCTTGAAACATTTAGGATCCTTCCTGAATGCTGATTTAATCTGATCCTCAGACCAACCCCCACATGTCTTGTAAACTTCGATTTTGTTTCTCCAACTGGCTTCACTCATTTTTGTCAGCATATACACAGCTTTAAAAAATGTGATTTCAAGATGATCAAAACCCATTTCCTTAACCTTTTCTAAGATCTCCACAAATCTATTCGCCGTAAATACTTTTGGATGTAAGATTAGATACTTCAAAATATTAGTTTCAGGGACACCTTCATTTCTCAAAAGATCTACATTTACCATTACTCTTTTAACTCGGTCTGCACTGATAATCCATGCATCTCGTTTAATCATTTGAATGACATTTTCATCAGACTGGACAATGCTCTTAAGTGCATCAAATGAAGGAATTATTTGTTTATCCAAGCCTCGCTTCAGTACTCCTGGGAAACTTGAGATGAAATCCGCAAGGTCAATTTCAGAAAGCCCTTTGGATACGAAGAAATCAAATTTTGGTTGAAGGGTTTCAAGAGGATTGGAATGGAGGATGGATGGATCCCTATTGATTAGTTTAGAAATGTGGGGTTCAGTAAATCCGTAAGTTCTAACTAATGTTAAGACTGAATCAGGTTTGGTTGTGGTTTTGAAATTGAGTTTCTTAGAAGCAGGAATAGCTTGAATTTGTGATAATCCACACGAATTAATCAGATAAGAAACCACAAATGAATTAGATGAAGTAGAAGTAACATTACCATCAATAGCAGCAGCAGCAGTAGAGAAGGAAGGGTAGATGGAATTAACCCTAGAATTCTTAATTAGAACATTTTGATTTTGTGATGTAAAAAGATAACGCTTAACTGTTGGTGCTGAAGAAGAAGACTCTCCATTGATGAGCTGCTTTTTCAGAGTCACACCCAATTTGTAAAACAGAGATCGAAACATTTCGCCTTCCAACAGAAGCAATGAAGCAGAAGAAGAAGAAGAAGAGTATGACAACCTAAAATCTTGTAAAACCTAGAATTTACCCCATCTACGAATCAAGCGGCCCTTTCATATTTGTGGTCCGTTTTTCCCTACTAAACCCCGATTTTACCCGTCACCCGATCCAACTATGGCGGGTGATGGAACGATCCACCCGTAACCTTCCCGTTGGGATATGGGTCGGGTGTGGATGCCGGTAAAATTGAGCGGGTTAAACTGACGTGGCGGGTTTGTGCAGCCTTACTTTTGGTAGTTTCCCGAATCCGAATTGATATCATCAACTTATCCCAACCAAGCCAGGTTCGACTGATAAAAGGATATAAAAAGATCCTTATATAAACAGAACAGCCCACTTTGCTGCAGAAAAAGAAAACAACCATGGCTGACGAACGATCATTATATGGCTGACAACAACAACAAAAACCCTCCTCCATTAGACGAAGATGATATAACGCTCCTTAAAACTTTTGTATGCATCATCTCTCCATTCCATTCCATTCCTCTCTATATTTTTATTTTTGAATAATTTGTCGTAATATTGTTGTTTTGGGTTTTTAAAGGTTGTGTAGAGTTTGGGACCGTATTCTTCAATCATATCTACAACTGAGAAAGAATTGAAGGAGTTGTCTAAGAAGATTAACGTAACTCTTGGTATGGAATTTGTCGCATAATAAACGCATTAAGTTTCTTGATTAATACTTGCTATGTCTAGTGCTGGCCTAGCTAGGGCTGTTCTTACTAGAAGAAGATTAATATTTTGTCGTTGTTTTGCATTGGGAAACAGGTATTCAGGAGTCTGATACTAGGTTGGCTCCACCAAACCAGTGGGATCTTAAAGCGGATGAAGCAATGTTGGCGACAGAAAAACCACTTTTGGTATGCTTAATTTTTAATCCATCTTCTTCATTAAATTGAATAATTAGTTCTAAAGATTACCGTAGAATGGCTTTTTTTTTTTTTTTTTTTTTTTTTTTTGTGACTTAAAAGGTTGATTTTATAAAAGAAAATGTAACAGGCTCTAAGGCGCCATTTGAGTATTTACAAGTATAGATCCAAGACCCGCATCCATGTTTAATTACAGAGAAAAGCTTAACCTGAATCTATAACTGTTTTCCAGTGAGTAATCAATTCTCGAAAAGAAAGACCCGAGAACCATTTTTGATGACTTCCCCATATGTAAATCAAGTGCTTGACATCAGTGACGATCTCTTCAGCATCTTTTGGTCTTTTATGAGCCATTACTCTGCGATTTATTTCATCCCATAGAGTCCAGCTGATTGCAAAGATAATCAATGGCCATATCTTCCTTCCCCTGTTTCTACCTCTCTAGAATTTTCATGCCTGTAATTGTGAAGAGACTGAACCACCTTGTGCCCATCTGATGTTGTAACCTCCAATAAAGTAAGACCATACCTTGTGTGAGATATCACAATGCAAAAGTAAGTGATCCACAGATTCTGGAGCAAGAGAGCAAAGAGCACAAGTGGAGTGCTGAATTTTACATCCTCTTCTCAAAAGGTTGTCCATAGTGGAAATGGCATTTTGTGCGACTTGCCACATGAAAAATTGGATCTTTGGAGGCACAAATTTGATCCAAATGCAGGAGTGTGGAATATCATTAAGGTTTTCAGGGAGATTTGTACTAACCAGTTGTAGCATAATTTGAATGAGAAACCTCCAGTTGCAGTGCATTGAAGTTCATCTTCTTCTTCATTATTTAGATTTGGAGGGGTACCCAGCATAGAGAATAACTCCATCATCTGTGGAAGTTCCTGCTGTGTTAGGTTTATTTTCAAGTTGTATATTCCACACTCCATCTCGTAATCATTTCTTTTAGGGATGAGTCTTTCTATGTAGACAGTTTGAAGATACTGGGAAATTTTAACTTGAGAGATTGATCTCAGTCCACTTGTCCCACCAGAAGCTAATAGCATTTCCTTTATTAATATTTAAAATTGTGAGATGTTCCAATATTTCTTTTTGCTTCTATATGTTTTTCCACATGCATCTACCTTGAGGTTGAGAAGAATCCTTAACCCATAGAGAATCAGATTTTGTGGCCATTTTCTCTTGGATCAGTCTTCTCCAAAGTTGTTTCTTCTCCCTGGAAAATCTCCAAGACCATTTAGATAGTAAAGCTTTATTGGTAAGCTTTAAATTCCTTATGCCCAATCCTCCCATATGCTTTGGGATAGAAGCTCTATCCCAAGCCACCCAGTATATCTTTCTTTTCTCATCAGAAGATCCCCACAAAAAGTTTCTCATTATTTGATTCAATTTCTTGTCCACACTTGGAGCATTTGAAAGATATACATGTAGTAGATAGGGAGACTAGCAGAGATGTTTTGATTAAAAGAAATCTACTGCTTTGGTGAAGAACTTTCTTTTCCATGGTGCTAGCTTTTTTTGGAATTTCTCAATAATTGAGTCCCAAATTGCACTGCATCTTGAATTTGCTCCCACTAACATACCCAGGTATTTGAGGAAAAGTGACTGAATCTTGCATTTGAGAATCTCGAAACAGCTTGAATTTTATTATCTGCTCCAATATTCATGACTGCACTTTTGGTGTAGTTTACTAACAACCCTGTGATAACTTCAAAAATTTGAAGAATGGGAAACAGATTTTCAGCTTCCTCTTCACTAGCATCCAGAAACACTAATGTGTCATCTGCAAACTGTAAGTATGAAATCTGAATTGTGTTGATGGAAAACCCTAATATCATATTAAGTTGCACAACATTCTTCATTAATTTGGAGAATATTTATGCAACTAGAATGAACAGAAATGGAGACAGTGGATCTCCTTGTCTCAAACCTTTTTGTGGTTTGAATTTTCTTGTTGAGATTCCATTAATTAAGAGAGAATGTTGTGCTGTAGTTACACACCATTCAATCCAACTAATCCATTTTTCTCCAAATTCAGAGCTTTGAAGAACACTTTTTATTGTATGCCAACTGACATTGTCAAAGGCTTTTTGAATATCCAATTTGCATAAGATTCCAGGATTTTTAGATTTGAATCTGAAATCTATTGATGGTTATTTTCAATGATGTTGTAGTAGTAAAAGAGTTTGTCGTTCACTCGGACTTGACGAGATTGATTTTAAGAATTAATAAAAGAAAATAAAAGAAAAATATATACAATGTCACAGGATGAAGAGTCACTAGGACGCAGGATTTCACTACTTTTCATATTCTTGTGGTTGATCAATAACTCTAGACAATATAGATCAAACAAAAGAAGTTGTGACTCTAATTTTACGCCAAAAATAGATTTCATAAAACATTATCTCGTAAGTCGTAAGCATGACGCATCAAAAGTAATTTAAACTAAGCATGCGACTCGAGACAAAATAACTTGAGATAATTAATAGAAATCATAAAACAATTAAATCTATGCAAAAAGTCAAATAAGAATTAATTCATTTACCACAATCATGAAAAGTTGCTTCCTCCGTCGTCCAGGTGATGGGTTCTAGCTCATCATGGTGTAAACTTGCTCAAAAATCATTATTAATGCTCAAAAATGGTTTACAAATGATGAACAAGGGAGAAGAGATGAAAACCTCGATTTGTATGATTTTAATTGTTACAAACGGATTATCTGAGAGAACGATACATGTAAAGTGTTGTTGTTGCGGAAATTTTAAGTCTGCCTTCTATATTACGACCCACATTGGCGAGTCGTTAGACTGTTGAAGAACGACGGTTTTTGGCCGTCTGTTCACGTTCTTCGTCTTCCACGGGCGAGCGAAAAATATGCTCGCAACTCGCGATTTCTCACCTCTCGTGATGCTCTAAAGTTTGCTCCCGAACTCTCCATCCCCCTCTAAGACTCCCAGGAACTCTTTTTATACTAAAAAAGGCGTTGAATCTCCTCCATTAATTCCAAAATATCTTTTATTCATGATATGGGAATAATCGAGATTTTCTTTCTCTGTTTAGCTCCTCCATGCGCGTTTTTAGATGTCAAATCTCCTTATTTATATCATTACGCTCCAACACACTCCAAACTCGTGCATTACACGCACCGAACTCACTGTAATTCATGTTATCCCGTGAAAATGTGTGTAACTCTGTTTTACTGCAACTTCCGAAAATAATGAGATTTGCTTCCTTATTTTCTTTCCAAAGTGCTTCATTCATCTCATTAATTAGGTAGTAACATAAATGACGCCTCAAATCCCTTGAAAATCTCTGAAAATATCAACCCAAAATTCGCACAGTTCAGCTTCTCGTTTTCCCGCCAATTTTTGTTTAACCGAAGAAGAAAGGGGGAGTCCCCTTATCCGAACTGAGGTGCGAATAGCATTAGGTTGCCCCTTAGCAATTGGGTTACCCCTTATCCAAAGTGGGAGTCCGAATAGCAAATGTCCTCAGGGGTGTTAGAGCAACTTTTCGAGCCGAATTTTCCAACAATCTTTAATTCCAAAAATACCTACAAACACACAAAACACCATAATAAGGACAAAAACGAGTACTAACAATACGAAACATTGAGGACAAATTAGACACATAAATGCGTCTATCAAATACCCCCAAACTTATTATTTGCTAGTCCTCGAGCAAATTTATTCTAGAAAAAAATAAATAAATCATTTGAACCCCTAGGTGGCCCTAGTGGCAGAGTGTTGTCTCCGGAGGGTTTACCAGAGGTGTACCCACAAAACCTTTACTCGAGACCCTAGCTATCTACGCAGAACCTTGGAAGGCACTAAAGAATCTCCTTGGTTGGCATACTTATTGACTACGGAGGAAGTACCACGATGCGAAATTCCAATTGATGTACACGAGTTTGCACTCAAGCATACTAAAATTCATATAAAGTGACAGAGCTCTACTCAGATAGTTTCTGGACATCATAAACCGGAGTCAACCAATCACATAGATAGATTAAGAAGATGGATGTAGAGAAAAACGTGGATGATGTTGACTAAGGTGAACCTATCCTAATGGGTGAGACACTGATCTGGAATAATATCAACACTTTGGCATATACAAGGGAACCAAAGTGGTCGATAATCCTAACTCTAGGTCAACTCATTTTGGCATATACAAGGGTACCCGTGGCCGACTTTATTGTATTTATTCCGTTTTGGTCTGTTAGTCTGGTCTCAATTTTTTTTTTTTTTTTTTTTTTTTTTTTTTGTCTCAGTCACTCTATTTCACCCTAGCAATGATAAAAAGAAAAACAAAAGAAGTGATCAGGATTCTTTCGATGTTCCATCACGAGGATATGGCGAAACTACCATGTTTTCTTTTCTAACACCTGAGCTCTGTGCTTTTATGAATAGACTCTTCTAGATGTTTCCATCTAATCAGATTGGTTCCTCAACTCCTACAACCAAGATGTTCCCATCCACTTAGATTAGTTAGTGCCGACCTTAATAAGCATAAATTTCTAGTCTCTGAAGTTTATTTATTGCAACTAAAAAGTTTCTCCCATACCCCCAAACTTAAATCTAACATTGTCCTCAATGTTCTAAAGATGAAATTAAAAGCATGAACAATGAGAAACTGTTACCACTTGAAGAAAAGAGTAAGGAAAGATATTACCGTGTTGCATGAGCATGGGTTACCTCCCAAGAAGTGCTAAGTTTAAAGTCTTGACCGGACATTGGAAAGGATTAGTCACCTCGAAGAATCATAAAGCGAAAGCGGAATAATCATGGGTCATCTGGATCAAACAGTGCTAACCACAAGAAGAGGAGGCTGCATGCAGACCAGGGAAGATATCCAACATACCCTTATCTATTTTTAAGACCACTACATCTAGTTGTGGTTCGGGTTCAGGCTTTATAAAAGGGTCTAGATAACATATTTTCATGGGTTGCGTTTCCTCATGAGTTAGATCCGAATGTTCAGGTTCTAGAGTCTGGAAAAACTCAAATAAAAACTTAGAAGCACATAATAATAACCTGAATAATTGAGGATCCTCTAAGTCAATCAGTTTTGACTTACACGGTGACCACAATAAGATTGGTGGTCTTCCTTAAGCAAATGTGTCGACCCTAGCTAATATCCTAAAGTAATTAGGTTTAGTCTCAAAACTTAATAATTGACACATCCGAAACTTATATGTTCCCACAATTGGAAGGAAGGTTTTTGGTGGGAAAACAAAGTCGATCGTGGTATCATAGCCGGGGTTAACCACATCAACCAGAGGATGGGTTTCTAACAACTGAACTTCTTTATGGACACAACTAGGTTCAGGAAAATGTGTATGAAGATAATCTTGTAAAATGGTTGAGGCACATATGTCAAGTCCCAAGTGAGGGATCTCTGTAAGAGCTAAAGGTAAGGCACAAGGAGAGTGATAATCACCCCCAAACTTAGAGTTTTGGGTGTCTCTAGATAGACTAGCTACAATTTCCTAATTTCTAGATCATCGGAATCTCGAAAATGGTCAATTGCTTCTTCTAGGTTATACTCGGGTGATACATCCTCACTCATATTTAAAAGCTCTACGAGTTCATCTTCTTCGTATAAGACTATTGTTTCTAAATCCTTGGACTCTAAAATAATATTCTCGGGATAAACCCGTTCCTCTAAACCATTATCGACTTCGTAAACGGGAAATACTACATCGTCTAAAATAAAAGTATCTCTAGTCAAATCCTCGTCCTTTTGAATAGGTGAATAATTGTTAAAATTATTAGGATCCGAACCGAGAAATAACTCTATTATTATAAAGCTCAATTGGAGTAGCAAATTCCTGATCACTATGCCTATTTATTTCAAATTCTTCATCAACACTATCCTCATCATAATCATTATTATAATAACATGAAAATGGTTGAACCTCATCTAAACAAGTAGTGTTACCAATTTTAACCTCATCATCTTGATTATGTGAATAACTATCTTCATTCTCAAAGGTATTATTGGGTACCCTATATTGGAAATTCAAGTTATTTCGAGCAATACTTTCATTCGTCTCTAACTCAAGTCTACGTGTCGACTCAGCTATCCTCTCAAGGGTCTCCTCCAAATAAAGTTCCCTTAGTGTTGGATCTAAGTTTTGAGTTAATCTATTGAGGATATCTTCTAAAGAAGGAAGAGGAACAGAAGGATCATAATAAGGACTACTTTTCAAAAGTTTGATTGTATCCTCTAGAGACGAAGAACTATTACTATAATCTTCTTGCTCGAATGACCGATGCACATGTGGATAGTAATTGGGCTCACCATGGTATGACCCATAACCTTCCAAAGGTTGGCGTTCCCAACCACTATTCACACTATGGTCATAAAAAGAATGATGTCCATAATGTTCAATTGGATATTCATATTCATTGTGATGGCTATTATAATACCAGTTTGACATCCTAACTGCAAGGGAATTCTACACAAACACAAACAAGGCCGACTGACCAAAACAAACCTACCGATTTCTAGCAAACAAAAGCATGATGGCTCCACTTAGATTGTTTCTAGACCAACTTATAATCCTTCGAAAGGGAATTCGTTACAATGCGAGCAAACCCCTCGGAATCAATCCGAGTTTAAGTAAGTTGAATAGAGGCGAGGGAAGCGTGTGGAGCTTTGATACCCAAGGCCTCACCGCATTACAAGGCGGCGCAGTCACGCATTCAACTCACGAAACCATCATGAACTTCAAGTATGCTTAAAGAGTAACCAATATTTTCGAATGACTTTCCTATTAAGCTCGTTACCCTATCGGTCTCGTTCTAGTCGGTATTTTAAGCTTAGGTTCGTGTTTGGTTTCGTTTTCCTAAGGCGGGCAAGAAGAGAACGATGATGAAATCCGAACTCTTATCTTGTATGGCCTGTTCTTGCCCTTTACTAGGAAATTAAAGCGGACCAGGATTGTTCTCGACATATATTCACGAAATCATCCGGTAAACCCCGGCGGGATTCGGGTGTTTAGAATTCTTACCTCCCGTTCCATTTGGGATGAACCGTTGAAGTCGACTCGGGCCACGACTCCTATGTCATGTACGAACCCGAGGGGCCGAGACGATATCGTAATCGTCGTCCTTACCTGTGCAGTTTGTATTTAAATAACCCTTCGTTAGGGTTTAAAAAAAAAATTAATGTCCAAAAGTCCAAAAATAAAA
Source organism: Papaver armeniacum (assembly GCA_023531295.1). Taxonomy (NCBI): domain Eukaryota; kingdom Viridiplantae; phylum Streptophyta; class Magnoliopsida; order Ranunculales; family Papaveraceae; genus Papaver; species Papaver armeniacum. The sequence continues at coordinate 166,136 of JAJJWW010002826.1, forward strand.
ATAAAAATTACAAAAATAATTACCTAATTACAATTTCTAAAAATAAATAAAAAAAAAATTACACTATATACAAAATTTTTCTTCTTCACCTCCGTTTGGATCTCTCTTTTCTTTCCTATTTTGGTTTGCTTTTCTTCAAAGCACTTTCTCTTTTCTTGCGCTCCACTCCAAATCTGAAAGCAAACAGAAATACCAAAACGCGTAAAAAGAACAAAAATAATAAAAATAAAAATAAAACCTAAAAACAAATCTATACACAAGTCCGCGTCGGCGGCGCCAAAAATTGATGGTTATTTTCAATGATGTTGTAGTAGTAAAAGGGTTTGTCGTTCACTCGGACTTGACGAGATTTATTTTAAGAATTAATAAAAGAAAATAAAAGAAAAATATATACAATGTCACAGGATGAAGAGTCACTAGGACGCAGGATTTCACTACTTTTCATATTCTTGTGGTTCAGTCAATAACTCTAGACAATATAGATCAAACAAAAGAAGTTGTGACTCTAATTTTCTCACAAAAATAGATTTCATAAAACATTATCGTAAGTCGTAAGCATGACGCATCAAAAGTAATTTAAACTAAGCATGCGACATCGGACAAAATAATGAGATAATTAATAGAAATCATAAAACAATTAAATCTATGCAAAAAGTCAAATAAAGAATTAATTCATTTACCACAATCATGAAAAGTTGCTTCCTCCGTCGTCCCAGTGATGGGTTCTAGCTCATCATGGTGTAAACTTTCTCAAAAATCATTATTAATGCTCAAAAATGGTTTACAAATGATGAACAAGGGAGAAGAGATGAAAAACCTGATTTGTAACAGTTTTAATTGTTACAAACGGACTGTTACAGAGAACGATACATGTAAAGTGTTGTTGTTGCGGAAATTTTAAGTCTGCCTTCTATATTACGACCCACATTGGCGAGTCGTTAGCACTGTTGAAGAACGACGGTTTTTGGCCGTCTGTTCTTCTGTTCTTCGTCTTCCACAGGAGCAGAAAAATATGCTATGCAACTCGCGATTTCTCACCTCTGTGATGCTCTAAACTGCTCCCGAACTCTCCATCCCCCCTCTAAGACTCCCAGGAACTCTTTTTATACTAAAAACAGGCGTTGAATCTCCTCCATTAATTCCAAAATATCTTTTATTCATGATATGGGAATAATCGAGATTTTCTTTCTCTGTTTAGCTCCTCCACGCGTTTTAGATGTCAAATCTCCTTATTTATATCATTACGCTCCAACACACTCCAAACTTGTGCATTACACGCACCGAACTCTTGTAATTCATGTTATCCCGTGAAAATGTGTGTAACTCGTTTTATCGCAACTCTTAGAAAATAATGAGATTTGCTTCCTTATTTTCTTTCCAAAGTGCTTCATTCATCTCATTAATTAGGTAGTAACATAAATGACGCCTCAAATCCCTTGAAAATCTCTCGAAAATATCAACCCAAAATTGCCCGCAGTTGACTTCTCGTTTTCCCGCCAATTTTTGTTTAACCGAAGAAGAAAGGGGGAGTCCCCTTATCCGAACTGAGGTGCGAATAGCATTGGGTTGCCCCTTAGCAATTGGGTTACCCCTTATCCAAAGTGGGAGTCCGAATAGCAAATGTCCTCCAGGGGTGTTCCGAGCAACTTTTCGAGCCGAATTTTCCAACAATCTTTAATTCCAAAAAATACCTACAAACACACAAAACACCATAATAAGGACAAAAACGAGTACTAACAATACGAAACATTGAGGACAAATTAGACACATAAATGCGTCTATCATCTATCAATTCACCTTCTATGAGAATACCATCTAGGATTTGCTTGTCTTCTATGAAAGCACCTTGATTCTCAGATATTAACTTGGGAAGAACTTTTCTGAATCTTTGAGAGAGAACTTTGGAAATGACTTTGTAAACACTGCTTACAAGACTGATTGGTCTGAAGTCCTGTGGTGTTCCAACTTGTTCTTTTTTTGGTATTAAACTGATGAAGGAGCAATTTATTCTCCAGTCTAATTGCCTCTGAGCTTCAAACTCCTGAATGACTGCCATGAAATATGATTTAATCGCTTGCCAAGCCACCTTATAAAACTCCATATTGTATCCATCTGGACCTGGAGATTTGTTGTTTTTGAAGTGCTTGATTACATCCCAGACTTCTTCTTCAGTGATTGCTTTTTCTACTTCAATACTCTATTCCATAGATATTTTGGTGAAGAATTCAGAGTTCATCTGTGGTATAATTTCATGTTTGTCTTGAAACAAATTAAAGAAATATTTGGTTATTTCCTCCCTGATATTGGCTTGATTGAAATCATCCATTCCATTTATGGTTATTTTTTGGATGGTGTTCCTTCTTCTTATTCCATTTGCTAGAGTATGAAAATACATTGTATTAGCATCCCCTTCCTGAAAATGCTGGGTTTTAGCTCTTGTCAACCATTTCCTTGCATTGTCAGAATTTATTTGCTTGAGTTGAGCCATCCAGCTTGCTCTGTCATTAAATTGTTGAGTAGACAGTGCTCCATTTTCTTCAAGCATATTTATATCACCAATGAGTGTGGTCAACTCATTCTTTTTAGTCTCCATCTGACCATAGGTTTCTCTACTCCAAGACTTGGGAAAGAATTGAAGGTTTTGAAGTTTTATAGAGAGAATGAAACTGGGAGATCCAGTAAAAACCATAGTGCTCCACCATAATGCCAACTTTGTGAGGAAGTCTGGATGAGAGAACCAGAAACTTTCTACTCTAAAAGGTGGTTTATTTATGGTTACATTTGAGGTTGAAAGAAGGATGGGAGAGTGATCTGATAAAGTTCTAGTCAGGACAGTTTGAGTTATGAAAGGGAATTTACCTTCAAACTAAGGTGAAACTAGGAATCTGTCAAGCCTGCAGAGTAAAGGATTTGGTTGCATATTGCTCCATGTATAAGATCCTCCATTGAGTGGTAGGTCTATTAAATCATGTTGTTCCATGTAATCATTAATTGAAGAACCTTTTGTTTCTCCTAGACCCTCTTGGCTTATTCCTTTCTCTTCTTCTTCTGATTGCATTAAAATCCCCACCAATGCACAGAAGCCCAACCAGTTAAATCATCCATTTCTTCCTAGAATTCCTATCTTCCCAGTAAGTACATGGAGAATAAACATTGGTTACACTCCATTCATAGTTATCAGACCTGCATTTGAGTTTTTGAGACAAAGTATTTGGACCTGTAATCTCATCAATACATTCAAAGAGATTATCATCCCAGATAGTAAGCAAACCCCCAGATAATCCATGAGAAGGTATATATCTCCATTGATTGTGTTCATCGCCCCATATATTTTTGACAAAACAATTATTCATTTTCATCATATGAGTTTCCTGAATGAGACGGACATTTGGTTTAATTTTTCTAATTAAATCTTTGAGTTCATCCATCTTATCTGTAGCTGTTAGTCCTCTCATGTTCCACATCAAAATTTTAATATCCATTTAAACCATTTGTGCCCAAATTAACTGCATATTCAAAGATTTCTTGTTCTCCTTCTTTTGCTTTTGCAGTGTCTTCAATTGTGTCTTCAATGTGAACAATCTCTTCCACTGTAACAGTTTTAGAGATGTCAATTAGACTATCTTTCCTGAAATTTTTTGCCAAAATTTCTGCATACAAGGCTCTGGCTCTTTCTTCATGTTGACCAAAATTTTCCCCCACATTCTTTGTTGCTTCCATGATTAAATCCACTGTGTTATGGATCTCATTAATTCTAACAATTTCTTTATTAAGCTGCTGCGATCTCTGTGGAGTTTCCAGCACTATCTCTTCCGTTGGATGCGGATTTATGTTCTCCAGTTGTGTGCTTGCATTGCTGGAGATTAGTTGAGTCTGAATAGCTATACTTGGTGGAGCGTGTTGCTTCAGTTTTGCATTTTTGAAGTAACGATTGACAAAATATTTTACGGTAACCATTTTTTCTTGACCCAATTTTTCCAAAGATTGCTTGACTTTATGTCTGTTGAAGAGATGAGTAATTGTTGTGGGTGTTTTAATCGCATTAGAGTGTTGGCCCACCTCCATCTGGCGATTTGTAGTCCATTTATTTCTTACCGTTTTAGAGTTACGGTTTCTTAAGATGTCAGAAGATTCAAAATTTGAATTTGAAACTTTCGGATAAGATTGTACTTGATTACCTTTTTGTAATTGTTCCATCTTTTTCAGAGGAATCGATCGTAAAAAGCGTCTTGCTTGCCGTGGAAAATCTATCACCAGAACCCATTCCATGCCAGAAAGTGCTACTTTTATTGCAGCTGGGATATCTTCAGCGATGCATTTAACCCTTAATCTGCAGCAAGATTGATTCCTTAGAGTTGTTTCTTGGTCCACTTCTGCCAATCCTCCCAAGGATTCTCCAATTTTGTCAAATGCATCTTTGGACCATGATTGTGTTGGAATATTTTCAACAACGCTATCCAAGGGGGTTCAGTGGTAACTGTTTCGTGACCGTTACAAACGTATCGAGAATATTCAAATCCAACGAGACGCCATTGATGTACGATGATGAAGAGACCCATCGTTTCGCAAGTGCAGAAGAAACTTGTTGGTGAAAAGATGCGAAAACCCCTATAAATGGCTTCTCCCATAACTCGTTGAAAACACATCAAAACCTTTTCGTTTTCTCTCTTTTCTAAAGCATCATCGAAGTTTTTGTTCACATGTGTTCTTGATTGGATCAAGGGGTACAAACCTTGAATTCAATTTCCGTTGTAGGGCTTTCATTGTATCCTGAAGGCATTATTTCACATACATGTTGTAATCGCCAATTTATTGGGAGGGTAGAAATAATTGTCTAAAAGAAATCGTATGAGCCTTGAAAGCTTTTGAGTACAACAATTTCTTTTGTGTTTTTCATCCTATGTTTTTACCCTAAATTTTCCAACAGTTTTAGACAATTACTTTCTGGCAATGGAGGGTGAATCTTCAACTTCGAATGCTACTGCACAATCCCTGCAAGTGATGAACCAAACCCTTACTCGACTGGAACGTTTTGATGGTGAAAATTTTACTCGTTGGCAAGAGGCGTGAAGTTTTTCTCGATCACCATCAAGTTATGGTACATACTTGAAGATGGATTGGAGGAGATTCTGCCCGTCGACAAAGATACTCTGATTTGATTACCAAACGAAAGAAGCGTCGGAAGATGATTTCATGTGCCGTGGTCATATTTTGAATGCACCGGAAACTCCCCGTTTACAATGCACATCGGAGTATTGCGATTGCAAAGGAATTATGGATTGCGCTTGACAACAAATACAAGATTTCTCAAGCAAGCAACAAGAAATTCCCGACTTGCAACTTCATGGATTTTAAGATGGTTGACATGAAGTCAATTATTTCCCGGTCAGTGAACTTTTACTCATTGTTAATCATCTTAAGGATGCTGGAATTGAACTTCCTTCTGCGTTTGTTGTCGGGGTTATTATTTCTCGTCTTCCCCCTTCTTGGAATGGTTATAAGAAGAAACTCAAGCATGCTGAGACTGACTATGATTTAGAGGCATTACGGCGCCATCTTCGAATAGAAGAGGACTCTCGCAAACGAGAACTTAAGGATAGTCCACAGTCTGAAAACCATTCTAAGGTAAATAGCGTAGAGACACCGAATTCCTGAAACCTAAGAATGATACTCAGTTTAAGAAGCATCATCCCAACAAGAAGAGTAAGAAGAAGGGCAATTGCTACTTGGTGGACAAACCCGACCATTTTGCTCGTGATTGTCGTCTCAAAAAGAAACAACAATGAGAACCGGAAAAAAGGAGGCAAATATGGTCGATGACAAACTTGTGATTGTGGTGCAAGCCGCCAATCTTTATTCTTCTTTGAAACTGGGGTGGATGGTGGTACGACAATGGTGCAACCGTCCATATCTGCCAAGGATAGAAATCTTTACAAGACATACGAACCGGTGAGTGGAGAAGGAAACAGTTGTCTCCGCAAATGGTCAACACAGCAAATTCATTGGGAAAGGCACTGTTGAACTCTCGTTTACTTCGGGAAAGACTGTTACTCTTACTAATGTGTTACATGTCCCTGACATTGTAAAGAACCTTGTTTCCGGTGACCTTGTTATGAAGGCTGGATTCAAGACGACCTATGAGTCTAATAAGTTTGTATTGTCCAAAAATGGTGTGTTTGTTGGACAAGGATATGCTTGTAATGGGATGATTAAGCTTAATTTAATAAATAATGGTTCTGCTTTTATATTGTTGACTCGTTAATTTATGGCATGCTAGGTTTGGTCATGTGAATTATGGTTATCTTAGAAACATGAAACGATTAGGTTTGATTTCGATTGCAATTTTGATCATGCTTCAAAATGTGAAATATGTGTGCAAGCAAAGATAACTAGAATTTCCCATAAGTCGTAGTACGAAATTCTTCCTTACTTGAATTAGTACACAAAGTGATGTGGGTGATTTGCATGGTTTCGCCACTCGTGGTGGAAATAAGTATTATGTCACTTTTATAGAGGATAGTACTAGATATGCTTATACATATTTGATGAAATCTAAGGATGATGTCTTTGACATGTTCAAAATATACAAAGCGATAGTATAGACACAATTAGGACTGAAAATTAAGATTTTACGTTCGATCGTGGTGGTGAATATTTTCCTAATGAATTTAAGTTCTTTTGTCAAGAGCATGGTTTAATTCATCAATTTACCGCACCTTATACACCTCAACAAAATGGTATGGCTGGAAAGGAAAATAGAACTTTGATTGATATGGTTAATTGCATGCTTATAAGTTCTAGTTTGCCTAATTCTTTGTGGGGTGAAGCTATGTTGTCCGCATGTTATATTTTGAATAGAGTTCCTTTGAAAAAGAAGAATGTTTCTCCTTATGAATTGTGGTTTAAGAGGAAACCAAACTTGAAGAGACTTAAAGTCCTGGGGTTGCTTAGCATATGTTCGAAAGCCCGATCCTAAAAGACCAAAACTCGGGAAACAGGGCTTATAAATGTGCTTTTGTGGGATACTCTCTTAATAGTATCACCTCTGATTTTTAATCCTTGACACTTTTGAGATTATAGAATCTGTAGATGTGGAATTCTTTGAGAACTTAAATAGGAACAGGTTCTCAAATGCAACCCATGGAGAACACATTGTTACCTAGTCTAGAATCGAAGAGACTAATGAGAATGATGATCATTCGTTCCTACTCGAGACATGGAGGATACTTCAACCCATAGAAGATATCGAACCTAGAAGGAGTAAGAGAGCAAGAATAGAGAAAAGTTTTGGTCCGAGACTTTATAACATATCTTGTAGAAGGTAATAAGAATAGAATTCTTAGTGTTACCAAATATGTTATGCATGTTGATGATGACCCTAAAACTTATCCGAGGCTATGAGTTCCAAATATGCTAGTTTTGGAAAGAGTCTATCAATGATGAAAAGAATTCTCTTTTGACCAACGGCACTTGGATATATTGTGATTTACCTCAGGGCGTAAAGCCTATTGGATGTAAATGGATTTTCAAGAGAAAGATGAATGCCGATGGTTCCATTGATAAGTTCAAAGCCGATTAGTTGCTAAGGGTTATAAGCAAATACATGGAATTGATTACTTTGATACATATGCTCCGTTGCTCGCATCTCATCTATTCGTTGTTTAATAGCACTTGCTTCTATTCACAAGTTAATTATTCATCAAATGGATGTCAAAACCGCCTTCCTAAATGGAGATTTGGAAGAAGAAATATATATGGAACAACCGAAGGTTTCATATTTTGAGGCCAAGAAAAGAAGGTTTGCAAGTTAGTAAAATCTCTTTATGGCTTGAAGCAAGCTCCCATGCAATGGCATGAGAAGTTTGACAAAGTGATTTTGTCATATGGTTTTGTGGTGAATGATGCGGATAAATGTATCTATAGTAAGCATGATAGTTCTGGATGTGTAATTCTCTGTTTATATGTTGATGATATGCTTATTTTTGGATCTGACATATCTGTTGTGGAAGAAACAAAGAAGTTTCTTAGCTCTAACTTTGATATGAAGGATTTAGGAGAGGCTGATGTAATCTTGGGAATTAAGATCCTAAGAAAGGGAAATGAGTTGGCTTTAACCCAATATCATTATATTGAGAAATTTCTCAAGAAGTATGGTCACTTTGATGACAATCCAGCACCCTACTCCTTTAGACCATACTATCAAGTTAAAAGAAGAACACCGGACGTACTCATGCACAACTTGAGTATTCCGGTGTCATTGGAAGTCTTATGTATGCTATGCATTGCACAAGACCAGGACATAGCCCAAGCAGGTGGGGGTGTTATCGCGTTTCTCAAGTAATCCAGGATATGAACACTTGAAAGCGAGTTTCAAGAGTTATGGCTTACTTGAAAGGTACAATGAATTTTGGCTTGCATTACCAAGGCTATCCCGCTGCACTGGAAGGGTACAGCGATGCTAAGCCGGAGCGATGTAGAGGCCAAGTCCAAATCAACGTCTGGATGGATCTTTACATTAGGGGAGTTGCTTGTGTCTTGGAGTTCCAAGAAGCAGACTTGTATTTCGATTCAACAATGTTGTCGTAATTAATAGCCTTAACGGATGCATGTAAGGAGGCGAATGGCTTAGGAACCTACTTATGGAAATTCCATTTTGGAAGAAGCCAACTCCGTGGTCTTGATTAATTGTGATAATCAAGCTACCATCTATAATGTCTCAAATAAGACTTATAATGGAAAGTCAAGACATGCAAGTCTTAGACATCAAATGGTTAGGCAACTACTCAAGAGGGGAGTGGTTACGGTTAACTTTATTGAATCAAAGAGGAATTTATGGAGACCCATTTACGAAGAGTCTACCAAGTTCGGTGGTTTCAATAAAAAGTAAAGAAATGGGACTAAGGTCTGTGAAAGAAGTTTGATCTCCCATAGCGTAAACCCAACCTATGTTTTGAAAAAGATAAACAAGGTTCAATGTGGTACCAACAAGTTATGGATGTAGATTATGGAGCACTAATATAAAACTTCCCATTTCTAATTAGTGTTTGGGTTCTCATAAGAAAATAGGATGGATGTAAATCCTTAATGAGTCTCCGTGATTAGTAAAAGGTGTATCGCGAAACACCTTCGAGACTTACCTATATGAGTATGGAAATCGGGGCCGTTTCCTAAGAGAAGAAGACCGTTCTCTAAAGAAGACTCATGAAAAGGATATAAGCACAAGGCCATTAACGTGGCAGCTCTGAGAACACATGATTTATGAAATCAATATGTGTGGAGACTCGGTTTTTTATCATAAGGGATACTTGGTTCAAGACTAGTTTCACCATAGGATCTCGATAAGGCTTTGAGTTTCTTACACTAAGTGAAGGTTCAAATCCAAAGATACCTATCATTTATGTGTTGATTTCAACGATGATGCTTAGTCTCAATTGTGCTTGAACTACGTTGGCTTGATCCCACTCGGGTACGTAGGCAGATCACTTCGGTGATGCGGTCACTCACGATTTAAAAGTTTTTAACTTTGTTTTATGGTTTTTGAAAATAGGGGAGAATGTTGGAATATTTTCAACAACGCTATCCAAGGGGGTCCGGGGGCGAGCCAAAACGTCGCATGTGCTTGTTTGACTGTTACAAACGTATCGAGAATATTCAAATCCAACAGACGCCATTGATGTCTGATGATGAAGAGACCCATCGTTTCGTGCAGAGAAACTTGTTGGTGAAAAGATGCGAAAACCCCTATAAATGGCTTCTCCCATAACTCGTTGAAAACACATCGAAAAACCTTTTCTGTTTTCTCTCTTTTCTAAAGCATCATCAGAAGTTTTTGTTCACATGTGTTCTTGATTGGATCAAGGGGTACAAACCTTGAATTCAATTTCCGTTGTAGGGCTTTCATTGTATCCTGAAGGCATTATTTCACATACCTGTTGTAATCGCCAATTTATTGGGAGGGTAGAAATAATTGTCTAAAAGAAATCGTATGAGCCTTGAAAGCTTTTGAGTACAACAATTTCTTTTGTGTTTTTCATCCTCTGTTTTTACCCTAAATTTTCCAACAGATTGTACTGGAAGACCATTAACTTTAATCCAGTTCTGCATCTGATAGAGAGATCTATGATTTATAGTTACATCATCATTTATCCATCTTCTCACTTCAATGCTAGTATCTTTGTACTTCCATTTAGTGGGTTGCCATAAACTGCTCCATTCTTGATCATTTTGAGGCTGAAAGTATGCCATGGTGTCATCAATTACAGTGAGTTTTAAATGTCTTTCCCATTTAAGTTTTGATACAATTTCCTTAGCCACCTGATTCCATGTGCTTGAACCTTGAGCAAGACATATAAATGTACGATCTGGTCTTGAGGAAGGTTTGGTATTAAAGTTCCTGGGAAAATCTGAACGTGAAGGATGTGGTTGGACATTTAAGGCTTTCTTACCAATTAATCTATCCAATAACTCACCAAACCTCTTTGCCTTTTGGAATAAATAGAGCTTTGTTTTTTGCTCTATTCTCATCCGTTCTGGAGATTTTAAGGAATCCTCCTGCTAGAATTTTGAAGTTTCTCAATGAGAAAAGAGAAAGCACCATCTCTGTTTGACCATTTCCTTTTGTTGTTTTTGAAATTTAGAATTTCATCCCAGGTTTTGCTAATCCATGCTCCAATGGCTTGTGAGAAGATGATTTTGATGATAGGCTTTTGTTTAAAGAAAATAAAATACAACTCCTCGTCACTAATTTGTCTTTCATTATATAGGTGGCAAGGTGCACAAAGATTATCAACCCGAATACTGAAGATGCGCAATACATGATTAACGTAAAGCAAGTTGCAAAGGTACGGTTGTATTATTTTTAGGCTTCTCTTAAATGTAGCACACACTTTTATCAACCATAGCCCAAAAAGTTTAAGTTAAAATGAAAAGCCAAACAAGTCTTAATTTTTTGCTAACAATTAAAGGTAAAATCAAAATAAACCCTATCTTTTTTTTTTCTTAATCAAACTTCAAATTAACTATAATTGTTCTTTTAGTATTCTCACAAATTCAACAATTATATATAAACCATAATTCTTACTTTTTCCCTAAAATGAAATAAACCCTAATTCTTATTTTCTCTAAAATAAATTATTCTTAATCATGATTACATCAAAATTAATCGGGGTGTATATTCTACTTGTTCCCTTGAAAAAATTCCACAACAACGTAAATCGAAATGGAATTAGCCAAGGTTTTAGTTCTTTTCTTAGGACTCCATAAACATAATCTATAAACAGAAAAAATCTAGACTATGATTTTTTTTTCTCAATCATGATTATACTAAAATTAATTGAGGGTGTTGATAATTAACTTTGTTATTTTTTTGTTTTTGTTTTTGTTGATGTTGATTTATGGATTTCATGATTATCTTATTATTATGGGCTATTTATAATAATTATACATAATTTTGTGGGCTATGTTGAATGATTATAAAGGTCTGTTTGGTTAGCTTAAGTACTTATTTTAAATGGGTTATGGTTAATAAATGTGTGGGCTACGTTTAAGAGAAGCCGGAAAAACTGCACGCTTGCTTCACTGTAGGGATCAACTTAAGTAACTTAGGTACTCAAAAACTGTTGTTCTGCAGTATGTTGTTGGGCTGGATGACAAATGCTCGCCAACTGATATTGAAGAAGGAATGCGCGTTGGGTAAGTATTTGATCCTGTCTGTATGTGTATGTGGAAGCTATAAAACTATGTATATATTCTTTTGGAAATTCAAATGTTGTTTTGTTTCACTTTCCTGAGCACATGTTTTTGCGACTACCTATTATTTCAGGGTTGACCGAGTTAAATATCAGATTAATATCCCATTACCACCAAGGAGTGATCCAACTGTCACAATGATGACCGTAGAAGAAAAACCAGATGTTACTTACAATGATGTTGGTGGATGTAAAGACCAAATTGAAAGGATGCGAGAGGTGCCTTTACTTTTTATTTCTTTCATTGTCTCGTTGATACTACCCATTATGATAATTAATAGGGGGAAAGTCATTTGTACTGGAGGGAAAGCTGACTCGGTCTAGTATGTTTGACTTCTATTAATATTTGGTGGATTTGATAATAAGTTTTCCCATATAAAAAAAACTATTTTTGCAACTTAGAATTATCTCCAATAAACGAGATTACGAAGCAAGATGATAACAATTGGCCACCCGAGAGACAAGAAGTTTAGATTGTGATGGTGAATGGGCATATTTCGTTTACTACTTCCAAGATATGTACGGTCTCTTGTCGATATTCACAGTAATCAGAATCACAAAGAGTTTCGACGCTCTGTATTAGGGGTGAGCATGGGCCGGTATGGACCGGTTTTCACCTCATCCGCATCCAATCCAATTCACTACGGATTTTAAATTTAGCATCCACATCCAATCCAACATCCAATGGATGAACGGATTGGATGCGGATAATCCAATGGATTTTTGTTAGTTAAAATTTATAATGTAAAAATAAATCCAATATAGATGACTTCTTATAAAACCTACACATTTTATATATGCATATAAATATAGAAGTGTCATGGACAACACTCCAAGCTAACACCTTAAAAATTCCAAAACTATCTATATATTTTCTAAAAACTATATAAATACCTTTAATCTAACGGGTATGGATGTCCAACGGATTTTCAAGGTTGTATCCGGGTCCAATCCGTAATCCGCTGGATTTCAAAAATCCCATCCGCGTCCAACCCATTAGCGGACGCTCCGGGCATCCATCCGCACAAATACGGTTGGTCCCGGTTAAATCCGCGGATGACGGATAAAATGCTCACCCCTACTTTGTATCTTCTGCTTACTTGTTCAGGACTTAGAAGCCCATATGAATTAGGATTTGGGTATCGGTGATTGTCGTTATGTTCGTTGAATCACAGAGGTTCTGTTTCAAGGTGGACGTTGGATAACTTGCGCCAATGTTTTACAGTACTAAATTTATCTCACTCCAACCTAAGAGCGATGGATACACTCATTTACTCTATCGACTATATGTTTGTTAATCTAACTCTTTTAAAATCCTAAGTCATATAAACTCCCACGTCGCATGGTGACCCTCATGTTGGAAATTTTGGCTAAAAGAGAGGATGAAACACTTAAGAGAAATGTTGTACTTCCGGCTTCAAGGCTCGATTAAGATTCTTTTAGACAATTATTTCTACCCTCCCAATATCAATTGGCGATTACAACGGGTATACGAAATATTGCCGTCAGGATACAATGAAGCCCTATAACAACGTAATTGGATTCAAGGTTTGTACCCCTTGACCCAACCAAGAACACACAAGAATAGGATTCGATGATGCTTAGAAGAGAGAAAATAGAAAGTATTTGATGTTTTTCATTATTTGAATGAAAACAAATTATCACTACTTATATGTGGAACTCATGCCTATTGGAGATGCCTCTTCACTACCAAAAGACATCAATAGTGCCTTATGGGAATGGATGTGTCTTTTGTGAACCATCACACCCTTTGGAGGTGCCTCTTCATCTCCAACTAACATCCATTGTGTTTATTCTAAGACAGGGACACTCCCCGTTGTAGCGGCAAACCAGAAAACGAAAACCATTTATTTTCCATGTTATTGAAAATATCCAACAATCTCCCCCTATTTTCAAAAAACCAAAACAGAAAATAAAGTAAACTTACAAAAACCGGAGTGGCTGCATCACTCAAGTGACTGCCTAGGTACCCGAGTGGGATCAAGCCAACGTAGTTCAAGCAAAGTTGGGAAATAAGCATCATCGTTGAAAACAATACATAAATGATAGGTTGGATTTGAACCTTCACTTAGTGTAAGAAATTCAAAGCCTTATCGAGGTTCGTGGTGAAACTAGTCTTGAAAACCAAGTACCCCATGTGATAAAACCTAATCCCCACACATACCGATTTCAGAGATTGTGTGTTATGTAGCTCAAAGACGTTAATGGCCATGTGCTATATCCTCGATTCATGAGTCTTCTTTAGAGAACGGTCTTATTCTCTTAGAAACGCTTTGATTTCCATACTCATATAGGTAAGTCTCGAAGGTGTTTCGCGAGACACCTTGTGATAAAAGTTAGACTTATTAAGGATTTTCATCCATCCCTTTTCTTGCGGTAATCCCCGCACCAAAACAAATGAGAAGTTTTTACTTAGTGCACCATAATCACATCCATAACTTGTTGGTACCACATTGAACCTTGTTTATCCTTTTCAAAACATAGGTTGGGTTTCTGCTTTATGGGTGATCAACCTTCCTTCACAGACCTTAGTCTCATTTTCGTATACTTCATTGAAAACATTTCCTTTGGAGACTTTCCATAAATATGTCTCGCCAAGTTTCTCTCTGTTTCAATGGCTAACCGCAATTACTCCTTTCTTAAGTAATTGACTTACCGTTCAATGTACAAGACTTATATATCTTGACTTTTCATTATAAGTCTTTGTTAGAGACGTTATAGATCATAGCCTGATTCACAATTAATCAAGACCGCTTGAGATGGCTTCTTCCAAAAATGAGATCTCTACAAGTTAGGTTCTAAGCCATTCCTTCTCATTAAAAATGTTCCTGTTTGATTTTACAAAATAATTGTAACTTCTCTAGTGATCCTAATTAACATTTACGGTTAATTAACAAGAAGTCATTATAGACTTGCATACACTAGAGGCATAGAAAATTTGTAGGCAACTTACTTGCTATTTCAACAAGCACATTATTACGATGAGTACCTCCTCTACTCATGCCCAATCTTCTACAAATTTATACCCAAAAAACATAGACAATGTCTATTTAACATTTTACATTATGTAATGCAAATGTTCATAATTTATGCATCGGTAACATCGTAACACCTCATCGTTGGATATTTGGTCGCGCGCCCAATCTTCCAAAATGTTACATATTCACCGGTATTCCATCCCTTTCAATGTCATTTAAGACATGCCAATTTCCAGATTTTGGAACCTATAATTCTTATCACAAGAATTATGCTCATGTAATGCATGACGGTTTCATACTTCAAAATTTATAATTCCTATCGCAGGGATTATATCCATACCATAAAATTGTTACCTAAACAATCATTGGTGATCTCTATTGGTTCTCTAATTATAGAGCATTCATGACAATACTCCTATGTTGTCACGCGACCAAAACTGTGTCATTTAATGACACTTCCTTTATTTGTATCAAATACCACCAAATGCACCCATAAATTTCTCAAAAGAAATCTTCAAATCCAACATACGTAGGTATACCACTCTTTTGGATTTGGTTAACGATGGCAACATGATGACTTAAACCATCGCCCACTAGGCATACTAGGAAAATAGTGTGGTTTAAACAGTGTTCGATACCGTCACACCATGCTCATAAAGGCATCTTCAAATCCATTTTAGTACTACAATCACATCTCTTAGGATTTGGATGTACAAACACTTTCTGACCTAGACATATATGCAAACATCTAGTATACAAACCAGTTACAACATGCTTACAAAGTTACCAATGAGGTGATTCGATATCATGAGATATTCACAAACAATATATGTACAGAGATGTAAACATGATATGACCTGCCACTAATCACCACAAAATTTCTAAGGCAATCTCTAGATCGAGGAAATCCAAAGTATGACCCTATTCTCCGTTTGATAAACATGCCTGTCATCACCATTTTAATTTGCAAAAAATTAAAATAGAGGAATGAGAAACTTACCGTACTTCAACAGACTCCTTGGTTGGTGTTAGATTCCCATTCTCCATGAAAGTACTCACCGATCGAGAGATTGTGCAAAAGATTTGCTCTCATCAATTAACACATGTGATACAAATCACAATCAGGAGGACTACATGTTTTATGTGTTTACAGCATCTCGTGAAAGTCCCCATTTGTCTCAGAAAAATAACCATTGAAACGTTCCTAAAATTGGAACCAACCAGTCACTATGTTTCTTGTAAAACTAAGTATAATCAAACTTTCATCCTCCATTGTCGAAGAAAATTAATTGTCTAAAACTGTTGGAAATTTTGGCTAAAAGAGAGGATGAAACACTTAAGAGAAATGTTGTACTTCCGGCTTCAAGGCTCGATTAAGATTCTTTTAGACAATTATTTCTACCCTCCCAATATCAATTGGCGATTACAATGTGTATACAAAATATTGCCGTCGGAGATACAATGGCCCTATAACAACGTAATTGGATTCAAGGTTTGTACCCTTGACCCAACCAAGAACACACAAGAATAGGATTCTGATGATGCCTAGAAGAGAGAAAATAGAAAGTATTTGATGTTTTTCATTATTTGAATGAAAACAAATCATCACTACTTATAGGGAACTCATGCCTATTGGAGATGCCTCTTCACTACCAAAAGACATCAATAGTGCCTTATGGGAATGGATGTGTCTTTTGTGAACCATCACACCCTTTGGAGGCGCCTCTTCATCTCCAAATAACATCCATTGTGTTTATTCGGCACAGGACACTCCCCCGTTGTAGCGGCAAACAAGAAAACGAAAACCATTTATTTTCCATGTTATTGAAAATATCCAACACCTCACCCTCCCCTCCCCAAATTGCATAGAAATTCTCTCTTTTTGCGCCATGTCATTCCTAAGTTTTTTCTTCTCCCTCTCCATGTCACTTACAATCTCAATCCTACGTCAGACAATCCAGCTAACCCAAAAAAAAAAAAAAAAAAAAAAAAAAAAAAAAAAAACTTAGGCGTCTCCCTATTCTCTCTACTCTCTTTTCTTCAATGGAACCTTACACGGCCAAGAGATTTCTTCTTCTTCTTGTTTCCTGCGGCAAGAGAACTTGACAAGGGTTTAATCACTTGAAGTTTGTTGATTTCGCTCAGGATTTTACTTTTTGTTGTTGGAGGCAAAACCGTATCAGGGGAATAGACCGAAGAAGGTATACGTAAAGAAACCCTAGAATTATATTTTTAGTTTTGGTGGTCTTTTTTTTCCTGATTGTTTATTTGAAAGTATACATAAAAAAAAAACCTAAAAAACCTAAGACATGTTATCTCCGTGGGTCTTATTGAAGACTTGTCGAATGGCCAAGTGGGAGATGTTGGACCGAATGGCCAATCGGCCTAACGGTAGATAATCATGGTGTTGACGGACAAAGCCGGCTAATAAATGTCAAGCTTCACACCATCGGGTTAAGTACCACGAATACTGTTGACACTCTTTGCACACACCACTTGCATTGTTTTTACTAGTATATTATATATACATAATACTTGCATTGTGTTTCTAAATTCATAAGCATATGCATACAGTTATAGAAGTGGTACAATCTGCACACAGTTTGGATGGTCATGATTTAGTCACGAGATGCTACCAAGTTAGTAGACATGGGACTTGATTTGGGTGCATCAAGTGAATATGGGAAAGACTTGGTCTAATCCTCCAACGGGCAAACCCATTCACTGTAATGTTACATTTAGTGGTGGACTGGTCAGGGTTTATTTTGGTTTTACCAATTCTTTTGGTAATGGTAGAAGTAGTAGGAGCGAGATGGGAACCTGTGAAGTTTCCATCACTATAAATACATACTCCTAAGAAACCATCTAATCCATGCTCTACACAGAGAACCGACTGGTCCATCATTAATAGAAACTCTTTCTTAATCTCTTTTGTTATCTCAGTTTGATTTTCATTATATTTTTCCCTAATCAATATTGCAGATCCAATAGTATATACTTAGCGAAACAAGATCGGAGATCTTCTTACCGGTGATTGTTAGATTTGAAGAACATTGAAAAGAATAAAGAGGAGTCCGGGAGAGTTTTGGTGGGGCGGCATATGATAGTGAGGGTGGAAAGATAGTTTTAAGTTGTTATGTACTCCCTCCGTCCCTAATATATAGGCGGAGAAGATAAAATCTCTTAGAATAAGAAAATGCATGGTTTTTATAAATTTTCATGTTTTTTCTTGTCTATACCTTTTGTCTTATTCTCAATACAAATTCCCATACAACATAAATAAGGGTATATATGTCAAAAATCACCTTGGAATTAGAATTCCTCCTATCTAATGGGATTAGGAAAATCCAATATTCCGCCTATATAATAGGGACGGAGGGAGTAAATATTTGTACAATGACAGGCACAACAGTAAACTCGTTTAATTTCAGATTTTATTTTTTATCTTTTTATAATTATTGAACAGAAGTCTAACACTTAACCAAGTCAATTCGGGTCAACATCAATACTAAATACCAAACCCTAATTTGGACAAAAATTAGACCAAAGCCTAAGGTAGGACAAAATGCAAGTATTAAACACCAAATAACACTTACTGATTTCTTGATTGAAGTAAAGGTACTTGAATCTTGATTCTCAAATGAACTAGCTACTCTCTCTTGTCGTATGTAATATTCGGATTAAGAATTTAGAAACTTGTCTCAATTTGTAAATTTTTTTTTAGCAATTCTAGTATATTAGCTTCTTGGCAAGAGCCCATGCCGGCATTGCAAACTAATAATATGAACTGAAAACCTGATGCATTTACTAAGGGTACAGCAAAAAAAAAAAAAACATCCTCTATTTTAACTGCAGCAGAATACAATTAGAATCTCAAATATACACAAAATTACAATTAAAAACCAAGAGCATATATATATATATATATTACTAATATTTATCTCTGAATACAACCTACTATTCTAATGGCAACAGAATCGACAAATCTCCAATATGGGAACCACCGGTTCTGTTTTTTTAGAAACAAAACAATGAACAGTCCCCAAAATCCAACTTCAAACCCGAGCGCAATAACACCATAAAACAATATTCTCTCCTTTGCCTTCTCTTCATCATCTACTTCAGTTTCCATCGTACGTTTAGTATCACCATAACAAAGTTTCTTGGTTGGTTCTCCACACAACACATCATTACCAACGTATGCCCAACCATCAACACCCAGTGTATCAAAATGATCTCCTCTTGGAATCCTGCCACTCAGCTCATTGTAAGATAAGTTGAGAAACCCAAGAGAGTCTAGTGATGTTAAAGATTGAGGGATATGTCCAGACAGGCTATTGAAACTCAAATCTAAACATCCTAAGCCAGACATGTTTCCTACACTCCCAGGGATATTATTCGAGAGACGATTATGAGACAAATTAAGTGATGCAAGTCCTTTTAACAAACATATCTCAGTTGGAATGTTTCCATCAAGCATGTTGTGAGATAGATCAATTGCTGAGCTATAGTTGTATAACTTTTCGACTTGTACCATGATCCCTTTGATCGCCATCTGCAACTGAATATTTTCAAGATAATAGAACTCGAAAGAGTTGCTTATGATACCCCTCCAGAATTTTCCAGATATTTTAGGAATATGACCCGAGAAATTGTTTTGTGATAGATCTAATATTTGGAGTTGCTCCAAATGATTAATCTCCTGAGGGATTGACCCATTGAATATATTGGACCTCAAAGAAAGAATGCTTAAACGAAGAACGGAACCAAACTGAGTGGGTATACTGCCTCCGAAATGATTATTTGCTAAGTTGAGAACTCTCAGGTCTTTAAATTTACTGATAAAGTTAAGAGGAGCACCATCGAAATTGTTATCCTGTAGTTGAAGATATTTTAAGTGTACGAGCTGCTGAAGTTCAGGTGGAACGTTTCCGGAAAGATTGTTCGCGCCAAGGTTTAGAGAATTAAGACTCGTGCAATACCCTATACTAGTAGGTATGAACCCCGATAAACTGTTGTTTGAGAGGTCAATAATATCGGGATTAGATGTCGATTTTTTGAAACATATAGAATAAGGAATCGAACCAGAAAATTTGTTGTTTGAGAGGTCAATCATTTTAGGATTAATTCCTGAATTTTTCGAAAATATTGAAAAGGGGATTGAACCAGAAAGTTCATTCCCAGCAAGATTAAGGGAATAAAAACTGGCAAGTCTTTTCCCACTTTCTGAAGAGATTTTACCACTGAAATTATTATTTGATACATCAAAATAAGACATACTGATGTACCAAGTTCGTGGCGGAAGAGGCAGAGGACCTTGAAGTTTATTGTTCGACAAATCGAACGTACTAGAAATTTGGAGTTTAAAGATACAATTTGAAGGGATCACTCCTGTTAGATGATTTTGAGACAGATCCAAATAATTAAGATTGCTCATCTTACAGATGAATGTAGGGAACAATCCTGTGAGATTGCATGATGGTAAATCCAGATACTCCAGATTAAATTTAGAGTACAAATGGAAGCGTTGATCTATAACTACAGTCAACCTATTTGACCCCAGGTCTAGATAAGTTAGGTTTAACTCGTTAATGAAATTGATCAATGAAACAGTACCTCCAATAGAGTTTCCAGAAACACGAAAATCAGTAAGGTTATGGAGCTTCGTTAGGCAACTTGGTAGGCTTCCTGTTATGTGATTACCACTTAAAAGAAGTTTTTGGAGGGAAGACATCTCACAGATTGAAATCGGCAAGTATCCTGTTATGTTGTTATTAAAGAGTTCTAGCGACTGCAATAGAAAAAGATTACCAATCGAAGAAGGTATGGACCCTTGAATTGAACACTGATAAGCATAAAGATTGACCAATAATGGGGCATTTGAAATCGAGACCGGGATCGAACCACTTACATTAGTATCACTTATCCAAAGTGTTTGAGTTTAGGCCATCGATGTTGAAACATTCTAGTGAGATTAGGACGAAGATTAGAATTACCACTCATCAAGCACTGTAAGTTGAGGAAGATACGGAATTGAACCTTGTAGTCCACAATCAGATAATTCAAGAACAGAAAGTGAAGTTAAATTCACCATCCGTACTGGGATTTCGGAGCTGAGTTTTCGATTGGAATTCATTATAAGAGATGATAGACGAGAAAGGTTGTGAAAATAATGGATGGGAAAAATATCAGTAGATATAGAGCAATCAGAGATATCAAGGTACTCTAAATTGGAAAGATATGATATGTGTTCCGCAAAATTCTTTTGTGAAGATGTGGCCTTAGATAGATCAATACCACTCAAACTTAATTGCTGTAAGTTTATCAACCCTGTCATCCATTTTGTAGATGATAATTCTATGCATGAGTAAGAATAATGATAGTCTTCCATGCAAGACAAATCAAGAAAGCTTAGAGACGTTAGGTTGGTGAATTGTTTTGAAATTGACGATGAAAAGTTGGAGTAGGAGAGATCAAGATAAGTGAGTTTAGTTTGACCAGAAAGCTGGAGGGGAATTTGTGATTCCTGAAAATTGTTCAAGGAAAGATCAAGATACTCTAGATGTGTAATGTTTAAAAGGGAAGGAGAGAATTTACCTGTTAGTGCAGTATTTTGTGGGTTAACAAGCTCTCTATTTCCTAAGTCAATTGAGATGACATGAAAGGAGTCATGGGAGCATTCAATTCCACGCCAGTGACAACAATTTTGATGTTGGTTTCCTTCTTTCCATGAAGACAAGCGGTCAGAAGGGTCATCCAAAGAGGATTTGAAATCTAACAGTGCTCTCCGCTCATGTTCATGGCATCCATGACTAGGTAGTGGGAGTTGACTGATGGTGATCATTACAAAGAAGAAGAAATGAAGATGGATAAGAAGAAAATGAGGGGATGTACTCTTACCGAACAAATTCATTGTTAATTATCTGAAACTGAACTGAACTTTATCAATGAAAGTGTTTGCCTGATGTATAAGTGAATATATGCAGAATGATTAAGACAGTAGATTACTATTTGTAGGTTTTAATATTAGCATTTCGTTGCATTAAACTCTAACAACTCCAACTTGGTCAAATATCTTGATACGGTCGGGATGACTTAAACTCTAAATTGCCCTTTCGTTTTCTATAGACAATGATTATTACAAGTCGATTAAATATTCATACATTGACTATTATATATAGTTTGTAAGAGTACTGAGCTTGCTTGGAAAATTGCAGCTGAGAAATTTCTTTGAAGCTGCATTTTTTCCGTTCATTGACTCTCAATAGTCTTCTGATTATAAATTTCATTTACTGACTAGCTATATCAACATTCAGATAAGGTCCAGTGACATCCATAGACAACCTGCAATTTTCTAATACAAATTTGAGTTCCCTATTGGAATACATATAATAATGTTATTGTCAATTTAAAAACACAAAAAGATATAATCAATGGACAAAAGATTTTGAAGAACAACGGCGGAGACTTTAGAGAGTGGTGATGATAAAAATTTCCCTATCAAAATGAAAAATGTTTTTTTACTTTTTTTTTTTTCATATTTTAATGATTTCGAAATTTCTAATCTCTAATACAAATTTGTTGAATGCTCAGTCAAAAATAGAATTGAAAAATGTTTTTTTTTTTTTTTTTTGATAAAAGTGAATTTTATTTATTAGTTGTAGTTGTGGTCCTTTACAAGAAGATCACATATAACTGGATCAAAGTTTACATAGGATTCAAGTGGCATTGAAGTTTCTTTTGCATTTTAGCAATAGTGTTTGCCACTTGATTATCCTTACGACTTACAGATATGAACTCACAAAACAAAAACTTAGAGACTAAATATATTATCTCTTTTATTAAGTTCCTATTCTCCCACTGAATAAGCAAACTACTTCCATTGATAGACTCGATTATTAGTTTGGCATCTGCTTCGATTTGTATGCATGAGATATTCTTCTCCATGGCCTAAAGTAAAGCTTCTCGTACTGCCATACATTCAACTGTTTTTGGATTCAGTGCTCCATCTCTGTAGCTCCATTTAACTCCAAGACAGGAACCTGAATTATCACGTATCACAACACCAATACCAAAATGATTAGTTTCATAATTGAAAGAGCCATCTACATTGAATTTGGTGACTCCTTTAGGAGGTGGCTTCCAATTAAAAGTAGAACTATTAATGCACAGAGTGTGTGACTTAAGAGAATCATTATTATACATGTGAGAAGCTAAGTGATATAGAATTTTATGCACAGAAGAATGAGGGTTAAGAGTTACTCCCTGAAATACTACATCACATCTATCCTTCCATAAAATCCAGATTCCAATTATAAGTGAGTACAACCACCTTTCATCTAAAGTTGAGTTGTTAGAAGCAAACCAGCTGATTACCTAATCAGAGACAGAGGTGCAGCCTTCTGAAACAACATCAATATTTATATTAATACCCCTTCACACTGCTCTGGCATGTTTGCATTCAAAGATAATATGTTCCATGTTTTCAACAGTGTGACCATAAATGTCACAATGAGTGTCTAAAAAAGAGTTATATTGTGCCCTCTTACTCTTTGTTCTATTAATTCCCCTGATGTATTTCCAAGCAAATAATTTTATCCTTTGAGCAACTGAACAACTCCATAGGGCTTTCCATACCTTTGAGTTAATGTTGACACCATTGATCTGAGTTTCACTATTATTATAAGTTAAAAGTTTGTATGTACTTTTAACAGAGAATTTTCCATCTTTAGAAGGTGGCCATAGCATAACATCTTCTTTGTTGACATCAATGAAGAGATTTTGAATCTTTAGAGAGGTATCAGTATCAAACAACTTATTCATAAGTTCAATATTCCAATGATTTGAATCTAGTAAGTATAGTTCAGCTACATCTTCATAGAATCTGTAGAAATCATTAATAGGTGCAGGAGGATGAGACATACAAGGTATCCATCTGTCTTTCCATTTTTTTTTCTTTTGCCATTGTTAATCTCCATGAAGTAGTTGTCTTTTACAATATTCAAACCTTTTGTGAATCCATTCCAAGTATAAGAGCAGTTTGTTGTAGAAATATTTTGATGAAGTAAGTCACCATCTTTAAAGTACTTGCTACCCAGAATTTGAGACATCATACTGCTTGATTCAGTGCATATTCTCCGTGCAAGCTTTGTAAGAAGGGCCAAGTTGAGTTTCTCCAAATCTCTGAAAACTAAGCCACCAAATTCTTCAGGGTTACAAATACTAACCGATGCAATAGGATTAGAACCTCTTTAGTCGTTGTAACCCCGGAAAAATTTCCTTTCAATAGTAGTTAATTAATGTATGAGATTATTTGGTAACTTAAAAATTCCCATTTGATAAACTGGGACAGAGTTAAGGACATGTTTTTATCATGTTCCCCCTTCTTGCCTGTGAAAGAGAAGTACTAGACCATGAAGAAAACTTGTGCTCAAAATTTTCCTTAATGGACTTGAAAGAATGACCAACAATTAACGGAGAACCTAAATATCTTTCCTTAGAACCCATAATTTTGACACCAAGAATCTGTGTTAAAGTTTCAGCTACTTCTGGCTTGGTCTTCTTACTAAAATGCACTGCAGACTTCTCAAAATTGATTACCTATCCATACTGAGAGCTAAAATCATGAAGCAACTTCAATAAATTATTAGCTGAAGTGAGACTTGCTTGAGTAAGGATCAAGCAATCATCTGCAAAAAAGCAAATAATTAATGGTTGGTGAAAGAGCAGCCAATTTAATACCAATAATGGACTTGTCCTGTTGAGCATTAGTGAGATGTCTTGAGAGGTATTACTTTGGTAAGATGAAGATATAAGGTGAGAGAGGACCACCTTGTATAATGCCTCTTGTGGAATGAAATTCTTCACATGGAGAACCATTTTGCATGACTGATAAAGAAGTAGTGATGATACATTGGAAGATGAGATCACAAAAAACATCTGAGAAACCAAAGTATTGAAGAACTTTAATCAAGAAAGACCATTATAATCTGTCAAAATCTTTGGACATGTCAAGCTTCAAATCCATCCAACCTTATTCACCTCTCTTCTTCTTCATGTAATGAATAATTTCTTGAGCAATCACTGTATTGTCACTTATTAATCTTACTGCGACATAAGCAGCTTGAAATGATGAAATTATTTTCTCCATAAGAGGCTTCATCCTATTGACAAGAACTTCAGATATTACTTTATAAGAAGTATTACATAGTATTAGAGCATTGTTCGATCGAACTCGCAAGCGTTGCTATCTCAAGCTTGTTTGTCAAGTTTAGTTGCCAAAATTATAAGTCTTGATTTTTAGTCTACTTATAGCTAAGTCTCGGATTAGGATAGTAAGTGTAGTTAAGCATTAGACTTCACGGCGGTAATCATTGAAGACGAAGAACTACTTAGGCAAGCTTGTGGAAATTCATCAACAAAAAGGTAAGTGAAGACTTGAACTCATCTATCACTCAAAAGTCTATCTACTATATCTCCTATTTGAGACAAAAGTCATATAGCTATATAGACTTCAATTATACACATTTGATATTTCGAGCTGAGATTAACTCGCTTACATATTTCTCGGAATATGTGTTGGTAAGCTTTCGTTTTAACCAAGTTCATCTTTTATTCTTGACGCAAGTCAAAAGATGATCATGTGAAAAGCGCCTTGTAACATCTTACACAATTTGTGTGAGACAATTCATTTGGTGTAGAATCGGAATATTTCGTATTGATCATTCGATCACTTTAAAATTGCTTTGAAGTTATTAGTTGTGTGAGACATATATTCTCGTCTTCTATGAATGTTTCAATGGTCGAATTGAGAGTTTAGAATATATAACCATGTTTGGATATAAGCATAGTATGTGAACTCGTACTTGTGCAAGACCAAAATCCTTGAACCAAAGTATGCGTAAAATTATGCGTACTGAGTGATTTAGGATGTCCGAAGCTAAGTATGCTTACCAGTACGCGTACTGACGGAAGTTCACATCCCGTGAATTTCTGCTGGAGTTTGTGAACCAAAACCAAACTCAATCCGGGTACTAAAGTATGCGTACTTAAGTTGGTTAGTTTCTAAAAACGGTTTGTTCATGAACTAATACATTTATAAATTAAGGAATGCAATCTTTTGCAAACCGTGGCTATAAGGTTCATGAATCAAAATCGTTTTTGCTTCAATTGTGTCTTGTATACTTCTATGAGAATATAAACAATTGAACAACTCTATAACTAGTTTCATTTGAGTCATTTGAACTAGTTATGGTAAATACGAATAAGGTTGATATGAAAGTTCTCATATGGCTAACACCGGATAACTATTTGTGAACCAACTAAGTGTACACGGTTTAGGTATGGCTACATTTATCTAAATGATTGTACATTTCACTTGTGTATAACAAGCTAAGTTCGATCTAACGGTTGAAAGATATTAGCTTGAGTCTAATCAGGTTTTCATCTAAAGGTGAATATTGAATACTTTATTACCAAGGTAACCTAGATTGCAAACCCTGATTTGAAGACTATAGAAAGGAGAAATCTAGCAACTGAGAAACCTAATCCCCACACCTCATGTGTGATACTAGTTGCGTACTAGAGTCAATCTCCATTAACCTTAGGTTTTCTCCAAAAACCTGTAGATTAACGACTTAAAGACTTCATTGGGATTGTGAAGCCAGACCTAACTATTTTCTCTGTAGTTGCGTGATCTGATATTGCTTTGCTCTATTGTGATTGAGTACAATCGTAAGATTGGCTTGAGATTTATATCTCCGATAGGAAAGATTGAAAAGTAGTCACAAACAACTTCGTCTCATCGTTTGTGATTCCACAATATCTTGTTTCGTTAATCGATTAAGATTATTGTGAGGTGATTGATAATTATAGGTTGTTCTTCGGGTTATCAATTAGTTCATGTTCACCTTGATTTATCAAAAGACGGAACAAAAATTGTAGGTTAATCTATGGGAAGCAGATTTATCTATTTCGATAGACTTTTATGTGTGATACAGATTTGTTTAGTAAGTCTTCGACTTTGGGTCGTAGCAATTCTTGGTTGTGGGTGAGATCATCTAAGGGAATCAAGTGCGTAGAATCATATACGTTATCAAAAGAAGAGATTTTGTGTGGTTAACGGCACAAGAATCTATCAACTGAAATCGTCCTTAAATGAATGTAAACAAGGGAAGTCTGAATCTGTTGCTGTCTATTATGAATGATTAAACAAAATCTGGGATGAGCTGGTAACGTATATGAAAATACCACAATGTAAATGTGGTCTTTGTACCTGTAATATTGCAACCCAGGTGACTAGTCTGCGAGAAGAAGACTATCTTCACTATTTTTTGATTGGTCTAGATGGTATGTATGACTCACTACGCGAACAACTGTTAGCACGAGATCCTTTTCCAACTATCGATGTTGCGTACCAAAATTTAGTGAACTCTGAAAGATTAAGAATGGGAGAAGTGCTTCTATCTAAAGAAGTGCAGGAGAGCGTGATGGCCTTTAAAGTGCAACCTGATCAGAGAGCAACCACAAACAATTATGATGCTATAAAATTTTGTAAACACTGTAACAAAACTGGACACTCTGAAGATGGATGTTTTCAAATAATTGGATACCCTGAATGGTGGGGTGGTGAGATCTGGTGGTAGAGGATTTGGCAGAGGTGGCAGAACTGGTCGAGGTCGAGGTAGTTATACGTCTGGAAGAGGTGGCAGAGGATATGGTAGCACCAATTCGGTGCGAGAAAATAATCTCAATGTACTAGCTGCTCAACAATACAGTGGTGATACATCTGTAGATGGATATGGCTTGGTTGGAGTAACCACAACTCATCTTCAACAAGTACACGATTATTGAGTTCAAACAAATCAAAACTTCAATTGCAAGGTAAAAAGAATCGTCTCTCCTGGATTGTAGATACAGGGGCTACGAATCATGTCACATGTAACATTGATGACATGATAGAAGTAAAAGAAATTAAGGCATGCTCAGTGGGCTTGCCAGATGGAAAGTATACGAACTCTGATAAAATAGGAACTGTGATTCTTCCTGGGGTTTTGAAGATTAAAAATGTTCTTTATGTACCTCAGATAACATGTAACTTGATCTCGGTCACACGGATGATCGATGGGTTAGCTTGTGTTGTGCAATGTAATAACAGTTTATGTCTTATACATGACTGGTCGACGAGGAAGGTGATTGGAGTGGGTGATAGACAAGGTGGACTATATTTGTTTCATGGTGTACCTTCAGCTAAAGTGCTTGTTGTTCGTGGAGATTCGTACGAGATGTGGCATCAAAGAATGGGACATCCGGCAGAGAAAGTATTACAAAAGATACCAGTTGTGAGTAGGTTGTTTAGGAAGAATAATAATGCTTGTGATATTTGTCCACGAGAAAAACATCGTCGAAGTAGTTTTCCTAATAGTCAGAGTAAAGCTAGCTGCATATTTGAGTTAGTTCATGTAGATTTATGGGGGCCTTACAAGACACCTTCGTCTTGTGGAGCTCATTATTTTTTAACAATAGTTGATGATTTTTCAAGAGGTGTGTGGATTTATTTAATCAAGAATAAAACTGAAGTTGAATTGGTATTTCTTAAGTTTGTTGCTTTTATTAAACGTCAGTTTGACAAGGAAATCAAAAATGTTAGAAGTGACAATGGAACAGAATTTAATGTTTTGCGTGGCTATTTTAAGACTAATGGAATAATATTTGAGACGTCTAGTGTTGGTACACCCCAACAAAATGGGAGAGTTGAAAGAAAACATCAGCATATAATGAATGTTTCAAGAGCTTTGAGATTTCAAGCTAATTTACCAATACAATTCTGGGGGGGAGTGTGCATTAACTGTAGCATACTTGATTAATCGAACACCAACACTATACTTAATAACAAGACTCCATATGAAGTTATGTTTGGAAAGTTACCTCCATACAATCAGTTGAAGGTGTTTGGATGTTTGTGTTATGTGCACAATCAGAGTAAAGGAGATAAGTTTGCAAGTCGAGGAAGAAGGTGTGTATTAAAGGTGTTTGGATGTTTGTGTTATGTGCACAATCAGAGTAGTAAAGGAGATAAGTTTGCAATTTGAGGAAGAAGGTGTGTATTTCTTGGTTATCCATTTGGTAAAAAGTCATGGCAAGTTTATGACTTAGACGCAAAACAGTTTTTGGTGTCAAGAGATGTAGATTTTTATGAACACCAGTTTCCATGTATGACAACTAGCGTTGAGCAGTCAAATAATATTGCTCCATCAAGTATGGAAACATGTTAGAGTGATGATGAAGATAGAGAAGAAGTACAATTTCCCAAAGAAGGTATTGAAACTCAACAGCCTGAGATGCAGCAACAACAAAGAAGTGATGAAACATAGCTTGGTATTGAAGGCTAATGAAGAATTTCAAATAGGTGTTCAAGAACTAGAACATCATGAGGAGACTGAACACGATGCTTCATCCAATGAAACTTCAGCTGAAGTTATAGTAGAGAATAACAGTAGTGAGATGGGTAAAGGAAAACGTTAGAAAATTCCTTCTAGCAGACTCAAGGGCTTTGTGACGCATACAATATGTGAAAATAGTCCACCTTCCACTCAACCTACACAATCATCGGCCTCAGGTACACCCTATCCTTTGACATATTATGTTAGTTTTGATCGTTTTTATGTTGTTCATAGAAAATATCTTGCAGTTATAACGGCTAGAAATGAGCCAAAGAGCTTCAAAGAAGCTATGAAGCATCCAGGATGGAAAAAATCCATGGCTGAATAAATAAGAGCTCTTGAGGAACAAGGAACATGGGAATTTGAGGAATTACCACCTGGTAAGAAGGCATTAGGAACCAAATGGATTTATACAGAGAAGTGTGATGAAAATGGGAATTTGATACGTCTAAAAACAAGATTGGTGAAATTTGGGAATCATCAAGTTGAAGGATTGGATTATAATGAAACATTTGCACTAGTGGCAAAGATGACAACAGTTCGTACTTTTCTAGCTATTGCAGTAGTTAAGAATTGGGAAGTGCATCAAATGGATGTCCATAATGCATTTCTTCATGGATATTTGGAGGAAGAAGTGTATATGAAGATACCTCTAAGTTTTGCCAAAGGAAATTCCAATATGGTTTGTAGAATGAAAAAATCATTATATGGTCTAAAACAGGTGCCTAGGTGTTGGTTTGCGAAGTTATCAACAGCCTAAAAGAATTATGGTTTTAAACAACCCTATTCAGATTACTCTCTTTTTACTATGACGAAGGGAAAAATGCAGCTTAATGTCTTAGTTTATGTTGATGATCTGATTGTGGCAGGAAATGATCTTATTGGACTTCATAATTTTAAAACTTACTTGGGACAATGTTTCAAGATGAAGGATCTGGGAAAGCTGAAATATTTCTTAGGATTGGAGGTTGCTCGTAGTAAATAAGGTTTATACATATGCCAGAGGAAATATGCATTGGATATTATAATGGAGACAAGATTGTTGGGTGCAAAACCTGCAGAATTTCCAATGGAGACGAATCATCAACTACCATTGGAAAAAGGAAAAATACTTGAGGATGTAGAGAAGTATAGAAGATTGGTCGGTCATTTGATTTATCTGTCAGTAACAAGACCAGATCTAGCTTACTCAGTGCACATTTTATCACAGTTTATGCAACAACCAAGAATGGAGCATTGAGAAGCAGCACTTCGTGAGGTTAGATATTTGAAAAAGAATCCAGGACAAGGAATTTTGCTGCGCTCTGATAGTGGTATTAGTCTAAAAGAATGGTGTGATTCATATTGGGCGAGTTGCCTATTGAATAGACGTCCATTAACAGGATGATTTGTTCTTCTTGGTTTTTCTCCTGTTTCCTGGAAGACTAAAAAGCAGCACACAGTTTCGCGTTCCTCAGCAGAAGCTGAATACAGGTCTATGGAAGTAGTGACATGTGAATTGAAGTGGTTGAAACAGTTGCTTGGTGATTTAGGAGTTCATCATACACATGGGATGAATTTGTGATAGTCAGTCAGCATTATATATTGCTCAGAATCCAGTATTTCATAAAAGAACCAAACATATAGAAGTGGATTGTCATCTGGTTAAAGATGCCATCATAAGGAAGATTATATCTCTTCCTACACTCCTACAACGGTACAATTGTCTAATATCTTCACCAAAGCCTTAGGGAAAGCTCAATTTAAGTTTCTTTTGTCCAAGATGGGCATTTGTGATATGCATGCTCCATCTTGAGGGAGGGTATTAGGAAATAGTATATATTTAAGTGATGTGTATTCTAGGGAAGTTTGAATACGTGTGCAGTTCACGTATTGTTTCTTGATAACCAAGACAATGAATGTATAAATATCCAAAAAATTAATGAGAATACTATGACTTGTCGAGAACTTGACAAGTACGAATCCTTGGAAAATATAGTCCAGGCCTTGCCCAATACGTTTGAAGCTATGTAAAATGAACTCCCAACAGTACCATGGAGTTTTTTCCCTGTTACTAAATGATGAAATTCAAAAACAGCTTAAACAAAAAGAAACATAAATGCAGTGGGCACAATGACACTAGACTATTGTTGAATTTGTAGATCTCTTGTGTGTCGTATTTTCTAATCGTGTGGGGTTAGACACATAGAGACTAAGCCAGCTCATTAGAAGTCTTCATTTCCCATTCTAAGTATATATATATACGCCCTTTGCCTGCTGTTGATGGTGGTTTTTAAACAAGGGGTAAAATCGTAAAACCCCATGACCTAGTGTTACCCGCAACACATTAATTAAGAGCATTTAACTCAGGTGTAAATAATTAATAGCGGTATTTTTTCAAAATACCCATTAGGGTTTTCAACACAGAACCCTAATGCCAAACCAAGCCGCATACTGCGCACCATGGCAACAATGCCAAACCAAGCCGCATACTGCGCACCATGGCAACAATGCCAAACCAAGCCGCATACTGCGCACCATGGCAACAATGCCAAACCAAGCCGCATATATGCGCACCATGGCAACAATGCCAAACCAAGCCGCATCTCTGCGCACCATGGCAACAATGCCAAACCAAGCCGCATGGTGCGCACCATGGCAACAATGCCAAACCAAGCCGCATCATCGCGCACCATGGCAACAATGCCAAACCAAGCCGCACACTGCGTACCATGGCAACAATGCCAAACCAAGCCGCACACTACGCACCATGGCAACAATGCCAAACCAAGCCGCATACTGCGCACCATGGCAACAATGCCAAACCAAGCCGCATGCTGCGCACCATGGCAACAACGCCAAACCAAGCCGCATGCTGCGCACCATGGCAACAATGCCAAACCAAGCCGCATACTGCGCACCATGGCAAAAATGCCAAACCAAGCCGCATCTTTGCGCACCATGGCAACAATGCCAAACCAAGCCGCTGCTCGCGCACCATGGCAACAACACCAAAACCAAGCCGCTATGCCATTGGCACACGCCAAATATAGCGCCCTAGGATTGCAAGACTTGCAACTAGGTCAACATGGCCGTACGTGCCATTGGCACATGCCAACACGTACCGCAAGCCATATTCCAAGTCGCTATGCCATTGGCACACGCCAAATATAGCGCCCTAGGCTTGCAAGACTTACAACTAGGTCAACATGGTCGTACGTGCCATTGGCACATGCCAACACGTACCGCAAGCCATATTCCAAGTCGCTATGCCATTGGCACACGCCAAATATAGCGCCCTAGGCTTGCAAGATTTGAAACTAGGTCAACATGGCCGTACGTGCCATTGGCACATGCCAACACGTACCGCAAGCCATATTCCAAGTCGCTATGCCATTGGCACACGCTAAATATAGCGCCCTAGGCTTGCAAGACTTGCAACTAGGTCAACATGGCCGTACGTGCCATTGGCACATGCCAACACGTACCGCAAGTCATATTCCAAGTCGCTATGCCATTGGCACATGCCAAATATAGCGCCCTAGGCTTGAGAGACTTGAAACTAGGTCAACATGGCCGTACGTGCCATTGGCACATGCCAACACGTACCGCAAGCCATATTCCAAGTCGCTATGCCATTGGCACACGCCAAATATAGCGCCCTAGGCTTGCAAGACTTGCAACTAGGTCAACATGGCCGTACGTGCCATTGGCACATGCTAACACGTACCATGAAGCCATATTCCAAGTCGCTATGCCATTGGCACACGCCAAATATAGCGCCCTAGGCTTGCAAGACTTGCAACTATGTCAACATGGCCGTACGTGCCATTGGCACATGCCAACACGTACCGCAAGCCATATTCCAAGTCGCTATGCCATTGGCACACGCCAAATATAGCGCCCTAGGCTTGCAAGATTTGCAACTAGGTCAACATGGCCGTACGTGCCATTGGCACATGCCAACACGTACCGCAAGCCATATTCCAAGTCGCTATGCCATTGGCACACGCAAAATATAACGCCCTAGGCTTGCAAGACTTGCAACTAGGTCAGCATGGCCGTACGTGCCATTGGCACATGCCAACACGTACCGCAAGCCATATTCCAAGCCGCTATGCCATTGGCACACGCCAAATATAGCGCCCTAGGCTTGCAAGACTTGCAACTAGGTCAACATGGCCGACGTGCCATTGGCACATGCCAAACATAAGCAATTGGTAGCCTAACTTGCAAACCGTGCAACCTACCACCAAGGCATTCCGCACATGCCACGCACGCCACTAGCAGCTCTGGCATTACCACTTACGCTCGAGGTGCAACTCGCAACGAAGGCATTCTGCACATGCCACATGCGTCCCTAGCAGCACCACTTGCACGCAAGATGAAACCAACACTCGAGACATCAACACAAACTGGGGGATGCTTTCTAGGGTTTTGGTTTTTTGATCTGACATGCAGCGTACACTACGCTCACATTAAGAAAGCGTGAAAAGGAATAAAGCGGTCAAATAAATGAGAAAATAATGGTGAAAACGTTTTCACCCATTAACACCATGCGGTTACCACCTCCTCCCATTATTTCACCCTTTACTCTCTTCCTTCATGAGGCGTGGTACGTTTCAATATCTACTTGTATAAATAGGTTTTACCTATTTCCACCAGACAACAAGTCTCGGTCAGGAGAAAAATACTACACTCTCAGAAAAGGCAACTTTGCAAGCTCTCCAAAAGCTTTCATCTCTTGCAAGCTTACTAAGCTTTCACTTTCTGATACAAGTCGAGATACTACTCTCCTCAACACCTTTCTTTGCTTCCCTCCCCAAATCAACCTTTCTCCTCCACTTTGTGACCCGAAGCAAGTCCGGAACGGCCATTTCTTGGTTTAGGCCGGACTTGTACGGATTGATCTCTCGAATCTATAAAGTGCTCACGTGCAGCACATTTGTTTAGGGTTTGAACCAGTTTCTCACTCACTTACCTACCGAATTTACCGAAATCGGCAGAAACGATTTTTACCCATAAACAATTGGCGACCACAGCGGGAGGATTGATCTTTCGGTTACAATATCAAATTCTAGCTTCCATCCTCAAATTTTCATGCAAGCATGGTCGGCTATCAGGCGATCTCCACAAATATTGATCCCGCTCAAAGTCATGATAACTCCTTAATTTACGGGAAGCAATACCGCCAATGAAGAGGTCCCAAGACGGTTGACTGATGCGTGCTCGGGAGATCCACGCCAAAAACATGGACCTAATGAAGGATGCGATTAACAAAGATACTCGACTTCCTCATCAATCTAACATCGGGGCTAATTGATTCATTTTCCCCAGGAGATCAAGAAGCGGGGGACTAACATCCCGAATGAGCATTCTCAAATCAACGGTTTCGTTCGATCGGGAAGCCAGCGGACCGGGGAGGCGACCATGTTGGTAGAAAACTTATGTGAATTGCTTCACCTCTCCAAGGACCAGCGAATAAAAATATTCTTTGCTATCAACCGAATAGCACTAAACGCATCACTAGTTCCTGCACCCACGGGGACTCCAAGGATCCCAGGAAGATCCGCCAACAATATTGTTTTCACCGACGACGACATGATGGCGAAGACGGTCACAACCGGCCTTGTATATTCTTGCTCTCGTCAAGAACATAGAGTTTCGAAGAGCGCTCATTGACACGGGTGCATCTTCCAATGTCATCACTCTCAAGACACTCAAAGCGCCAAGGTGCGACCTAATGAGATCGTACGACAACCCACTACGATGACGGATTTCGAGGGCAACCAAACTAGCACATACGGCTACATCAACTTGGAGCTAGCGGTAGGGCCAATCCAATCAAGCGTGAAGTTTGAAGTAATTGAAAAAGAACCGGACTACCACATGATCTTTGGGAAGGCCGTGGTCGCACAATCTCAAAATCGTCCCTTCAACATACTACCAATGCACTGAGATTGAACGGAGAAGTCGTTCGCATCCCCGCGTCACTGTCTCCCTATGCACCAGTCTCGCGTATAAGCACATGGGCCGAAGGAGGGTTCAAAAGGCGTGGCGACCAAGATTCACGGTTTACGCTACCAAAATGGACATCGCTCAGAGATAGCGACAAACTGGAGATACCCCGCAGAGGAGACTGTCCTTCCACCACCTCCTCAGAAGGAAGACTCGCTAGTCTATTGCCATCGGGCGTAACCCGTGCCCGCACCAAGCGAGAGTACACCCTTACCGCAAGACGAAGCAAAAAGGGAAAGCTCACACATTATCACCGCTGTTAACAATTAGCAGGGGAGACCATGGCCCGGTCTCTCCGCCCGAAGGAATGTCTTCACAATAACCAGGAGGAAGTTCCAGACGCCCCTCAGAAGCTACAAGACGGGACCGACTTAACCACCGACGAACTCGAAACTGTCAATATAGGGAATGGGAATTTCCGCGACCCATTCCGATCGGTTCGACTCTACATCCTCGCGAAACGCTCAAAGCTAGTCGACCTACTCGAGAGAATACCGGGACGTCTTCGCATGGACTTATGAATAAATGCCTAGCTTGGATGGAAAGCTGGTCACCCACCATCTCGCATGTGATACCGGATCCAAACCGGTCAAGCGGCCTCAAGATAATCGGACATGACGTAGAAGAAGAAATCAAGGCGGAGGTCCGGAAATTACTAGCCGCTGGGTTTTGTCAAACCTATTCACCATCCTACTTGGTTAGCCAATATCGTTCCGAGTTAAATAGAAGAATGGTCGGATCGGATCTTTGTGTCGATTTATCCGAACAAGTGCTGCCCTAAAGACGATTTCCCGCTACCTAACATCGACATGCTGGTAGACGCTACCAGTGGACATGGTATGTTCTCTTTCATGGATGGATATAGCGGTTACAACCAGATAAAGATGTATGAGCACGACGCAAGCAAGGCGCTTCGAACCCCTCTTGGAAACTTCTATTACACCGTAATGCCTTTCGGTCTCAAGAACGCCGGCGCCACTTACCAACGCGCCATGACCACCATCTTCCACGATATGATGCACAAGCAAGTCGAAGATTACGTAGATGATGTGGTGGTTAAATCAAGACTCGAGCGGATCATCCGAAGCTGCTGCGACAAGTATTCGAAAGATGCCGCGAATACAAGTTGAAGATGAATCCTTTGAAATGCGCCTTTGGTGTCTCTTCGGGAAAATTCTTGGGATTCCAAGTAACAGCCGCAGGAATAAAAGTTGATCCAGTCAAAACGCAAGCTATCCTCACGATGCCGCCACCACGAACCGTGAGGGAGCTCCAGAGTTTCATGGGCAAAGTAAACTACATTCGTCGCTTCATACCGGGGCTGGCACAGCTCACCACTACGTTTACTCCTCTGCTAAAAAAAGGAGCGAACTTCACATGGACTACGTCTCAGCAAAAAGCGTACCAGAAGATCCAGCAAATACTGTCCTCCCCAACCGTCATGAAGCCTCCTATGCAAGGGAGACCACTATGTCTCTACACAGCCTTTAGCGATACTGCCATCGGAGCTCTCCTCGCGCAAGAGGACGACAAAGGAATGGAATACCCCATATATTATTTCAGTCGAACGTTGAGAGACGCTGAACTCGAATACCCCAAGGCGGAAAAAGCGTGTTTAGCACCGATTCATTCTATCCGAAGTTCGAGACACTACCTCCTCTCCAATAAGGTAGTGCTAGTTTCCAAATCAGACCACGTAAAGTTTCTCCTCTCGAAACCTGCCTTGATAGGGAGCCGGCTAAGTGGCTCTGCAGCTATCGAGTTCGACATAACGTGCGTCTCCCCAAGGGCCATAAAAGGACAAACATTGCAGACTGTTAGCGACATTCCCAGGGAGAAAACACCGCAGAATTACGAGAAGATCTCCCGGGAGACCTTCCAGATATCTTTTTAGTCAAAGAAGAAACATGGATGCTATTCTTCGATGGCTCTTCCACCCCCAGCACTAATACCGGAGGAGCGGGTGTTGTATTAGTATCTCCTGCTGGAGAAGTCTTCTCGCACTCTTTCAAGTTAGACTTTCCGTGCACCAATAACTCAGCTGAATACGAAGCCTTCCTCATTGGACTATCACTAGCTAAGCAAGCCGGGGCCACACGTTTGGAGATAAGAGGAGATTCCAAATTACTCATCAACCAGGTAAACGGGATCTATGCATTGAAAGAACTAACACTGGCGCCATACAGGGCTGAAGCACAAAAACTACTAAATTATTTCGCCGAAGCAACCATCACATGTCGGCCGTAGCAAAGAACAAGCATGCCGATCGCTTAGCTACACTAGCCTCAAAGCTACATTTCGAAGGAACTGAGGAAACCACTGACAAGAAACGGCGAACCATAGCTTCAACATGGCTTTCACAACCTGAGAAAGCCGAAGACGATGACTGGAGAACTCCTATCATTCAAGAACTCAACAACTCGCTTTTCCAAGGGAAGGTCGACCTCAAGACTTTGCGGAATTTCTTTATGCTTCAAGGTGTCCTGTATCATCGAAATCCAGACAGCTCTCTGTCAAGGTGTCTCGGGAAAGAGGAAGCACAACAACAACTTGAACATGTTCATACCGAAGTCTGTGGAATAACATCAGTAGTAACCCTCTACCGTCGTTTACAACGACTTGGATACTATTGGCCGGAGATGGAAACCCAGTCACGACTACTCCAGAAAGCGTGTCCAAATTGCCAGGCGCCCCCATGTCAGACAGAAGTCCTCAACATCAGTCACACTGGGGACTGGCGGGAGCCGTACATGGTTTTCCTTCGCGACGGCATTCTTCCTACTAACAAAGAGGATGCGTCCAAGCTAAGGCAGAAGTCCAAAAGATTCGTGTTCCATGATGGGGTTTTATATCGCAAGAGTTTCGGGGGAAGTCTACTAAGGTGTTTAAGCGGTACAGAAATCCCAGTTATGTTAAGAGAAATGCACGAAGGCGAACACCAAGGGAAACAGAAACTATTCCTGCAGATACACGAGAGGTACTGCGGCCGACCATGGAAGACGACGCGCTACCTTCGTTCGAAATTCCGAGAATGCCGAGTCACGGAAACCTCATCCACGTGCCTCCAACACCCTTGCACGCGATAAGCAGCCCGTGGCCCTTTTATAGTGGGGACTCGACATCATTGGGAAGATCAACCCACCGTCCTCAAAACAAAACATGAGTACATAATAACTGCGACCCAGTACTTTACCAAGTGGGTCGAAGCTGTCCCATTGTGAAAGGAACCATTTGGAGCCACAATCGCGGCATTCATCAAGGAACACATCATCTGCCGTTTTGGCGTACCTAAACACATCATCACCGACAACGGCACGCCTTTTGCTAACAAGCAAGTATGGAACGCTTGAAAGGTACGGAATCAAACAAGTCTTTTCTACCGCCTATTATCCCTGTGGAAATGGGCAAGCCGAAAAGTACCAACAAGACTTTGATCGAATCCTCAGTGGGACACAGTACACGACAATCCCAGAATCTGGCACGAGCAATTGCCAATGGCACTGGGCGTCTGAGAACATCTCCTAGAAGCTCCATGGCATGTCTCCTTATTCCCTCGTCTACAGTGCAGACGCGATCCTCCCCGCGAGAAATAAAGATCCCGTCGAATTTAATTGCCGCAGCAAGCGGACCCGGTGGAATGGAAGCCGAATCACTCAATGCCGAGTGCAGGAACTAGACACTCTGGACTCCAGAAGATCCCGGGCAGAGGAACATGCACAAGCATACAGAAATAGGATTTCCAGGGCGTACAACAGCCATGTAAAACCCAGGGTTTTCAAGGAAGGAGATCTGGTGCTAAAAACCGCCAAACACATCCAGCAGGGTGCATCGGCACCGAAGTTTTCTCCCAAATGGGAAGGGCCGTACATAATCACTAAAGCATATAACAGTGGTTACTACAAGATTATCAAAGAAGATGGGGGAAAGCTAGAGGCGGTCATCAACGGAAAGTGGCTTAAGGCGTACTACGCCTAATCATTTCCCTGCAACATGCTACATCAAAAGTGTGAACGACCAGGGCCAAAATTTCCTCCTCTTCCAGCATGGATTTTGTGGCAGGAATCACACCAGCAAGAATACCAGCCACCGTCGACCTTCACAATATTGAGGCGATGCGCAAGAACTAACGTTAAACTCAAGGATTCGCAGTGGACACCATATTCTCCCACTTTTGAATGGTCGACTCGCGAAAGCATCATGAATGGACACATTCTCCATCTTAGCAATCATTGGCAAAGACAGTTCACTACGGAAACCAAAGCGGACGAACAGTACTTCACCACGCTCCTGGTAGCAATATGGCCGTATGTTTTCCATATCTTCGTATAAAGGGCCACGAATTCTTTTCGCACCAGGAAACCACCAACATTCCGATAATTGGAGGAGAGACACCTCATACGAGTCCCAAACGACAAACCTGCGGAAGGGTATTCATGACAAGAGAGCCCTAAATCAAAATCCTCCAAGTCTGCAACACTCAACAAGGTCGGGCTTGAAGGAAGGGGAACGACTAGGTCATCCTCGTCGATATGATAACGCATGCTCCAACGGGATATCTCTCGCACAAAAGGGAAATTTTCCATTTGTACAACAAGCGTTAAAGTGTACGTCAGTCTGCCAAAGAAGAAGAAAACATACCGGTATGATTTTCTTAACCCGAATAACCTTTGTTGGGGTGCCCATACGAGAGCTCGAACTCGCACCTTCATCCGGGAACTGATTTGGTTAGAAGATGATTCGAATCTGCGCGACATGACAAAGAGAGAAATCCAACAAGAAGAACCCTTTTCTCAAACGAGGAGACGATGCAATTATTTTTGGATATGAATACGGAATCTTAAAAAGGGAAAGGAAGCAATGAGAGACATAACGCTTCAGATTTTAGCATGAATAATGCCCTAATGGAAGCCGCACGTGAAGGAAAGCAAGATAAGGAAACTTTGGTATCGGAAGAAACTCCCTCCTTGTTTACATCGGCCACGCCCGCAAGCAAGCTTCCACATTGCGCCAAGCCCCACCACCAAAGACACGCAATTTCCCAAGTCACGCCCGCAAGCACGGTTTCAAGCTGCCCGGCCCCCCAATTGCGCCGACCTGCAAGCACGCACGGCTTCTACACTTTGTGCCGGTCTCACTAGCTAGCACACTCGGTTCCCAACTCACGCCAACTTCCCAACGTCGCCCAAGCCGCACCGGCCCACCAATTGTGCCGGCCTCCCGATTTGTGCAAAACTCCCGGAGGCAAGGATTCCAAATCCTATTTATAAAAGGTCGACAAGCCCCTCAATTCTCTTTACGGTTTTTGTTGATAGTCTGTCACCATCTTATGCTTACCTGCAACAAAGCCCCTGTTAGAGCTAGCGGGGGACTTAATGTTGATGGTGGTTTTTAAACAAGGGGTAAATTCGTAAAACCCCATGACCTAGTGTTACCATGACACATTAAATAAGAGCATTTAACTCGGGTGTAAATAATTAATAGGGGTATTTTTTTCAAAATACCAGATTAGGGTTTTCAACACAGAACCCTAATGCCAAACCAAGCCGCATACTGCGCACCATGGCAACAATGCCAAACCAAGCCGCATACTGCGCACCATGGCAACAATGCCAAACCAAGCCGCATCTGCGCACCATGGCAACAATGCCAAACCAAGCCGCATATCGCGCACCATGGCAACAATGCCAAACCAAGCCGCATCTTTGCGCACCATGGCAACAATGCCAAACCAAGCCGCATATCGCACCATGGCAACAATGCCAAACCAAGCCGCACATCGCGCACCATGGCAACAATGCTAAACCAAGCCGCAGATCGCGCACCATGGCAACAATGCCAAACCAAGCCGCATGTCGCGCACCATGGCAACAATGCCAAACCAAGCCGCATGCTGCGCACCATGGCAACAATGCCGAACCAAGCCGCATATCAGCGCACCATGGCAACAATGCCAAACCAAGCCGCATATCTGCGCACCATGGTAACAATGCCAAACCAAGCCGCACAACGCGCACCATGGCAACAACACCAAAACCAAGCCGCTATGCCATTGGCACACGCCAAATATAGCGCCCTAGGCTTGCAAGACTTGCAACTAGGTCAACATGGCCGTACGTGCCATTGGCACATGCCAACACGTACCGCAAGCCATATTCCAAGTCGGTATGCCATTGGCACACGCCAAATAT
Organism: Papaver armeniacum; assembly: GCA_023531295.1. Taxonomy (NCBI): domain Eukaryota; kingdom Viridiplantae; phylum Streptophyta; class Magnoliopsida; order Ranunculales; family Papaveraceae; genus Papaver; species Papaver armeniacum. The sequence goes on from JAJJWW010002826.1 coordinate 207,508, forward strand.
AGCGCCCTAGGCTTGCAAGACTTGCAACTAGGTCAACATGGCCGTACGTGCCATTGGGACATGCCAACACGTACCGCAAGCCATATTCCAAGTCACTATGCCATTGGCACACGCCAAATATAGCGCCCTAGGCTTGCAAGACTTGCAACTAGGTCAACATGGCCGTACGTGCCATTGGCACATGCCAACACGTACCGCAAGCCATATTCCAAGTCGCTATGCCATTGGCACATGCCAAATATAGCGCCCTAGGATTGCAAGACTTGCAACTAGGTCAACATGGCCGTACGTGCCATTGGCACATGCCAACACGTACCGCAAGCCATATTCCAAGTCGCTATGCCATTGGCACACGCCAAATATACCGCCCTAGGCTTGCAAGACTTGCAACTAGGTCAACATGGTCGTACGTGCCATTGGCACATGCCAACACGTACCGCAAGCCATATTCCAAGTCGCTATGCCATTGGCACACGCCAAATATAGCGCCCTAGGCTTGCAAGACTTGAAACTAGGTCAACATGGCCGTACGTGCCATTGGCACATGCCAACACGTACCGCAAGCCATATTCCAAGTCGCTATGCCATTGGCACACGCCAAATATAGCGCCCTAGGCTTGCAAGACTTCCAACTAGGTCAACATGGCCGTACGTGCCATTGGCACATGCCAACACGTACGCAAGTCATATTCCAAGTCGCTATGCCATTGGCACATGCCAAATATAGCGCCCTAGGCTTGAGAGACTTGAAACTAGGTCAACATGGCCGTACGTGCCATTGGCACATGCCAACACGTACCGCAAGCCATATTCCAAGTCGCTATGCCATTGGCACATGCCAAATATAGCGCCCTAGGCTTGCAAGACTTGCAACTAGGTCAACATGGCCGTACGTGCCATTGGCACATGCCAACACGTACCGCAAGCCATATTCCAAGTCGCTATGCCATTGGCACACGCCAAATATAGCGCCCTAGGCTTGCAAGACTTGCAACTAGGTCAACATGGCCGTACGTGCCATTGGCACATGCCAACACGTACCGCAAGCCATATTCCAAGTCGCTATGCCATTGGCACACGCCAAATATAGCGCCCTAGGCTTGCAAGACTTGCAACTAGGTCAACATGGCCGTACGTGCCATTGGCACATGCCAACACGTACCGCAAGCCATATTCCAAGTCGTTATGCCATTGGCACACGCCAAATATAGCGCCCTAGGATTGCAAGACTTGCAACTAGGTCAACATGGCCGTACGTGCCATTGGCACATGCCAACACGCATCAAGCCATATTCCAAGCCGCTATGCCATTGGCACACGCCAAATATAGCGCCCTAGGCTTGCAAGACTTGCAACTAGGTCAACATGGTCGTGACGTGCCATTGGCACATGCCAAACATAAACAGCTGGTAGCCTAACTTGCAAACCGTGCAACCTACCACCAAGGCATTCCGCACATGCCGTTGGCACATGCCACACACGCCACTAGCAGCTCTGGCATTACCACTTACGCTCGAGGTGCAACTCGCAACGAAGGCATTCCGCACATGCCATTGGCACATGCCACATGCGTCCCTAGCAGCACCACTTGCACACAAGATGCAACCAACACTCGAGACATCAACACAAACGGGGGATGCTTTCTAGGGTTTTGGTTTGGCGGTCACAAGATGCAGCGTACACTACGCTCACATTAAGAAAGCGTGAAAAGGAATAAAGTGGTCAAATAAATGAGGAAATAATGGTGAAAATGTTTTCACCCATTAACACCATGTGGTTACCACCTCCTCCCATTATTTCACCCTTTACTCTCTTCCTTCATGAGGCCAGTACGTTTCAATATCGACTTGTATAAATAGGTCTTACCTATTTCCCCCGGACAACAAGTCTCGGTCGGGAGAAAAATACTACACTCTCGGAAAAGGCAACTTTGCAAGCTCTCTAAAAGCTTTCATCTCTTGCAAGCTTACTAAGATTTCACTTTATGATACAAGTCGAGATACTACTCTCCTCAACACCTTTCTTTGCTTCCCTCCCCAAATCAACCTTTCTCCTCCACTTTGTGACCGAAGCAAGTCTGGAACGGCCATTTCTTGGTTTAGGCCGGACTTGTACAGATTGATCTCTCGAATCTATAAAGTGCTCACGTGCAGCACATTTGTTTAGGGTTTGAACCAGTTTCTCACTCACTCACCTACCGAATTTACCGAAATCGGCAGAAACGATTTTTACCCATAAACACCTGCGTTAAAGCAGAGTACTGAAACAATATATTCGTACTCAGTTAAAATGCTGACCTGCTTGGCTAAAACAAATCCTTTAGGGCGAAGGAAACAATCTTCTTCTCATGTCGATCAATTTTGTGGGGGTTCTAAATTTTGATTAATTAAATTTTAAGTCTTTGATTCAAGATGGGTATCGATTTTTGTTTTCCTCATGTAGGACGGGTAATGATGGCGAAGATTCCTTTGAAATGTTGTTAACGCGATCTTGACAAGTGGGTAATTTGGTCATATAAATAATTTATAAAATTTTTGTTGTAGTAACATGTGTGGGAATGTGTCTGACCACACATCAAATGTGTCAAGATGCATGTCATCTTCTTTATCAAACTAGGCACATGTAGGAATTGTTCTTCCCCTTACTACCACTTGTACTTACACAACTCTCTATTCTTCATGTATTTAAAGTATGGAACAATAAATGAAGAAGCAACTAATTCTCCTTCTCTTTTACTTTGTTTTCCTCTCTTGTCTCCATATTATCTTGCTATTTCTCTACTCAATATTTGAACAACCTTTTACACATTATCAGCACCTCCTCTAGCCAATTGAGTACTCATCCTTCACCAAAAAGGATTTTCCAAAAGAAGGTATATCTAACTCTTTACTTTTTGATTTATTTGTCTACTCTCTTTGAAAGTGACATATTTCTATCTATATTATCTTTGGAAGTTTATTATCACATGAAAAAAAGAAAAAAAATCCATGTGATTTCTACTAGCTCATTTTCTACTTAATAATTATAGTCATTTTGTTTCTTTATCACTTGAAAGTGACGTTTTTGACTCCAGTTTTCTTACATAAAATCATGTGAATGATACACAAAAAGTTTGTTTTACTTATACACACACAAATGTATAGATATTGTTCACCTTTGAAGGATATCATTTCATTCTAGCTTGTTAGAAATTATATTATACCCATGATGCATATGCATATATGTTAATTATTTTTCTTTTATGCCATGAATATTTTTACCATACATTTTTTTTTTAGTATGTTATATTATTATTTTTTAGACCTTCCCCGGAATTGTAAATTTTTGACATGTACTTTATGCTTAGTACTATATTTTAGTTTTATATTACTCATGCGTGTCACAAATATTAACCAAAACTTATTTTTATCCCGCAAACGGTTTGCTACTAAATATGCAAATGAATTGCGACTTAAATTCCAATAATTTTATATACGTATATAAATGATAAATGGGCCTGTAGTTTATTTTTTTTAACATACCTATTTTCAGTTGACTATTTTGTCAACCTTGTTACCAAAAATTGTTTGCAATTTTTAAACCATAAAGAAATTTGGTTTGCAAACAAAGTTCCCTTATTAAAACCATAAAGAAGCTTGGTTAATTAATTTTGTGGATTGGGTTATGATCAGAGATTGGAAAATATGACATATCCGTATTACCCACAAAACCATAAAAAAATTTGGTTTTGGTACCCATCTTGGCCATAAAGAAATTTGGTCAGGGGATAATGATACTGGGATTTGTCGTGGACTCAGAAGGACTTGAGCACCATATAAATGTCCTTTATTTTGCCTATGTAGATGGACCCAATTCGACCAGAATTCGAACTTTTGACTCGGCAGGACTTGAGTACCACCGTTGGGTATCTCGATGTGGAAACCACCTTCGTGGCAAAGGACTACACCTCCACTATCAAGCCATCCGCCGACGCTGCTCCGGCAATGTAGAAAAGACAAATCTCATGCCTCGATGTTCCTCAAGAGGCACATCGATCCTAACCTACGTTGGGGTTATCATCACTTGAAAACACCAAAAGAGCTATGGGATGCTCTAGATAGCCGTTTTGTAAACATCCATGATTCCTTAATTCCACAATTGAACGTCTTGTGGAACGAAATCCGCTTCCTCGATTATGTAAAAGTGAATGATTTCCAAAAAGACATGCTGCAAATTCAGGCACGTATGGACTTTTTAGAAAGAAACTTACGGATGAGGAAATGATTCGAGAAAACCCTATCGACCTTTCCCACCTCGTCCATGATACTAGCGAACAAAAGATCGTTTAGAGGTGGACAACAAAAGAATCACCACATTCAGTAGGTTGATAAACATATTGCAAATGGCCGAAAGGCACAATGAGATTCTTGTCAATAACAATGCCAGAGCTGTCGGGAAAAAGAAAGTTCCCGAAGCTAACCATGGCAAGGCCAATAAGGGAAAGAACCCCAAAGGAGAGAGGGCTCGAAATTATGATTCACATTCCCATGATCCATACCCACGTGGAGATAATGCCTCTCGTGGAGGAGGACGTAAGGGACATAATCGAGGTCGAGGACGTAAAGGTCACTCTAATGTTTGGCACGAGAGAAGGAACTTCCGGCCATACGGGTGGTGATCCTAAGTTCGAGAAAACACCTAAAAATCCCGCTAACAAAAAGGTTGCGACGAAAGTGCGCCTTGTTTTAGGTGTGGATTTCTGGGACATTGGTACAAGCATTGCAAGGCTAGTGCCAATGTAGGTGCGAGCTACAAAAGTACCGGGAAACTCTCGAACAAGAGGCTAACTATATGGAATAAAATGATGTAACCCCTGACGTCAACCTCACAATTTCAGATTTCCTGGGAAATGAGGACTTTGCCCCAACTATGGATGTGCCTGATTTTGCTTGGGCCTAAGAATTTAGTTTCTAGCTTTCTAGACTCTGTCTGTTTTTAGATGTTTTGGAGTTTTTATGTTATCTTAGACTATCGTTTGTTTAATAGTTTGAGTAAGTGTTACCGTTGTTGAACATGTTCTTACCATCTTTATGTTATGTGTATGGATTATCTATAAGTACTTCTTTTCTATTATGTTCTATAAAATTTCATTTTGTTTATGATAATCTGTTGTTTAGCATATAAATTAGAATGGAAAGGACGTCATTCTAGTATAACAAAATTCTCTAAAGGAAGTGAGATAAATTGTTCGTTTTTCTTTGTTTTTAACATTCCTTCCAAATGTACTTGTAGGAATGTCTCCAGGAGAAATTGAATGTCTAGTTGATAGTGCAACCACCCACACTATCCTAAGAAATAGACAATTATTTGTCGATTTTACTCCTTATAATACATCTGTGACTACGATGATTGGATCATCGCAAGTAATAATTGGGCGAGGTACTGCTCAATTCTTATTTCCAAACGGCACAATGATTAAATTCACAGAAGCTCTATATGAACCAAGAGCGCACCGCACTTTGTTAAGTTTCAAGGATATACGCGCAAATGGTTATCACTTAGAAACTCACTGTGAAAATGGAATTGAGTACATATATGTGACCTCTAGTGAATGCGGAAGGAAACGCATCTTAGAGAAACTAATGAGTCACTATAGTGGAATGTATATCACCACTATTAGGATTATCGAATCCCATGTGGTTGCCAACGATGAACTGTTGGCTAGTGACTTATATAAGCTTTGGCACGATCGACTAGGGAACCCAGGTCGTGATATGATGATCCGTGTTTTGAAGAACTCAACGGACATCCGTTCTTTCGAATGAAAAAGAAAATGGGACAAAATATTGTTACAATGCAGAGTAACAATGTGCATTCTAAAGTAAATGATGCACATTTTATGCCTTCTAAAGCAAGAGAAGTGCAACCTTCGTCTTCCAAAGTAATTGAACCGCACCCACTGTCCCATTCTTCTTCGTTGTCCTTATCAAAGGCACATCGCTCATTCTCGCAAAGCTTGTTCTTTAGCAAAGACAGGATTGAGACCATCCTATGCTAAAGATACCAAACAAAATATTCCATTTTTACAAAGAATACAAGGTGATATTTGTGGACATATACATCCAGAATGCGAACCATTCAGGTATTTTATGGTTCTGGTTGATCACTACACCAAATTCCCGGATTCGTAACAGGAATTCGTAACGGCTTATGGGCAGTTACAAATTTCCCGTTACAAAAGGCCGTTACAAAAAATTCGTAACAGGCTGAAGCCGTTACGAATTTTTTTTTTAGGCGTGCCACTCACACGCTTGGTCACACTGGGTCGTAACACTTGTAGTTTGTGCGTGTGATATCCACATGCGTGGTTTTTAGCCTTTCATCTACACCGTCACTACAAGAAAATTGGACTTTAGCGACTACTAGGATTCAGTTGGTACAGGGCCGTTTTGAGTGGCTCGAGCTCTATAACAGCCGATCTGGCAACGCATACGCCATGTGGGTAAAGGCTTATTTGCTAAAGATTTATACCAACGATTCTCGTTGGAAAAAATATCTTCCAACTTCAGTGAAGCGACTCAAGTTATGGTTGGCACAATTTTTCAGTAAGCACTGGTTGTCATTGGTGAAATATATAACCCACAAAATATCTGTTGTTAAAGACTTGTATGTCGTTGGTAGATGTGGCCAATTATTAAACGATGTCAGTTGATAAAGTATTTAACCCACTGAATTTTAGTTGCTCTATGCGTTTGGCCTTGTGGGTAAAGGATTTTATCCGCTAAAATTTGGATGGTTGAGTGTTCTATCCACGTAAATTTCGTTGGTTTTATGTGTTACCCGCTAAATATCTTGTCGCTTGGAAGTTGGTTGAGGGCTCTGGGCACTGAAATTTCAGCTGCTCAAGGAATCCAGATAGAGAATAATCAGTCGGTGAAGTTTTCTAATCACTTAATGTGTCGCTGGTGAAGACTTTTTGCCATCAAATGTTGAGTTGGTAGGTGCTTTAGTCGTTGTTGACCAAGGTCTTAAGCTAGTACAAATTGAGTTGCTCAAGTGTTTCACTATTACTAGCTGAGCTGCTTCAGGTGTTGGTAAGAGTATTATTCAATAATAAAATAAAAAACGAAAACAACTTCAGAATTTCTTTTATTGGATGTTTGCTCTTATTCATTATTTTCAATCACTACAATTAGAACATATTTGAACAATGATAAATTACAAAGAATTTACACAAGTATCCAAATGAGTTAACCTTGCACTGCACTCGCACCTGAGTGATGTTTTAGGAATGGCCACCCAAAAGAGAAAGCAATTGATCTGCAGCCGCAGCAATTTGACACATTCAGCTTTTGAACCAGGGTACTTCAAGTATGAACTGTTTGTCCTAGTTCATCTTCTTTAGACCTTCAACATCCATTTAATGACTGATCTTATGAGCCTATAATACCAAGTAACGAAGTATTATTACAACAGACTAAACAATTTGTTTTGTTCTTACATTCCATGAAAAGATGAAGTTTAAGCATTTAATGCAGGATTGCTATGATTGTTTAAACAATAATGAAACCATAGCATTGAAAATATACTCAAAAGAAAATATTCAGACGCCACAAAACAATATTTAGGTAATATCATATAGACTTTTAGTATTAAGCAGGAGAACTCGGATATTTAACTTAGTACTAGGATTCTTGTTGTCCAGAATATGCAACTAATAAAATAACATTGTTCAACCTCAAATCTTAAGTCATGAGAATTTAGACAACGATAAAAACCTCAATAGCTGGCCATGAGTAGCAAACACATATCCAGGGGGGGACAAGCAAAGCAGACAAAACACAAAGCACTAGACTCTTTTTAGAACAACGTCAAACTGGCTTTTCATAGTAACCAAGTTATGCAAATCAAGTAAAAGAAAACACTTGATGCTACACTGAACAAGATTAAGTAAATACCATATATACGTTTCAGTAGGCACTCTCATTTACAAGATGATTACTTTCAAAGATTGAACCTATGTACATGCATCATTAAAAATGATACACACACAACATTGCACCACTGGTTAAACTTCATTGACCAGGTGAACATTAATAAATTACAAATTCAGGATCAAATCGAATGTAATTTCAACCAGACACTGAAAATGTAACCAAAATTATAAGGAGTTACCAGTAAATTACCGTCTTCATCTCAGATTGCTTGGCTTTGTTGCACACCCGTATTTTCACTGCTTGACAAGCTCTCTTGGCTGCTGATTCGGCTTTCTCCGTTGGAGCCGCCACACAAACCACAGATTTACGTGTTTCTCTCTAATTCCTTCAAATCTGAACTACCTGAAAAGGAAACAACAATGACAAATGAGTCGGTCTATTTGTCCCTTCCATTAACATACAGAAAAGGAAACACACATGAACTCAAGCAATTTCCCATAGGTGAAGCAACATGTTTATCCAAACCAACACCAACTGAAGAAGAAGTGGATACATGAAATAATCGAACAAACAGAAAGTAAGTAAGAATGAAAACCTATCCTCGCACCTTACCAAGCAGGTGAAAGGACCAAAGAGGTAACTACAGTTCAAATGACATCCAAGAATCCCTCGTCTAATACACTACATCAACAAATGTTAGCGGTTTCAACGTCAATAGCTGAATGAAGATTAACCATAATCAGAAAGGTCAAAAAGACCAACATGTTTGCAACAATAACTTCCTATTCCAGGTATCAATTATCATTGAACTTTTTGATGAGATAGCTGCAACACCTGTTATTTCAGATTGCTGTTAGATGATTTAAAGTAGCAACAAGCAAGAAAAACATTACTTCAGCCAAGTTTCAATCTTTTCTATTATACTAACACCTACCATGCAATCAGTAGAAGTAAGAGAAGGTACCCAAACTCGTTTTTCTTTGAAGGAGCCGAAGAAGTACCTAGAAAAATAGAAACCTTAGGAAAGCCATGCGAAACTACATAACTCCGACAGTTCAGTTAACATAGCTTCCATCACAAAATTTGGTTCTCAAATCTTAGTACCTAGAAAAGTTTACAGAAAAAGTACTATCCGAGAGAAAGACACAAATACAAAAGAACAAATCATATTCAAATATGCGATTCTTTTCTTTAAGAGGTTTAATATTAGAATAAATTTCAAATATAGATTAAGTGACCATGTTATCCTCCACTGTCTCTACAAAGAGGCACAATTTCTTGATGGATTTATTTTTGCGCATTATTGCTATATTTTAATTTGAGAGCAAGAGTGACACATACCACTTTCATAGATTGAGGGGACTTGTGGAAGTTAATGTTGACGCTGTTAAACAATTCCTGTTAGTCCTTCGAGAAGATGCAGTTTTCTATTTCTATCCATGTTATAAATCGCGTGGAAGATGGAATTCATGACAATGGACTCCAACATCACCAAGTGCTGAAATTAGCTCTGGCTTTATCTTAGCCAACATCAACCTACAATAACAACAGACAAGCATTTTATTTGTCAAATTTTACTTGCAAAATCTCAAAAACATTAACGACATACCAACAAGAAGAAAGTTATGCATATTATATATCTTCTAAAACCAGAATTGAGATTAAACTTATTTTGATTAATTCGTGAACCGAATCTACATATTTCACAATTTCTTACATACTTGTAAACTTGTACTACTATATCAAAGTTTAAGAGAAATAACGGTAAGTAACTCAGATCCATAACTTAAATGTGAAATTGGGTTTCTCTTAAAATCAGAGACAAGAAGAATAAAATTGAACTTACAGAAAAACAAGACTAAATTACTATATTGGACATAACCTTGAGAACAGACTCAATAACCAAACAACAATCACATACCTTGTACCTGATACTTAAAACTACTTTAAACTAATTACACCAGCTAGTGGTTTCATTGATGAAACCAATTGATAAAATCAAGCAACGAATGAAGAAAACAACATAAACGAAATTAAGTCAAAGATCGACATAAATCAAAGATGATAATTACAGATTCAATTGCACCAATCTTATGAATCTACAAAAGCTTATCAACAAAATAGAAGAAATCATGTATTAACATCATAATATAACTGATTCACAGTGAATCAATCTTTTCACAGAAATAATTAATAGGAACTTGATAAGATAAAAATCAAACCCTAGAACAAGTTACGAATCATCAGATTTGCCAGGTAGAGAAAAGAATGGGGAACTAAATTAGATCTGATAGAAGAAAAGAAAAACTCAATCAGAACTCAATCTAATGGAGTAATGGAGTTTTACCTACGGATGTAAAGACCAACATTCTGTCCCTTTTTGTTCATCTTGGCAAGTTGGTAATGGATCAGTAATGGTGGTAGTATTTACAGGGATTGATTGGGATTAAGGTTCCTCAGATTGAACCATCTAATACCAGATCTGGTTCCTTGCTCCAAAAGGATAAATTTGGGTCCTATATATAAAGAAACAAGGAGTAGCAACATATATGAGCAGAACTCTTTTGCCTAATATATGTTATAATGTATTGTGTACATAATTTGATTCATTACTTATGTACAAACCTTGAAGTTGTCTTTGTCTGCACACAATGTTATTCCCGGGAACTCTTTCAGCCAGTATGGGAATCCTCTGCACAAAGCAACAATACACCTCAATTATAAGAAAATTGAAGGAGAACTTAAGAACCAATTCCGATCAAAAGTCAGAAAACATAATGAAGCAAGAGATGAAGAAAAATATACCCGATGTTCCATTTGGCTTTAATGAATGGTCCGTTCCTGAGGGATTACATAAATACCAGATCTTTTGGATAAGACTCGATGAATTGAACTCTATCATACTTCCCTTCAAAATTAAACCGCATTGCGGAGATAAATTCCGTATTAGTTATCAACCCAAGATGTGTGAGCATATGGACAAGATGAAAAACATCAAACAATAAATGCCAAAACTGAAGCACATATGTATTGCATTACCTGTCCTTGTACAGGTTGATGAATGTTCCAGAAGACGTATGTCTGGATCACATTTAGCCCTCCATGTTTGGCTTTATTTAAGATCTCAGGCCACTCCTCTGGAGGACTACGTGGTTAATGAATAGAACCAAAGAAGAAAAGCTTTCTCCTATCACATTTAGTCCTCCGTGTTTGTAATTCTTCTACCATTAAAATTGCGAACTAAAGAGTTCATAATAACCAGCACTGGGGTTATTTTTTCTGAACACTTCAAGACCCAGATAACCTGCAGTACAAAAAAGTATTCAATATCTCAGTATTTTAGGAACAAATTAAGCCCTTGAAATAAGAAGTGTTTGCAAATGCTGAGACGTATACTAATCACAAAAGTAAAAGCATGCGCAGGACGATATAATCTAAGATCATGCTTTTGCCAATGCTGATAACATCAAATAATTAAAAGTGAGACACAGATCAAATGAGATCTATACAAAATTCCAAGATATTTACACTAGAAACTCATATTCACAAATATGGAAGGAAGAAAATAAGTACCAAGCAGTTATCCTAGATAAACACCAATAACTGCAAATACCCATCAAAAATCTAAACCCCAACAGGTGATTAAAATTAAGAAAACCCTAAACAATTAAATCTTTTAACCAAAATAGAAACAGATTCAAGAAAGATAAAACCAAAACTTTTACTTGAATAAATCAATGAAAAAAACAAGAGAAATAAAGCATAAAGCTTTAAACCCTACATTTCAACTCAGATACATCATCATAGCTGAATACATAATTAAAAAAAAAAAAATTGAAATTGAAATTGTTCTTCAATAACCCATTATTCCAATACTAAAATTGAAAGCATAAAATTGAAATTGTTCTTCAATAACCCAAAATAATTTTGAAACAAAAACCACCCTTCAAAAATCATTAGAGTTGAATCTCAGTTGACAGTTGACTAAACCCCAACTGAGAAAAAAAAAACCTGAAATTGGTAAAAAAAAAATCTCGAACAATCCATGAGATCGATATCGGTTAGATGTTCACAACTTTCTCCCGTCTTCAATGTCCTGTTTCAGTCATCCAAACGAATAACCTAATCAAATTTCTTATAATGAAAACATTAATATCAGCGAAACGCAAAAGATCTAAAGAGAAAAGGGAAAGAAACTCATCTTGGATGAGAGAATCAAGAGGAAAAGCAGAGAAAAGATTGATTTTCCAGCAGTCTGCGTGTCCGAAACCTGAAAACTGAGAATGGATCCACCTGGTGCTGGTGAGTTAGTGAAGGTGGCGGCAGGTTAGGGTTTTTTCATTTGCTAGAGGCGGACGATTTGAGGACTGAGAGAAGAGGAGGAAAGAAACTGAAGAGTCGAAGAGGGAGTAGATAAGGCTTAGTCTTTATGAGATAGATATCTACGTCAGCATGGGCTAGGGGGACGATTTGGCCATCACGTCAACATGGGCAACCTCCTAAGGCTGGGTTTGGTAATGTTTTTATTTTCCCAAAAGCACTTTTAAAATCTATATATGTCAATAATTATTAAGGTAAAAAAAATCAAAGTGCGTTTTACCCAAAGCACTTCCCAAATTCCCCAATTTTCAAAAGCTGGGGAGGAGAAGATATTCGGGCTAATCAGGGATATGACGAGACATAATTTGGTTCACACTGCTAGATATTGAACTCTTGTATATATTTCAATCAACCGGATACGAAACAAAGCAGATTTTATTGTGTTTAAGGACTAAAAATTCTTCCTAATTAAATACTCATGTTGGCGTGTAATGCTATTTGGTTCTTTTAAAAAAATAAGGTGATGTACTTAGATCACTTAGTTGCTCTAGCGATAAACTCGCCAAGAACAAGCTTCTTCACAAAAGAATAAACCTTTCGAACGATAATGTCTTTGCAGGCTCAATAAACCATCAGATTTGGTTGTTGCCATATCATGGTGGCTGAAACCTACTAACCGCATCAGAACTATAGGTTGGTATAAATTTCTACCAACCTACTAATTTGGTGGATACACATAGTGGCTTAAAATATTCACCTTCTACTGCACTTTGTAGTTGATAAATTCTCGTGGATGAAAGCTACCTACAACGCCAACAACTTGATGGTTGGTTAAGGTATCTACCCACATATAGTTCTGGTGAGCAAGAAGAGCCACAAAAAACATATACCTTCTAGGGTAAAACTTAGTTGCTCAATCATGGCGGTTAGAGGCTAACAACAACAAATATGATATTTCAGTTGTTAAGTCATAGTTGCTAAAGAATTCAACCTACTGTCGTTGCTGGAAAATTGGTGTTTAGAGGTTTCTACCAACCGACGATGTTTCTGGTTACAAAAAGTTGTTGTTGAAGAGTTCCACCAACTGTAGTTGGTAAGAAAATAGACGCTAAAGCCAAGTTTTCTTGTAGTGCGTGTATGCCTAAAATAATATCTCCACCCTTCATTTCATTCTCGAGATGCATCTCAATCATAAAACCCTAGATTTTATTCCCACTCATCTCTTATATCTTTCTGTCCGCCTCATCGTCCCTCCTCTTAATCTCTCTACCCAAAAGAACAAAGAAACGAGATACTCCTCTCCTTCAATTCTTATTTTCTATACAATCATCAGAGCAAACATAAATCTCTAGATTTGATTCCCAAAAAGATACTCTTCGATTACTAGAAGAAAAAAACCCTAGCTATCTCTTTCATGCCGCACCTAGCATACTCTCTTTCATTCTGGTTTCTAGACACCTACAAAAGCTTAATCGTTCATCACTTTCTTCGATCTACAATCATGTACTTCGATCTATAAAATAGTTTCTTTTCTTACCGTGATAATCGAAGAAGAGTACAACAAAAATCAGTGAAGATATTTTGGTTAGAAGTTATTCTTCCATTTGGAATTCTCGTGGATTTCTAAAGGGTAATTCTCAGTATTGGTTAATTAAAATTTATTCTCAGTATATCTTTATGTTAATTGTTTAACCCTAAACTTCTTGAAATAATTAGGGGTTTTGTTGTTTGCAGATTTTGGTTTGAAGGAGAAGTTTATGCTTTTCCTTCGATTACTTATGAGAAGGTTTTATTTTACTTTTCTCTTTTTAATTAGGGTTCTTTTGGAATCGTAGAGGTTTTGCATGAATAGGGTTTAACTGCCAATTTCTTGGCTCAATATTCAGTCCTTACAGCAGGTTTAGCTCGTCCTAGTTTCTTGATTGACTGAATGGGGTTTGGTGAATAATACTAGTTGTTTACATTGATTGGAAGATAGAATCAAGGGTATTGGAGATGTTAGGTTAATCTGATTTTGTGGAAGTATTTTAGTATACCTTGGTTGATATAGTTATCCATGGTATCCAAATTTGATTCGCTCATGTTGTTCTTTGTGTGTCATTTGACTCATAAACACACTACACTAAGTAAGTAGGAGCTTGCAATTCTTAAATCCTGTTCTTGATGTAGGCATAATGCTTTTCCTTTTTGTGCTTGTTGTTCCATGAATTTTGTATGATGCAAATGTGCCATAGTCTCTAGGTGGAAAGGGTGCCCGTTATTTTGTGTTAGGCAGGTAGATTTGAGGGTATTGGAAGTGTTAGGATAATTTGATTCTGGGGAAGTATTTGGGTGAGTGTACTTCGTTTGATACTTACATGGTATCGATGTTTGATTCACTCCCCTTGTTATTTATGGTTTTTTTGACTAACAAGTACTTCATTAAGCAGGGAGGAATGTGCGATTAATTGAACTCATTCCTAAATCCTGTTTTTGATGTAGGCGTACTGCTTTTCCAAGAGGTTGTGATTAATTGAACTCATTCCTAACTCCCGATGCTTTACTACTGTAAGTGAGGCATGCCCTAAGTTGATAGAAAGGTTCAAAGAAAGGGAAGAAAATGTCAAGGTAAGATTGTTAATGGGTCACAATGCCTCTATGATGTGTTTCATGGACTTGTTTTTGACCGTCTTTTTATTTTTATTTTTATTTTTTACAGATGGATGTATTTAACACATTCATTGAGCTACTGCGTCAAACTGGAACTGTCACCAAGGGCCAAATTGAAATTAATGAATTGAGGCAAGCGTATATATTTTGCTTGGAAGGATGGTATCTGTTAAGTTTTATCCTTGGGTTTACATATTAAGTGTTCCATGCACGGTAAGTTCTATTATCAGAGCTATGTCAGGCTTTGTTTTTGATATATTTGAAATTTTTAGGATGATGAAGTCGCAACTTCATGGTTAAACAACAAAGCAGTAAAGAAAGCAATTCATGCCAAGGTGAGACAGAATTCATTTGCAAATATTTACATTTGCGAAAATGCTCTTGCATTTTCGAATAGATTTACATTTGCAAAAATCTGCCAATTAGTTTCTTTCCAACGTAATTTAACTATTTTGGTAAAACATGCCTGAATCATTTTCGCATTCGCTTTTGCTTCCTAATGTAGTTAGTATTGTTTGCCTTTATGCAAGCACATATGCTCAAAATGTCTTCTCGAGGGATGCTTTTGGTTGCGCTAGTCTTTGGTTCCTTTAGAATGGTGGATCCCATTGCGTTCACCCTTTGTGACTTTCTGTTATGATGTCTTCTAATTTTAATCCAGATTAAGAATGTTTACCTCATCTTATTGTTGCTTAAATTTTTGTCAAAAAAATAACGAGTTTAATCGCTTTTATTTTGTTCTATCTTGGAATAGATTATTGCGGAGTGATCCAAAGAGTGTAACGAGAAACATGGATGAGCAATGTATATAGTTTGAGAATGGTAGTATGGGAGATGGTTAGGGGAAGCAACATATTCCTCTTATTCACCGATTCGAGCAAAGCAATCGGAATTGCAAAGATGTGGTTTAAGACCCGAAATCCCAGCGGGTTATTTGAATGATGCATTTTTTGATCGAAAGGATGGAGAATAAAGCAGCGCATAGTTTTGTAAGTTTCTATGTATGAAGTTAGTAGTTTCTATGTATTCCCTTAGAAATTTAGAACAGTTAACAAAAAAATGGTACTTAGAAGAATTTGTGTACTTAACAAAAAAATGTACTTAGAAGAATTTGTGTTCTTTTTTTTACATGAATTGGTTGAATGTGATGTGAATTGATTGTTGAATGTACTATGAATTGATTGTTGAATGTGGATGATGGATGGCATGAAAGGTGATGCGGGGGTAATAGAAATTCGGCTTATTTAAATGAGAAAATGAATTGCCGGTCATCCTTGACCTGGTAAAAATTGACCAATTTTGACCAGGTCAAGGTTGATCGGGCGATAATTTTTTGTTGTTACAAAAAAGTTCGTAACGGCTTGAGAACGTTACGACTGCGTTGTTACAAAAAAATTCGTAACGGCCCCGGAGTTTGTTACCACGTGGCATATTAGTAACGGCTCATAGCTGTTACGAGAGCCGTTACAAAAAAAAATCGTAACGGCCACAAAGCCGTTACAAAAAAATGTAACACCCACTTTTGCAACAGGCAAGAGCCGTTACAACCCCTTTTTGTAACGGTTCGATTCTGTTTCTAATCCCAAAATTTGGTGTAGTGGATGCTTCGACCCGTTGGTCACATGTTGCATTTGAAGGTTGTCTCGGACTTGATAATCTTTGGAGAATTTACATCTAAAGGATTTGATGATTTCGTATGTCTAATGGAATTGACATAGAGCATCCCTGCACCGTGTACACACTCAAAATGGTCTCATGAAGCTACCATCGAAAGGTTACAGATGATAGCTAGGGCATTGGTTATGCGTTCCAACCTGCCTATTACTTCCTGGGGTACGCCATATTGCATGCAGCATTACTTATTCGCTTTAGACCCACTTCTAGCCAACCATTTTCTGCGTACCAGTTGGTAACTGGATATGAGCCTGATATTTCACATTTACGCATATTTGGTTGTGCCGTATACGTGCCTATTACGCCCCCACGACGTACTAAGATGGTTCCACAAAGACGAGTAGGTATTTATGTTGGATACGAATCCCCAACAATTATCCGCTACTTAGAACCTTTGATAAAGCGATCTCTTTACCGCTAGATTTGCGGATTGTCACTTTGATGAGACAACCTTCCCGTCGTTAGGGGGAGGTATGGAAAAGGACTTCCAAAGGGAACGACAGGAATTGTCGTGGTGCGTTCCCACGTTGTCCCATCTTGATCCTCGCACTCCACAATGCGAAAGTGAAGTGAAAAGAATTATCGATCTTCAGATGGTGGAAAATTCAATGCCTGATGCATTTACTGATATTGCTAAAGTGACGAGATCACATATACCAGCTGCAAACATGCCTGCAAGGTTGGAAATTCCGGACAAGGGAAAAGGTACCATAAATATAGGTACCAAGGCTGCACTTGGTGGAAGTGTAGCTGAGGCCGTGGCCCCCAAAAGGAAGAGAGGTAGACCACTTGATTCGATCGATACTCAGCCAAGGAAGAAAAGGGCGAGTAAGGCACAAACCGATTCATATATCATCAATACAGATAACCCATCTCATGAGATTGTCTTTGATTACAGTTATGTCCATGAATCATTACTGGGGGACGCCCCGAAGTTTGAATTGATTCCAGAGAACAAAGAAATCTCTATGGATTGTGAAAGTTCATACGTGTTGATAGAAAGATCCTCCACGCATATTGATGATATATTCGCATATACCATTGCTCGAGAGATTATAGAGCACGATGATATCGAACCACGCTCTATTGCAGAATGCCAAAAGAGAGCAGATTGGCCTCAATTGAGAGATGCAATCCGTGCTGAATTAAATTCACTGGCAAAAAGACAGGTATTTGGTGCGGTAGTGCTAACCCCACCAAGTGTAAAGCCTGTAGGACATAAATGGATATTTGTCAGAAAGCGTAATGAGAAGAAAGGAGTCTTGAGATATAAGGCTCGCCTTGTGGCGCAAGGTTTCTCACAACGCCCTGGGATTGATTACGAAGAAACGTACTCTCTTGTAATGGACGTCATAACGTTCCGTTACTTAGTCAGCTTAGTAGTTTCAGAAGGACTTGAAATTCAACTTATGTATGTGGTTACCGCATATCTCTATGGGGATCTTGATACAGAGATATTCATGAAAGTTTCACATGGACTTCCATTACCCAAATCAAATAACTCTAAATCACGAGTGCGTTTGCAATTCAGTTGAAACGCTCACTTTACGAATTAAAGCAATCCGGGCGGATGTGGTATACCCGTCTAAGTGATTATTTGATTGGGAAGGGATATACAAATAATGAATTGTGCCCCTGCGTGTTTATAAAGAAAACAAGTTTTGGATTTGCTATTATAGTTGTCTATGTCGAAGACATGAACATAGTAGGTTACTCTTGATGAACTAAGAGAAACCGCAAGATATTTGAAATCCGAATTTGAGATGAAATATCTTGGGAAATCTAGAATATGTCTAGGACTTGAACTAGAACATCGAGCTTGTGGAATATTAATCCACCCGGTCGCATATGTCCAAAAGATACTGTGCAATTTAATATGGACAAAGTGCACGCTGCTAGCACTCCCATGGTTGGTCGAACTTTAGATGTACATAAAGATCCATTTCGTCCAAAGGAAGATGGCGAAGATGTATTGGGAGTCGAATATCCCTATCTAAGTGCAATAGGCGCATTATTGTACTTAGCACAATGTACTCGACCAGATATCTCATTCTCGGTGAGTTTGTTAGCTAGATATAGCTCGGGCGCCAACGCAGCGTCATTGGAATGGTATAAAGAATATCTTTAGATACCTAAAGGGAAACATTGACTTGGGTTTGTTTTATCCCTACGAAGACGAAAGGAGAGATGCTAATGTGATTGCGACTCCTTACACTTTGGAACCCCAAATAATGTTTTGGTTGGTTTTGCCGATCCGGGTACCGCTCGAGACCCACACAAAGGTCGATCACAAACCGGATACGTGTTCACTATCGGAATATAGCGATATCCTGGAGATCGACCAAGCAAACCCTTGTGGCTACCTCCATGAACCACTCTGAGATCATTGCCCTACATGAGGCGGTTCGTGAGTGTATATGGTTAAGGTCTATCATTACACATATTCGAGGGACATGTGGTTTGAGTTTTATCATTGCATCGAACAGATGAAGCAAGGGTACATTAAGGGTGATAATACGAAACATATATCACCGAAGTTCTTTTACAATCAACAACAACAATGTCTTCTAAACATTCAAGTCAAGAAAGTAAAATCGACGAAAATGTGGCAGACTTATTTACTAAGTCATTACCTAAGTGCACATTTGAAAAACATGTGAGAAGTATAGGACTAAAGAGTGTCCGAACTTCCATGACTCCATGGGACTAAAGGAATTGTCCACTCCCATGACCGTATTAGACTAAAGAAATTGGCATGCATCAGGGGGGGGGGCACCAGATGGTATGTTGAACTCGTTTCCTTCACCGAGGTTACTTTTTCCCACTGGGTTTTGTTACTCGGAAAGGTTTTTAATGAGACAACAATAATACCATAAATGCAAATCATGGAGAAATGTCGACATCGGGGGAGCATCTAGCGATGTACTGATGACATCAAAGTGTGTTGTACTCTTTTCCTTCACCGAGGTTACTTTTTCCCACATGGTTTTGTTACTCGGCAAGGTTTTTAATGAGACAACAAAAACACTAAAGATACAACTTCGGTTGAGGCTATTATTCTCCTTACAAGTGTTCGAGTTTTTGTGAGAAATATTTTTCCCGACACGGTTCTATAAAGGAAAAGAGTGCCGACAAGCGACGCCATTTCGAAGCTCAAGTATCTTTCTCTTTTGACCGGCTTTTCATCAACGGATGTTTTCGGAAAGGTTTTGACAAAGCAGTTAGTTTGTAATGGTGGTCATCCAAGGGGAGTGTTGTAGTAACATGTGTGGGAATGTGTCTCGACCACACATCACATGTGTCAAGATGCATGTCATCTTCTTTATCAAACTAGACACATGTAGGAATTGTTCTTCCCCTTACTACCACTTGTACTTACACAATTCTCTATTCTTCATGTATTTTAAGTATGGAACAATAAATGAAGAAGCAACTAATTCTCCTTCTCTTTTACTTTGTTTTCCTCTCTTGTCTCCATATTATCTTGCTATTTCTCTACTCAATATTTGAACAACCTTTTACAGATTTCATTAAATACTTCCCATTAGACACAGCTTCAAAATGTTAGCCTTCCCCTTAAAAGTCCTTCCCCATAAACAAATCAGCTTTCCCTATAACAAAAATCTAGAAGAAAAGCAGAAGGAAATAACAGGGAACACGATTCCATCAAAGGAGGGTACTTCACAACTTCTCCCACGAACAACCAATGTAGTGGAAAATGTTTCTAAAACTGAACTTGGAGAACCTTCGACCGATAATCAACAAAGACAAGCTGCAATGTCAAGCAAAGATGAGGAATGGTTTAATCGGAAGTATAAAGACAAACGTTAAGGGGAAGGTAATCAAGGGAGAAGATGAGGAATGGTTTAACGAGTTGGAGAACGAAGGCCAAATGCTCCAATGTTCAAAGATATGGTGATAACTGTTGTTTATTAATGGTAAACTATTGGATTTTCAGCATCAGCTGATGAATCGTAGTTCATTTCATTCACAAGGAAATTCATAACCGCCATAGTCTTCTTCTCAGAGGCCTTCATACAACCAGGATCCTTCCTTAATGCTGATTGAATTTGATCCAGACCAACCCCCACATCTTTTGTAAACATCCATTTTGTTTCTCCATCTGGCTTCGCTCATTACTGTCAGCATATGCACAGCTTTAAGAAATGTGCTCTCTAAATGATTAAAACCCATTTCTTTAAGGCCGTAATCCTGTTTTTTCAGATATAAAGTAATTTCACAAACAAACATTACTGGTCTTCAAACACCCGACAGGGCAGGCGTTCAGATATGTTGTTGTGAATATGAAACCTCTTCATAGAAGATACTGTGACAAACAAGGCAGCAACAAAACTTCAAGTACTTGTCATCTCCTTGGTATCTGGCATCTGCCTAATGGCCGTAATCCAAAAACAGACCAGTCTGAATCTAGCATCCTCCAATAGTCTTTAATCTCAATAAATGACCACCTGCACATGAACCCATCTTTAAGTATTTATCCTCTCAATACTTGACATTCAACTTAAGGGAGTTGGGAAGGCAAAGAGAAAAGAGGCTATTAATGCCATAAAGTAAAAATTGAGTTCCAACATACAAGAGAAAACAGGCAAAAGACATATAACCCATAAAGTAATTTTAAATACAATCTCGGTTGGCTTTCTCCAACCCACTCTTTGCCATGACTAAGCTCCCATGACGAAAGGAAGAACTCATATGACAAGCAACCCACTGTACTCATTGGTTTATCTTGATTTTTGGCAACATACGTGGAATGTCGTCCAAAATACTCCTCACCACTGACTCACTCTTTTGACAGAAGCCTATCAGCTTTCTGACGAAGAACTTACAAGTGCTCATATAAGCAACTAGTTTTGATTCTTTGGATTAACATGATTGCAGTCTACATAACAGTATAAATTTCTTAATAAAACAACAAGCCACACATCCCACCGAAAAGATATATCCTTCTGTTCACAACAAAAAATCAGGAAACGGATGCAGTAGTTCTAGATAAACTTATAACCATGATAAAAGTATAAAAGATACTACTCCATGAAATATATTTCTCACCTTATATGTCATTTCCAAATTAACAAAACAAACATAGAGAAAAACATTAAAGATACGCAAGAACTAAAGTGAATTCATACATACCTCCACCGACATATTAATCTCAGCAATTCCTTCAATTCTGTAGCAGCTCTTGGTAATTCAACTGACCTTCGAACACCTTCATTAGTCCAGGAACTTCTTGCTCATACTTTTCCACAAATTTCTCCAAGAAAGATTCATCTACCATTTCACAAAGTGTAGTTAGAGAAATGTTTTCTTTAATCAAACCCCTGGAGACCAAAACCCTGACGACAGAACACCTTGGGGTAACCTTGTCCTGCAAACTGCAACAAAAAACTATTGGGTTCTCAACAACAATTGATGAATCATAACCCATTTCATGCACGAGGAAATTCACAACCGCCATAATCTTGTTCTCAGAGGCCTTGAAACATTTAGGATCCTTCCTGAATGCTGATCGAATTTGATCCTCAGACCAACCCCCACATGTCTTGTAAACTTCGAATTTGTTTCTCCAACTGTCTTCACTCATTTTTGTCAGCATATACACAGCTTTAAAAAATGTGATTTCTAAATGATTAAACCCCATTTCTTTAACCTTCTCTAGGATTTCAACAAATCTATTCGCCGTAAATACTTTTGGATGTAAGATTAGATACTTAATAATATTGGTTTCAGGGACACCTTCATTTCTCAAAAGATCTACATTTACCATTACTCGTTTAACTCGGTCTGCACTGATAATCCACGCATCTCGTTTAATCATTTGAATGACATTTTCATCAGACTGGACAATGCTCTTAAGTGCATCAAATGAAGGAATTATTTGTTTATCCAATCCTCGCTTCAGTACTCCTGGGAAACTTGAGATGAAATCGGCAAGGTCAATTTCAGAAAGCCCTTTGGATACGAAGAAATCAAATTTTGGTTTAAGGGTTTCAAGAGGATTGGAATGGAGGATGGATGGATCCCTAATGATAAGTTTAGAAATGTGGGGTTGAGTAAATCCGTAAGTTCTAACTAAAGTTAAGACTGAATCAGGTTTGGTTGTGGTTTTGAAATTGAGTTTTTTAGAAACAGGAATAGCTTGATTTTGTGATAATCCACATGAATTAATCAAATAAGAAACAACAAATGAATTCGGAGAAGAAGAAGTAACATTACCATCACTAGCAGCAGCAGCAGTAGAGAAGGAAGGGTAGATGGAATTAACCCTAGAATTCTTAATTAGAACATTTTGATTTTGTGATGTGAAAAGATAACGCTTAGCTGTTGGTGCTGAAGAAGAAGACTCTCCATTGATGAGCTGCTTTTTCAGAGGCACACCCAATTTGTAAAACAGAGATCGAAACATTTCGCCTTCCAAAGTACCAACAGAAACAATGAAGAAGAAGAAGCAAAAGGAGTAGGACAACCTAAAATCTAGTAAAACCTAGAACTTACCCCATCCGGGAACCAAGCGGCCTTTTCATATTTGGGTTGCGGACCCGGTGCTTGGATCCGACTAGGCGAATTAGATGCCAGGCAGTTTACTTTTTTGTTCAAGACTTCGAGTCTGATCTGACTCGGACCGGTTTGAGTCAGACGATAAAATGTCCTCGACTCATTTGACCAAGCCACAAACTCGTATATTTTGGAATCAGATAAGTCTTATTTAACTAAAACCAAACATTTTGAGCCAGATGATTTTAGTTAGATCCAAAACAAAAAAACATATCTGAGTCCTTACCGAGAAGCTTTGATGTTAGTACTTAAAACTGTTTGTTTTTTTTTGTTGACCAGGTATGTGGGTCTGATTTGACCCCTGACTCGGCATGAGTCGGATGTCATGCTGTCGGATCTAACTCGCTACCGTACTTAAAACTAACTCATAACCAGGACCCGTTTGAGTCAGAGAATAAAATACTACCAACTCCAGATTGGCCTACATGTTTTCGAGTCAGGTCTGACTCAAAATATGATTTTCAGATCAAATGAGTCCGAACAGGAAAAAGAAAAACAAACATGATGTTAGTTTTACCTGTAATGATTGAACGTTTACCATGAATTTCAATGCTAGATTTTAAGTATATAAGAGTTCAGAAGCCAAACTTTTATATTGAAGATGTTTACAAATAATCTGTGCAGTGGCTGGTTCGAATCAGCAAAACGGTATAAAGAAAAATAATATACGCAAACCGTCAAAAAAACATTTAGCGTACTCATTGTCAGAACCCCTCGTTTCTCTCTACTTCAATCTAATCTCTTGGTTTAAAAGATCTCACTCAAAAAAATGCTAGATCGTGACGCCAATTATCACTATATCATAAAATCTGACAAAGAAAAATGTATAGCTTCTGTAAGGAGTTTGTTAATGTCTAACGGAATGTTTCCTGCTGGAGATTAAATGAACCTCTCCGTTTTCTCTGATATTTCTCTCTATTACTCTCAAAAGCAGTAGATATGATTCCAAGTATAGACATGGAGTAAATGGACCTGGATGGAGTTAAAGCAAGAGCAGAGAGAACACAACTATATAGCCCCGAGCAGATAGACCACGCATGAACCAACTTCCCTGCCACCAAAACCAGGTACGGGAAATGAGAGGGAATCAAATCGGGGGGGTTAATTAGACCGTGGAAAAGGACGCATATACAAACACCCAAATCCCGAAACCAAGGTAGAATCTGACCAAGCCCAATTCTCTGCAAGAATTAAAACAGATCCATGTATGAGAAATCTATTCATAATGTAGCAAGACGCAGAAGGCACTTAGGTAGTTACATTTACCACATTGCCGTTAATGTCATCAAGTAAAACAAATTGAGTTTCAACATACATGAGAAAAGACACATAACTCCATACAGTAGTTTTAAATACAATGATCACGATCGGTTTTCTCCTACCCAGTACCCACTCTTTGCCATTACTAAGCTCACATGACAAACGGAAGAACTCATATGACAAGCAACCCACTGCACTCATCGATTTATCTAGGTATGCCATCGTACATTGAACGCCATCTAAAAAGTTCATCATCACTGACCAACTTTGTTGACAGAAGCCTATGAGCTTTCTGACGAAGAACTCACAAGTGCGCATACAAGCAACTACTTTTGATTCTTTGGATTAACATGATTGCAGTCCACATGACAGTAAAAATTTCCTAATAAAACTACAAACCAGACATCCCACCGAAAAGATACATCCTTCAGTTCACAACCAAAAATCAGGCAACCGATGCAGTAGTTCTAGATAAACTTATAACCATGATTTATAAGTATAAAAGATACTACTCCGTGAAATATATTTTTCGCCTTATATGTCATCTCCAAATTAACAAAACAAGCATAGAGAAAAACAATAAAGATACGCAAGAACTAAAGTGAAATCAAATAATCTACATACCGCCACCGACATATTAATCTCAGCAATTCCTTCAGTTCTGTAGCAGCTCTTGGTAATTCAACTGACGTTCGAATACCTTCATTAGTCCAGGAACTTCTTGCTCATATTCTTTCACAAATTTTTCCAAGAAAGACTCATCTACCATCGCACAAAGTGTACTTAAAGAAATATCTTCTTTAATCAAACCCCTTGAGACTAAAACCTTGATAACAGAACACCTTGGGGTTATCCTATCTTTCAAGCTACAGCAAAAAACTACTGGGTTTTCAGCAACAACTGATGAATCATAATCCATTTCATTCACAAGGAAATTCATAACCTCGATAATCTTCTTCTCAGAGGCCTGGAAACACTTAGGATCCTTCCTGAATGCTGATTGAACTTGATCCTCAGACCAACCCCCACATCTCTTGAAAACATCCATTTTGTTTCTCCAACTGTCTTCGCTCATTACTGTCAGCATACACACAGCTTTAAAAAATGTGATTTCTAAAGGATTAAACCCCATTTCTTTAACCTTTTCTAGGATTTCTAAAAATCTATTTGCCGTAAATACTTTTGGATGCAGGATTAGATACTTAGAAATATTAGCTTCAGGAACACCTTCGTTTCTCAAAAGCTCTACATTCACCATCACTCTTTTAACTCGGTCTGCACTGATAATCCAAGAATCTCGTTTAATCATTTGAACAAGGTTTTCATCAGACTGAACAATGTTCTTAAGTGCATCAAATGAAGGAATAATTTCTTTATTTAAAGCTCGCTTCAGTACTCCTGGGAAAATTGAGATGAAATCGGCAAGGTCAATTTCAGAAAGCCCTTTGGATACAAAGAATTCAAATTTTGGTTTAAGGTTTTCATGAGGATTGGAATGGAGGATGGATGGATCCCTATTGATTAGTTTAGAAATGTGGGGTTCAGTGAATCCGTAAGTTCTAAGTAAACCTAAGACTGAATCAGGTTTGGTTGTGGTTTTGAAATTGATTTTTTTAGAAGCAGGAATAGCTTGATTTTCAGACAATCCACATGAATTAATCAAATAAGAAACCACAAATGAATTAGGAGAAGAAGAAGACGATGAGGAAGTAACATTACCATCGCTAGCAGCAGTAGCAGTAGAGAAGGAAGAGAAATTAGAAGTAACCCTAGAATTATTTAGAACATTTTGATTTTGTGATGTAAAAAGATAATACTTAGCTGGTGATGCAAATGATGAAGAAGAAGATGATTCTCCATTGATGAACTGCCTTTTCAGAGTTGCACCCAATTTGTAAAACATAGATCGAAACATTTCTCCTTTCACCGGAAACAATGAAGAGGAAGAACGAGAGTCTGCGAGATTGAGTTTTAGAGGGAAGTACGAAACCTAAAATCTTGTAAAACCCTAGAACATCTGTAAATGAAGCGGCCTTTTTTATGTCCCCACTATACGGTTGCAGTTGCACCCTCTCTTTTTTTTTTTTGGCTGGGGCTGTGTCACGCGGTTCAGTGTAGCACGGCTGATTTATATGTTCGGTGAAGTTTTAAGTAATTGAGATGCAAGATGCAACAAGAGAAATAACTGGGGCCAAAAAAAAAAAAAATCTTGAAAGTCAAGCTTTGACTCTGGTACATAACTTGGTTTTACCAGTTATTTTGAATATTCTTGATTGAATGTTTACCATGAGTTTCAATGCCTGGTTTAAAGCATAAAAGAGCTCAGAAGTAGAACCCAAACTTCTTAACTGAAGATGATTAGAAATAATCTGCAGTGGTTGGCTCGAATCAACAGAGACAAAAATGACACTGAAACACAAACCCTGACGGAAACAATTAGCTTAATCATTGTCAGAACCCCTCATCTCTTGGTTTAAGAAATCTCTCACTCAAAAATTTGCTAAATCATGATTCCAATTATCATTTGCATCATAAAATACATAACCTGACAAAGAAAACTGTACAGCTTCTGATAAGGAGTTTGTTAATGTCTGTCAGAATGTTTCGTGCTGGAGGTTTAATGAACCTATCCCTTTGCTTTGCTATTTCTCTCTATTACTCTCAAGAGCAGAACATATGATTCTAAGTATAGCCGTGGAGCAAAAGGATCTGTGTGGAGTTAAGGCAAGAGCAGAGAGAAAAGAACAATGTCCACCGAGCAGATACACGAAGCTTAAACCAACTTCCCTGCCTCAAAGACCAGGTGCCTGAAATTAGAGGGAATCAAATCCAGGTTACTTAGACCATGGAAAAGGACACATATACAAACACCCAAATCACGAAACCACAGCAGATTCTGACCAAGCCCAATTCTCTGCAAGAATTAAAACAGATACATGAATGAGAAACTTGATTCATAATGTAGCAAATGCAGAAAAGGCACTTATAGGTTGGTTATGCATATATAAGGTGTACGTTTCATTAACAAGATATCAGGCATATAAGTATAACCAGCTAATTTTGATTCTTTGGAGTAACATGATTGCAGTCTACGATTAACATGATTGCAGTCTACATAACAGTGTAAATATCTTAATAAACAACAAACCGCACATCCTGCCGAAAAGATTATCCTTCATTTCAAAACCAAAAATCAGGCATCCACTGCAGTAGTTCTAGATAAACTTACAGCCATGGTAAGAGTATAAAAGATAAAGTTACAGCTCCATGAAATATATTGTTCGCCTTATATTTGTACATAAGAAGATGCAAATATTTTATTCCGAAATAACTGTTGGAATTTTTATATAGAAATCCAAAACATGTAACACTTAGACGAGCATACTATCGCTTTAGCGCTGCTCATACAGAGCTCTCAAACTCTCAATATAGTGTGAAGCAAGACTAACTTTCAAACTCTTAATCTTATTACTACTTCTTGCTTGAACCACAAATGAACGTATCACTGCCTATTTGTAGGAACTACAAGACCGAACTGACTACCTCTAGATGTTTCTAGAGACCACTTATAAAACATGTTATTAATTACCGACCACTTACACAACTGTTCACATTACAGAACTCTCTAGACTAAGCTAACTCTATACTTTTCTTACCTATTCTAACAGGCCAACTAGATTATCACAACTTAGGTAATTCTCTGTGTAGAATTTTCTACACTTCTAAACAAGTTCTAGACAAATCCAGATTACAAATTACAATTTCCAACAATAACGAAACAAGCATAGAGTACAACATCAGAAATACGCAAGAACTAAAGTGAATTCAAATAATCTACATACCTCTACATGTTTATCTCAGCAATTCCTTCAATTCTGTAGCAGCTCTTGGTAGTTCAACTGACGTTCGAATACCTTCATTAGTCCAGGAACTTCTTGCTCATATTTTTTCACAAATTTGTCCAAAAAAGACTCATCTACTAAGGTAGCAAGTGTACCTAGAGAAATGTTTTCTATAATCAAACCCCTGGAGACTAAAACCCTGATAACAGAACACCTTGGCATAATCTTATCCTCCAGGCTACAACAAAAAACTACTGGGTTTTCAGCAACAATTGATGAATCATAACTCATTTCATTCACAAGGAAATTCATAACGGCCATAATCTTCTTTTCAGAGGCCTTCATACAACCAGGATCCTTCCTTAATGCTGATTGGACTTGATCCTCAGACCAACCCCATCTCTTGTAAACATCCATTTTGTTTCTCCAACTGGCTTCGCTCATTGCTGTCAGTATATGAACAGCTTTAAGAAATGTGCTCTCTAAATGATTAAAACCCATTCGTTTAACCTTTTCTAGGACATCAACAAATCTATTCGCCGTAAATGATTTTGGATGCAGAATTAGATAGTTAGAAATATTAGCTTCAGGGACACCTTCCCTTCTGAAAAGCTCTACATTGACCATCACTCTTTTAACTCGGTCTGCACTGATAATCCAAGCATCTCGTTTAATCATTTTAACGACGTTTTCATCAGACTGAACAACACTCTTAAGCATCTCAAATGAAGGAATTATCTTTTGATTTAAGTCTCTCTTCAGTAATCCAGGGAAACTTGAGATGAAGTTTGCAAGGTCAATTTCAGAAAGCCCTTTTGATTTGAAGAAATCTAGTGTGGGTTTAAGGGTTTCATTAGGATTGGACAAGAGGATGGATGGATACTTATTGATTACTTTAGAAATGTGGGGTTCAGTGAATCCGTATGATTTGAGTAAAGTTAAGACTGTATCAGGATTCTTTCTGGTTTTGAAATTGAGTTTTTTAGAAGCAGTAATGGCTTCAGTTCGTGACAATCCACATGAATTTATCAAATAAGAAACTACAAACGAATAATCAGAAGAAGAAGAAGTAAGATTGGTATTACTAGCAGCAGCAGTAGAGAAGGAAGGGTAGATAGAAGTAACCCTAGAATTCCTAATTAGAACATTTTGATTTTGTGATGTAAAAAGATAATACTTAGCTGTTGATGCAAATGATGAAGAAGAAGATGGTTCTCCATTGATGAGCTGCCTTTTCAGAGTTACTCCCAATTTGTTAAACATAGATCGAAACATCGGAAAAAAAGAAGAACAAAGAGAGTCCGCCGGACCGAATTTCAGAGAAAAGTATGAAAACCTAAAACCTTGTAAAACCTAGGATTTTACAGCTTCTGAAAATCAAGGGGCCTTTTCGTATTTAGTCCGTTTTTTCGGCACTATGGAAAAAAAAAACAGATGTTACAAAGGTTGCACCCTTTGTTTGGCTTGGGCTGTGTCACGCAGTTCAGAGTAGCACGGCTGATTTTGTACGATTTTCAGTGAAATTGAGATGCAATAAGAGAAAGAACTGTAACCATAAACAATATCAGTGATAGGACTTGTCAACCTGAGTTTTTAATGAGAAGCTTGGACACCGTACATAAACTTGGGTTTACCAGTTATCTCCATTGAATGTTTGCCGTGAGTCAATGCCTGGATTTAGGTATAAAAGAGAATCCAAAAGATGATTACAAATTCTCTGTGCCAGTGGTTGGTTTGAATCAGAATAGGTGCAATAAAAAAGGGTACAAACAAGAATGAATACTGAAATACACAAACCCTGACAGAACAATTAGCAGAATCATCATCAGAGCCCCTCAGTCTCTTGGTTTAAAAGATCTCTCACTCAAAAATTTGCTAAATCGTGATGCCATTTCCGTCTGGAGGTTAAATGAACCTCTCCCTTTTCTCTGCTCTTTTTCTCTATTACTCTCAAAAGCAGTGGATATGATTCCAACTATAGCCATGGACTTGGAGTGAAGGATCTGTCTGGAGTTAAAGCAATAGCAGAGAGAAAAGAACAATATCCACCGACCAGATAGACCAAGCTCAAACCAACTTCCTTGCCTTGAAAACTAGGTAGAGCAAATGACTAATGAGAGGGAATCAAATCCGGCGGTTACTGAGACCGTAGAAAATGACACATACAAACACCCGGACAGCAAGACCATGGTAGATTCTGACCAAGCACAATTCTCTGCAAGAATTAAAACACATCCATGTATGAGAAACCCGAATGTAGCAAGATGCAGAATTCACATAGGCCATGCATCTATAAGGTGCACATTTCATTATTAAGGTTCAAGGCATATTTTTGGGAACATAGTGACCATAGGCGTTTACAACAATTAACCTGTAAATTACGTTTTGGAATATTAAACACCAGTAATCAGGCGTTGTTACCTAGGGTAGTTCCTAGACTAGAATATTTAAGGGGGAGAGCGGGGGATGTTAACTTAGCTGATTCTTTCATGTAATTTGCAGGAAAAAAAATTAAACTTTATAATCACATTGCAGACGAGGATGCATATCTGTAGCCAAGCAACAAGTGATGGTACAACCATGAGGATGGCGAGAAGGTGCAAAATTAACGTACCATGCCGGAAGTTGATGATCTCTAAACGTGTGTCACCATAGCTTCTTCCGGATTTTGGGCTATTGAGAGGGTTCTCCTCCACTGGAAGTAATGGGTCCATCCACCGTCAGAAATAATGTTTGAATGCTGAGATCTGACATTGCACTTGGTTTTAAAATCTTGCTGCTCCTTATGGCTTAGGCATTGAAAGGAAGTCACAAGAAAACTGTTACAAAAACATGCAAACAGTTATGGATCTTGCATTATCTCATAAGAGTTCTCGAGAAAAAATTACTTTTAAGCAAATACGAGAAAAGAAAAAGGACATCAGAGCTTCAATTAACTCAAGAATACTCTTTCTTAATTCTATTTTCACCAGACAGGCAGCACTGATAGGTTAAGCCAAAATATTCATAATAAGAACTAAATAATGTGCATTCCTTTGTAGAGATAGTGTGGTAGCAGACATACCATGAGACGTGAAGTTATCACAGTCAACTTCAACAATTTCATGTATAATGGTCAACCCATGTCACTCACATCCTGTCACAAAATCATGTCTCTTGAACACTACTTCTATCAATCACAAAAACAAAACAAATGAAAATATGGTACTGTCGACCACGAATCAACCAGAAACGGATGAAGCAAGTATTGCGATAACCGAAATGAGAACTCATCGATTTACAAACGCAAACCAAGTCTCTAAGCCTACAAATCTACTCTGAGAAGTGAAATCCCATTCTTGTGTAGCATTTTGACCAAGAGCTTGTAATGTAAAACTGAACACTATGCATCGAACAAGCAACATATTTGGTTATAAAACAGATGATGCATGATATATATAGAATCCAAACTATTCCTTGTTCATAGTACGGATCATGAGCTTGTAGGTAAAACAAAAATGTATGCATCGAACAAGCAACAAATTTGGCAATAAATTAGATGATGTGTGACATGGTGAAATGCTGTAACCATGACAGCCACATTTCACATGTAGAAGAAAACTTGCACAAACCCAAGCACGTACTAGTTAGAGAGCCGTATGACAGTATAGAGCATGAGACAGAAGCATATGAACAGACCCAAAGCGGGATGAACAAAAGAAACAAGAATAACTGCAGTCAATGCAGTAACAAAAGTTGGATTTCCCGAGTATCCTAACCTCTTGTATCAAGGATGGAACGGATTAAACTAGGGAAGTTCAAGCTTCGACTATGTAAATCATTTGAAAAGTATGTGATAGCCAAATTGACCAAATCAGTTTTAAAATTCAAGAAGGACAAATGACCAATGTTCCACAATCTTGGTTAAACAATAGCCCGTAGGAATAAACTAACTTTAAAGCACAGATTTTCTCCTTCCTACTCTGGAAAATAGCAGAACCTTTCTTTGCCCCATGACAAGAACTCAAACGACAAGCAACCAACTTGATTCTTGCCAACACAACTTCATCACAGTCCACATTAGAAGATAAACTTCCTTACCGAATAACTAAACATGCATACCTTGCTCAAAACATACAATTTCGGTGGTGAACCGAAATCCATACATCCCATAAAGTAGTTGCTGTCTTGTAGATTAACATAGTGAGAATAAAGAATAAAACAACTACTTTGTCACATTGTGTACACTGAAACATGAACAATCTACGTACCTGTACCCACACATTCATCTCATCAGATCCTTCACCTCTGAAGTAGGTCTTTGTAATTAAGCTGGCATTGGAACACCTTCATGATTTCAGGAACTTCTTGTTCGTACTTCTTGACAAATTTCTCCAGAAACGACTTGTCTACCAATGTTGAAAGTGCGCTTATAGATATTTTTTCCTGAATCAGACCCTTGGAGACTAAAATCCTGGTAACTGAACACCTTGGGATAATCCTCTCCTTCAAACTACAATTAAAAACTCTTGGGTTTTCGGCAATACTCAATGACTCGTATCCCATTTCATTCACAATGGAAATTCATAACCGCCATAATCTTCTTCTCGGACGCCACCATACAAACAGGATTTTTCCTAAATGCTGCTTGAATGTGATCCTCAGATCAACCCCATCTCTTATAAACATCCTCTTTTTTTTTCCAATTGACTTCACTCATTGATGTCAATGCCTGTATACCTCTGAGAAACGTGGATTGTGAATGATGGAAACCCACTTCTTTAACCTTTTGTACCATCTCTTTAAATCTTTCCGCATCTCCAGTAAATGTTCTTGGCTGGTAGATTAAATACTTAGAAATTTTAGATTCAGGGACGCCTTCATTTCTCAAAAGCTCTACATTGACCATCACTCTTTTAACATAGCCTGTACTGAGAATCCAATAATTTCGTTTAATCATTTTAATGATGTTTTGGTCAGAATGAACAATGCTCTTAAGGATATCAAATGAAGGGATATTGAAACTCTGCCTGAGGATCTTTGGGTCATTTAAGATGAAGTTTGCAAGGTCAAGTCGGAAATGAAAAAATCAAATTTTGGTTTAAAGGGTTTTATCTGGTTTAAATGAGAGGATGGACGGATACTTATTGATTAATTTACAAATGTGGGATTCAGTAAATCCGTACGCTTTCAGTAAAGCTAAGACTGAATCGGGTTTAGAAGTGGTTTTAAAATTGAGTTTTTCAGAAG
Organism: Papaver armeniacum; assembly: GCA_023531295.1. Lineage (NCBI taxonomy): Eukaryota > Viridiplantae > Streptophyta > Magnoliopsida > Ranunculales > Papaveraceae > Papaver > Papaver armeniacum. The sequence continues at coordinate 240,974 of JAJJWW010002826.1, forward strand.
TAGTAATAGCTTCAGATTCAGATAACCCACATGAATTTATAAGATAGGAAACAACAAATGAGGAAGAATCAGAAGAACTAGTAAGATACCATCACTAGCAGTAGTAGTAGAGAAGGAAGAGAAAGTGGAAGTAACAACCCTAGAATTTGAAATTACAAAAACATTTTGATTTTGTATTCTGGAAAAATACTTAGCTGTTGCTGGTGTTAATGATGAAGAAGAAGATTCTCCATTGATGATGATGGCAGTCGTCCTCTTCAGATTTATTCCCAATTTACACCACATAGATCGATACATTTTTTTGCCTTTCGCCGGGAAAAAAGAAGAAGAAGAAAAAAGAGATTCTGCGAGACTGATTTAAGAGAGAACTATGAAAACCTAGACCCATCTTAAGCCCAACAGGTTGTTTGTTTATTTCTGACTCAAATAATTCGTCTGGATTTAAGTCATCTAGATCTGACATCTACCTCATATTTGTCCGCATCTGACTCGCGATCCGAGTGAACCCCTGACTCGTCGCGAGTTAGATGTCAGACAGTTTGTTTTGAATTTCTGACTCAGCCCTTGACTCAGATTTAATCCTGGATTGGAATCCGTTTGTGTCAGGTAACCCCTGATTCACTAGACCAAGCTACTCACATAATTTGAGTTAGTTGCGTCAAATTTGACTCACAAAACATTGAGTTAGATCTTACTCAGTCAGGTGATTTCATCGGATCAGGGATCCGGATGAGTCATTACATCTGAATCTAACTCATTACATCTGACTCAAAAATTATTACTTCCTTCGTTTCAAAATAATAGGCTGGTTTCGTGTGTAATTTATACATGAAACAACCTCATTTTTTGAAACGGTAGTAGTAATTAATTTGAAATTAGTCAGTTTTGTGCCCAACGAGTCAGATACAAAATGGAACTCGACTCAAATAGTTGGACTCAGATGTATGAGCCAAATCAAATCTCGAGTCATACATAAGAAAAAATGGAAAAAAATCAAACTATCAGATTGAGATTGCAAGTCAGAAAATGCTTTTACTTGGAGATATTATTCTCCAAAAGAAAAAATGGCTTTTAGCAGAATATGGTGTAGGTGGTCAAAATTTTTACACAACAGCTACTTTCTCTTGTTGCCTTTTTGTATAAAGTCCATATTTTCAGCACTATGGTTAAAACAGATGTTATCAAGGTTTGCAGACTTGCAGTAGTCTCTACAGCAGGTTGCATTTGAAAGTATAATTGCCTGTACAAGTAATTGAGATGCAATAAGAGAAAGAAATGTAGCCAAAAAAATACTCTTGAAACTCAACCTGAGTCTTTAATGAGAAGCTTTGACTCTGGTACATAAAACTTGATTTTACCAGTAATGTCGATTGAATGTTTACCATGGTTTTTTTTTTTTTTTTTTTTTTTGCTTGGTATTTACCATGGGTTTCAATGCCTGGATTTAGGTATAAAAGAGCTCAGAATAAAAACCTTATACTGAAGATGATTACAAGTACTCTGTGCAGCGGTTGGTTCCAATCAACAAACTGTGCAATAATAACGGTACAAACAAAAGTAATACTCAAACATAAACCCTGACAGGTCAGAACCCCCATCTTTCTCTACTTCAATCTCGCCTCTTGGTTTAAAAGATCTCTCACTCAAAGAACTTGCTAAACAATGATAGAATATAACCTGACAAAAAAATGTACAACAGAACTTGTTTCCATCTAAGTTTTCGGTGTGTATAGCTTTTGATAAGGAGTTTGTTAATGTCTGTCAGAATGTTTCCTGCTGGAGGTTAGACGAACCTCTCCCTTTTCTCTGCTCTTTTTCTCTATTAGACGAACCTCTCCCTTTTCTCTTTTTCCAACTATAGCCATGGACTTGGGGTGAAGGATCTGTGGAGTTAAAGCAATAGCAGAGAGAAAACCAGATAGACGAAGCTCAAACCAATTTCCTGCCTCGAAAACCAGGTAGGGGAAATGACTAATGAGAGGGGATAAGATCCAGGGGTTACTTAGACCGTGGAAAATGACACATATACAAACACCCGAATATCAAGACCATGGTAGATTCTGCCAAAGCCCAATTCTCTTTAAGAATTAAAACACATCCATGTATGAGAAACTCGACTCATATATAAGGTGCACATTTCATTGATAAGGCATCAGGCATGTAAGAAACATAAATGACCATGAACACACGTGTTTACTACGATTAATCTGTAAATTACATTTTGAATATTATACACCAATTAATTAGGCGCTGTATCTAAGGTAGTTCCTAGACTAGAATATTTCATGTAATTTGCAGACAAGGACGCATACCTTAAGCCAATCAACAAGTGATGGGAAAAACATGAGGGCCGAGAGATGGTGCAAAGTTAGCATACCATGTCGGTAGTTAAAGACATCTAATTGTGTGTCACCATGGCTTCCTGCGGATTTTAGGCTATTGAGAGGGTTCTCCTCCACAGGAAGAAGTGGGTCCAGCCCACCATCAGATTTACCAGTTGAATGCTGGGACCTGGTGCACTAGGTTTCAGAATCTTGCTGCTCCTTTTGAGCATGGCTTTGGCTTTGAAAGGAAGTCCCAAGGAAACTGTTACAAAAACATGTGAACAGTTATGAATCTTGCATTAATATGAGAAAGAAAAGGACATCAGAACTTCAATTATCCTTGAAACAAGATAATTAACCTACAGCACGTAAAATCGGAATTCAGAAATACTCTTCGTAAATTTTATTTTCATGAGACTGACAGCACTGATATATTAAGCCAACATATCCATAATGAGAACTAAATAACACTTTCCTTAATAGAGAACGTGTGATAACAGATATACCATGAGACGTCGAGTTCTCACAGTCAACTTCAACAATTTCTTGTATAATGGTAAATCCATGTAAATCACATCCTGTCACATAATCATGTCTCTTGAACACTACTTCTATCAAACACAAAAACAAAACAAATGAAAAAATGGTGAACCTGACGACCAAGAATAAGTCAAAAGCGATGAACCATGGATTGCGATAACTGAAATGAGAAGTCGTCAATTTACAAACAAAAACCAAGTCTCTAAACCTACAAATCTACTCTGAGAACTGAAATCTCATTCTTGTGTAGCACTTCTCAAGAGCTTGTAATGTAAACCCAAACACTATGCATCAAACAAGCAACACATTTGGTTATAAATCAGATGATGCATGACATGTATGGATCAAGAGCTTGTAGGGTAAAACTAAAATGTATGCATCAGACAGGCAACAAAGTTGGTAATAAATTAGATGATGTATGACATGGTGATATGCTGTAACCATGACAGCCACATTTCACACGCGGAAGAAAACTTGCACAAACTCAAGCATGTACCAACAGAGAGCGGTATGACAGTATAACGCATGAGACAGAAGTATATGACCAGACCAAAAGCGGGATAAACAAAAGTAATAAGAATAATTGCAGTCACTGTAATAACAAGAGTTGGATTTCCCCTGAGATACTGATCGCCTGTTTCAAGGATGGAATGGCCTAAACTAGGGAAGTTCAAGCTTCGACTATGTAAATCATTTGAAAAGTATGTGATAGCCGAATTGACCAAATCAGTTACAAATTTCAAAATGGACAAACGAAGAACGTTCCACGATCTTGATTAAGCAATATCCCGTATGAATAAACTAACTTTAAAACATAGATTTTCTCCTTCCTACTCTGGAAAATAACAGAACCTCTCTTTGCGGTTACTAAGCCCCCATGACAAAGAACTCATACGACAAGCAACCCAACGCAACTTCATCGCAGTCCACATTAGAAGACAAACTTCCTTACCCAACAACTAAACATGCATACCTTGCTAAAAACATACAATTTCGGTGGTGAAACCAAAATCCATACATCCCATACAGTAGTTGCAGTCTTGTAGTTGTAGATTAACATAGTGATAATAAAGATTTAAACAACTACTTCGTGACATATAATCTTTGTCACTGTGTGCACTGAAACATGTGAATTCAAATAATCAACATACCTGTACAAACACATTCATCTCATCAGATCCTTCACCTCTGAAGTAGATCTTGGTAATTAAGCTTGCAATGGAATACCTTCAATATTTCAGGAACTTCTTGCTCGTACTTCTTGACAAATTTCTCCAGAAAAGACTTGTCTACCATTGTTGAAAGTGAATTAATACAAATTCTTTCCTTGATCAGACCTCTGGAGACTAAAATCCTGATAACAGAACACCTTGGGATAATCCTGTCCTTCAGGCTATAGCCAAAAACCATTGGGGTTTCAGAAATACTTAATGAATCATAACCCATTTCGTTCACAAGAATATTCATAATTGCCATAATCTTCTTCTCGGAAGCCATCATACAACCAGGATACTTCCTAAATGCTGATTGAATTTGATCTTCAGACAAACCCCATCTCTTGTAAACATCCATCTTATTTTTCCAATTGGCTTCGCTCATTGATGCCAATCCAACTATACCTTTGAGAAATGTGGTTTGTAAATGATTAAAACCCATGTCTTTAACCTTTTCTACAATCTCTTTAAATCTATCTGCATCTCCAGCAAATGTTCTTGGGTTTCGGATTAGATAGTAAGAAATCTTAGTTTGAGGGACGCCTTGATTTCTCAGAAGCTCTAGGTTGACCATCAATCTTTTAACATGGTTCGTAGTGAGAATCCCATAATTTCGTTTAATCATTTTAATTACGTTTTGGTCAGACTGAACAATGCTCGTAAGGATATCAAAGGAAGGGATATTGAAACCCTGCATGAGGATCTTTGGGTGATTTGAGATAAAGTTGGCAAGATCAAGTCCATCAATCCCTTTGGATTTGAAAAAATCTAATTTAGGTTTAAGGGTTGTATCTGGTTTAAATGAGAGGATGGCTGGGTATTTAGGGATTAGTTTAGAAATGTGAATTTCAGTGAATCCATATGCTTTCAGTAAAGTTAAGACTGAATCGGGATTAGAAGTGGTTTTGAAATTCAGTTTTTCAGAAGCAGTAATAGCTTTATCTTGTGTTAATCCACATGAATTAATCAGATAAGAAACCACAAATGATGAATCAGAATCGGAAGAAGTAGTAAGATTACCATCACTGGCAGTAGCAGTAGAGAAGGAAGAGAAGATGGAAGTAACCCTAGATTTTGAAATTACAAAACCATTTTGATTTTGTGTTGTGAAGAGAAAATACCTAGCTGTTGCTGGTGTTAATGATGAAGAATAAGATACTCCATTGATGATGGCAGTCGCCCCCTTCAGATTTACTCCCAATTTACACCACAAAGATCGATACATTTTGCCTTTCGCCGGAGATAATAGAAAGAAGAAGAAAAAAGAGCCTGCGGCTGCGGGACTGAAGTTTTAGAGAGAGTATGAAAACCTTAATGGTGGGTTTGGATGTAGAATTTTAAAGGTGGGATTTAGGGTCCAGGGGATTTGGTGGAATTGTGTTTCCCTCGGTTTGTTTGGTTGCCCAAATCCCTGGAATCACGTTTTCCATGGGAAACAGTTTTCCAGCAAATCCTTCATATGGAGTCCGACCCCTCCCCCTAAGATTTGCTGAGAAACTTATTAAGGGTTTTATGGGCCTACTTTTTTTAACTCTAAATCTCATATATATTCAATTTAAAGTTTCTAAGGGTAAAACCAAACGGTTTATGGACTTTAAAACAAGATAATTCTATGAATCCTATGAATTTTAATTTGGTTACCAAACACACAAGAGATTTACATGAATCCCAGAATTTGTAATCTCATGGGATTATAAATTTCTGGAAATCGTGAATTCTGCAAACAAACCCACCATAAGTCTTGTAAACCCTACACACACACAAAAAAAAAAAAAAATCCTTACTGAACTGACTCGTGTTGATCTGAGTCATCTATATCTGACTCATTGCATCTGAATCTGACTTGTTATGGCTGACTCAATAATTTTTTGATTTTTTTTTTTTTTTTTTATGGAAAGAGGGGCTTTGGAAAGAACGCGCGATTGGGGATAGAGGAAAACGACAAAAACCAAATTCAAATATCAAATTAGGGTCACCCCTTATCTAAGTATTTTACATAATTCCTAATCTACCCCTCACTAATCATGTTTAGTGGTTAATTATGATTAGGAAAATCATAAGATTATTTGATAAAAGATTAAAAGATTAGTGTGTATTTTTATTTGTATTTGGGTGAGTGAGGTGAAAGTAGAAGGAGGGGAAAAATTTGAGAGGGAACTTTTTTTGGTGAAAATGGAAGATGATTGTGAAGAGAGAATTGATGTTGTTGAATCTTTAGCTCAACTACAACAAGGAGCATATCTTGAATCTTCAGCTAATGACAACAACTCACAATTGCAAATCTTTGTTGAGCCAACACCCTTGAATGATGATTTTTACGAGCATGGAGAGTTTTGTGAAGAACCTACACAAGAAAGTAAACTTGCACAACATACAAGCATCCCTATTACACAGGTAAAGTTGCTAAGAGGTTGAAATTTTGATTTTTTTTCTTTGAACCCACCATTTTTTCAACTGAAAAAGCTCGGTTCCGGCAAGGACGTGATATGAATACCATGCCTAAGCCGCCATACGGCATGGTATTCATACTACGACCATGCCGTGTGCCCGATATCCTCCATTTTGAAATTCAATCCGGCATAGTATTCAACCAAAAAACTATGCATGTACAAAAGTTACTTTTTACCTACCACGGAATATGCTACCGGCATGGTTAAATTCTAAGGTTACCATGCCGATATTGCATGAAAACATAAAGGAAGCACTGTCTTTCAAAACTAAATACCGGCATGGTAAATTAATCAACTACCATGACGAAATTGTCTACCGGCGTAGAACCATAGATAACGAGCATGCCGGCACTATCACCGACATTGTTAAATTATTAAGTTACCATGCCGATACCTACAAAAAAAAACATACAGGAAGGAGTATTTTCCAAAGCTAAATACCGGCATGGTATATTGTAAGGACCCTCAAGCACGTCAACGATATTAGACTAGTCATGAGACAACTAAGCCGATACTGACTCGATTAATTAGAGACGAACGTTAATTAATAGAAATTAATCTAACAACGTTTTAGTTACGAAATTAGTATCACTAGATAGATCTCAAAAATTCATGCGAGATGGACTACTTGAGCGCATCAATCGATTGCCGGACGAAGAAGATTTTATCAGATTAGTATGAAGGGAAAATTTGTAATTTTGTCTTAAACCGATTGGGGATGCCCTTATCTTTTATTTGGGTGCCTTAATCTTTTTGTTGGTCTTATCACCACAAACGTGTCGAAGAGAAATCAATTCTCCTATTCTTATTATTTCTACTTCTCTTTCTTTCTTTCTTCTTCTTCTTCTTCTTCTTATTCTTCTTCTTCTTCTTCTTCTTCTTCTTCTTCTTCTTCTTCATCTTCTTCTATTCTTCTTCGTTTTTCTCTCTGGCAATTCTGAGAGTCATTTCTTAAGCCGTGAAAACAAAAAGAAACTTAGGGGAATCAATTATCTAGTTTGATAGATGAAGAATGGGTGATTGTTCTGTGAAACTTTGAAGAGGATGATGGTTTTGATAATGAATCGAAAACAGGTAATATAGGTTTCAAATTGATTGATGATTCTTTATGAAATCGTTCTGTTTTGATTAATTATGGATTGAGTTTGCTATTAATTGAAGTATAGATAGATTTGTGGAGTTTAATTTTAATTTCTTAGTTAATCAAATCTGAAATTATGGTTCATGCAATTTAGTTTGTCTGAGTCGGAGATTACGGATGAAGGGGATGGATTGAATAGAGATGAGTGAAGATGAGAATTGTAGAACGGAAAAGATGGAGTTGTGGTTGTAACTTAGGTCTTGCTGAGATACGGGGGATGTAAAGTTTAATTTTGAATTGAATGGGTGATATGGGTTTGTTAGTGGAGATGAAGATGATATTGCAGTTGATATATATGAGTATAAGTCTAAAAGTAGAGTGGGTTGCAGGAGGTGTAGCTGTGGAATGATTGGTTGTAATGAAATTGATGAAACTCAAGATACATGCAATGAAGAAATTGAAGTGAGTAGAAGATAATATGGATATGGTGTATGAATTACAAGGTATAGGAATTAGAAGAATTAGTGTTACAAATGCAGGGGAGAGGTTTGAGGTTATGAAGTGAACAAGAGAAGTTGTTGATGGAGGCAATGATCAGATAGAGGTGATGATCTAGTAGTTCTGAAGTATAGGTCACGGGGTGTGTGTGTGTGTGTGTGTGTGTGTGTGTGTGTGTGTGTGTGTGTGTGTGTGTGTGTGTGTGTGTGTGTGTGTGTGTGTGTGTGTGTGTGTGTGTGTGTGTGTGTGTGTGTGTGTGTGTGTTAGAATTATTAGTATAGCAAGTTGATATTAATAAACGCTAGAATGTGCTTGTGATGGTCGAAATTAAAGAAATGGATTTAGATGGATGATAGACATGGAAGAATCTCTGAAGAAATATATCTGGTGGTGAAGTGTAACTGTAGAATTGAAGTGGTAGTGAATGGTTTTGTGCTACTGAAATTGCAGGGAAAATGTAACTGGTGGGGTTGTGGATTTGAAATTATAAAATTTCTGAATTGAGAAGTTTAGTAAAGAAACTTCAGTCAAAAGTATTGGAATTGGATGTGGTTATGGGTAATGGGGAGGAAATATTGTTCTGGTGAGAATTAGGTGAATGACTTAGGTTGGTGAGTGAACTGTCGGAGTTCATTGTGCAGAAATATAACCGGATTGATATAGTTGATGATTATGAAGTTGTTTGTTTAGATAGAGATGGAGATTGTGAGAATGGTGTTAATGTTGTAAGATTTATATTTGAAGCGGTGGTGTTAGTATGAGTTAAAGGGGATTATTAGATTAAGTTGTTGTTGTTAAAGTTATACTGTTGGAATTGAATTGTATGAACTTTTGTATCTTGAAGTTTAAACTTGTTAGTCATTCCAGTTAGATTATCTGACTGGTTCTGTTCTATCTGACTTAGTATGTCTGACTGAGTCAAATCTGTTAACTCACTGAATCACCTGAGTTTGACTGTGTCATGACTCGTTGACCCAGATCGAATCATATTTGACTGTCGACTTGACCGTTGACTTTACTTTGATCAGTGGACTTTGACTTGACATTTGACTGACTTTTACCATTAGTTGACTCCCTTGACCGTTATCGTTGACCGTTAGTTGATTTAGGTGGAATGGGCCCTAAGTTAATGGGCTTGTTCAATGGACTTGGGCTTAGGTATAGTTTTCATATCTGGAGGAGTTAGACCACATGTGGTCTGAGTTGACCTTGGGTTCTTCTACAAAGTTGTAGTCACTCTTAAGACATATATAATAGACTATAGAACCAACCTAATTGAATTAGTAAACTTTATATATGTTAAAGGTAGAGAATGAAAAGGTGTAGAACCATAAATGGGTCTAAAACCATTAGATAGTTCACTTGGTTAACTAGGGATTTGTATGAAAATGTGTTATGAACCTTATATGAGCCTTTTGGATAATTTCTTAGAGTGCTTGTGTGATTAACAATTACTCTTTATTAACAACGATCGATTCAAATGATGAACCAGTGAATCTTAGATCTCGAGGTAGGAATGGCTTGTCATCAAAACAGGTGGGAACTTTGTAACTTCTTTGTAATCATTAGGTTACTTTATCTCTGCGCATGATGAGTCCTTATTTTCTGTGAGCATGTTGTTTTCAATTGAATGGGTGTGTTGTGTGATATGCGTTGGGTGGTTCCCCGCGAAGATTGTCTGTGATTCCCCATAGCTCTTTACTAAGTTTAGTAGGGAAATGCTACGTTGTTTGAATATTACTTAGTAGCCCGGATTTACCCCGGATAAATAGTATTACATTTTATTATCTTAATATAGTAGTCCGGCTTTACCCCGGTTTATTATTACCTAGTAGTCCGGCTTTACCCCGGTTGATTATTAAATATACTACATTTTATTTGGGAAATTCACTCTATGCATATCATACTTGTTTGTTCAGTTTTAGTAGTATGACTGGGTTACTATGACTTTGACTTAGGAAGAAATTCTAGGTTCATGACTGGATATGGTCATTATTTGGAGACTTCGGCCTACGAATAATGTTTGGGCCTTTTGTGAACCTGCTATGCGGGGTCAGATCATAATAATCAAAAACCTTATTATATTCGAGACTTAGATGGTGGCATTTGGATTTATGAGGTGTACGCATTCCACAATAATATCTTATCGTACCTGGATTTATGCTATCATTTGAGGCTGAAGTTATTCCTAGCATCATCTTCTCCATTGAGTGAGACGAGGTTGGGATAACATATGTTTAGGTTGTTTGATTCGTTTCTCGTAGATCCATCCGGTGGTGGATCTTTTATGGATATTGGCACTATGGACGCAATATCTGGGGAAGCGAGTTGAAGCAATCTTCTGCTCTATGTTGTGTGTAAAAATGTTTACTGTATTTTCTTTAGTAGAACTGTGATGAATGTCGGTGATTACATGAGAGTTATATGTTTCCATTGAGTACCCTTTGGGATGATGTGCTCACTCTTTCCCACTACAGTTTCAGATTTCAGAAGTGATGGCACGCTTGGAGATATTCGTTTCATAGTTCGAAGTTTTAGTAGATTAAGAGTGTTTATGTATCTTTCTATTTATGTATTCTTGTTTATCTGTAAACATCACATTAATATATTCATATCATTTGAGAGTTTTCATATATTAAGTAATCAGAGTGTTCGGGTATTAGTTTTGTTTTACTTTATGAATTTACGATCCTTAAGTTAAGAGATCTAGATTTTTTATTGCAGGTTTAGGTTAATTTATTATTAGCTAAGTAGGTTTAAGATTTGGGGCGTGACAAGTTGGTATCAGAGCTCACTATTAGATCTTATATGGGAAACAATAGGTAATAGCCAGTGTCAGAAAGAATATTAGATTAGTATAGAACTAGGTTGGGTTTGTGAGATAAATCGTAATCACTAAAAGCTATCAATAACTAAAAGATTTATTTGGATGACTGATTTTTTGTGTTGTTGTGTTCACATTTTATGAAGTAAAAATTATGAGGTAAACCAAATACTTTATGTTTTGTGAATCTAATAGATATTAAAGCATAGTGAGTCTAAGATTATGAACAAGTAGACAATATAATACTAGAAAAATAGTGAGAATAGTATATTTGACCGATTATAAACTCATAAAAACTTTATTATAGAGTATTTTCTAATGTACTTAGAACTGGTAGTCTATTGAAATTGAGATATAAATTAGTCTATTGAATGTAGAGCTACAAATTATAGATTTTAGTTGTAGAAGACCATATAGGTTTGTGTTTCATCTCTTATTGCTTCAAATTCATTTAGAAAGAGTTAGTTTTTTCGCGCGTTTGTAAATATGAGCAGTACTTGCATTTAGTTGAGAGATAGAAATTCTCTATAAGGTGGGGACTTTTGAACGTTTAGAAGGATGGTTCGATTTTCGAGGAAGAAAATGTATAAGGTGGGGAGAATGTAAGGGCCCTCAAGCTTGTCAACGCTATTAGAATAGTCATGAGACAACTTAGCCTCTATTGACTCGATTAATTAGAGACGAATGTTAATTAATAGAAATTAATCTAACAACGATTTAGTTACGAAATTAGTATCACTAGATAGATCTCGAAAAGTCATGCGAGATGGACTACTTGAGCGCATCAATCGAATGTCGGACGAGAAGAAGATTTTATCAGATTAGTATGAAGGGCACAATTATAATCTTGTCTTAAACCGATTGGGGCTTCCTTTATCTTTTACTTGGGTTCCTTAATCTTTTTGTTGGTCTTATCACCAAAAACGTGTCGAAGAGAAATCAATTCTCCTATCCTTCTTATTTCTTCTTCTCTTTATTTCTTCTTCTTCTTCTTCTTCTTCTTCTTCTTCTTCTTCTTCTATTCTTCTTCGTTTTTCTCTCTGGCGATTCTGAGAGTCATTTCTTAAGCTGTGAAATCAAAAAGAAACTTAGGGGAATCAATTATCTAGTTTGATGGATGAAGAATGGGTGATTGTTCTGTGAAACTTTGAAGAAGAGGATGGTTTTGATAATGAATCGAAAACAGGTAATCTAGGTTTCAAAATGATTGATGTTTCTTTATGAAATCGTTCTGTTTTGATAATTATAGATTGGGTTTGTTGTTAATTGAATTATAGATAGGTTTGTGGAGTTTAATTTTAGTTTCTTAGTTAATCAAATCTGAAATTAGGGTTCATGCAATTTCGTTTGTCTGAGTTGGAGATTACGGATGAAGGGGATGGATTGAATAGAGATGAGTGAAGATGAGAATTGTAGAACGGAAAAGATGGAGTTGTGGTTGTAGCTTAGATCTTGCTGAGATACAGGGGATGTAAAGTTTAATTTTAAATTGAATGGGTGATATGGGTTTGTTAGTGGAGATGAAGATGATATTGCAGTTGATATATATGAGTATAAGTCTAGAAGTAGAGTGGGTTGCAGGAGATGCAGCTGTGGAGTGATTGGTTGTAATGAAATTGATGAAACTCAAGATACATGCAATGAAGAAATTAAAGTGAGTAGAAGATAATATGGAGATGGTATATGAATTACAGGGTATGGGAATTAGAAGAATTGGTGTTATAAATACAGGGAAGAGGTTTGAGGTTATGAAGTGAACAACAGAAGCTATTGATGGAGGCAATGATCATATAGAGGTGATGATCTAGTAGTTCTGAAGTATAGGTTACATGTCTGTGTGAGTCAGTGTTATAATTAGTATAGCAAGTTGATATTAATGAACGCTAGAATGTGCTTGTGATGGTCTGAAATTAAGGAAATGGATTTAGCTAGATGTTAGACATGGAAGAATCTCTGAAGAAGTATATCTGGTGGTGAAGTGTAACTGTAGAATTGAAGTGGTAGTGAATGGTTTTGTGCTAATGAAATTGCAGGGAAAATGTAACTGGTGGGGTTGTGGATTTGAAATTATAAGATTTCTGAATTGAGAAGTTTAATAAAGAAACTTCAGTGAAGAGTATTGGAATTGGATGTGGTTATGGATAATGGGGAGGAAATACTGTTCTGGTGAGAATTAGGTGAATGACTTAGGTTGGTGAGTGAACTGTCAGAGTTCATTGTGCAGAAATAGAGCAGATTGATATAGCTGATGATTATGAACATGTTGTTTAGATAGAGATGGAGATTGTGAGAATGGTGTTAATATTATAAGAGTTATATTTGAAGCGGTGGTGTTAGTATGAGTTAAGGGGGATTAGATTAAGTTGTTGTTGTTAAAGTTATACTGTTGGAATTGAATTGTATAAACTTTTGTATCTTGAAGTTTAAACTTGTTAGTCATCCCAGTCAGATTATCTGACTGGTTATGTTCTATCTGACTTGGTCTGTTCTATCTGAGTCAAATCTGTTAACTCACTGATTCACCTGAGTTTGGCTGTATCATGACTCGTTGACCCAGACAGAATCATATTTGATTGTTGACTTGACCGTTGACTTTACTTTGATCAATGGACTTTGACTTGACCTTTGACTGACGTTTACCATTAGTTGACTCCCTTGACCGTTAGTTGATTTAGGCGGACTGGGCCCTAAGTTAATGGGCTTGTTTAGTGGACTTGGGATTTGGTATAGTTTTCATATCTGAAGGAGTTGGATCACTTGTGGTCTGAGTTGACCTTGGGTTCTTCTACGAAGTTGTAGTCATTCTTAAGACATATCCAATAGACTATAGAACCAACCTAATTGAATTAGTAAACCTTATATGTGTTAAAGGTAGAGAATGAAAAGGTGTAGGACCATAAATGGGTCTAAAACTATTAGATAATTCACTTTGTTAAATAGAGATTTGTATGAAAATGTGTTATGAACCTTGTATGAGCCTTTTGGATAATTTCTTAGAGTGCTTGTGTGATTAGCAGTTACTCTTTATTAACAACGATCGATTCAAAGGATGAACCAGTGGATCTTGGATCTCGAGGTAGGCATGGCTTGTCATCAAAATAGGTGGGAACTTTGTAACCTCTTTGCAATCATTAGGTTACTTTATTTGCGAGCATGATGAGTCCTTATTTTCTATGAGCATATTGTTTGTAATTGAATGGGTATGTTGTGTGATATGCGTTGGGTGGTTCCATGCGACGATTGTCTGTAATTTCCCATAGCTCTTTGCTAAGTTTAGTAGGGCAATGCTACGTTGTTTGAATATTACTTAGTAGCCCGGCTTTACCCAGGATAAATAGTATTACATTTTATTGTCTTAAGATAGTAGTCCGGCTTTACCCCGGTTGATTATTATATATACTACATTTTATTTGGGGCTCTGTGCATATCATATTTGTTTGTTCAGTTTTAGTAGTATAATTGGGTTACTATGACTTTGACTTGGGAAAAATTCTAGGTTCATGACTGGATATGGTCATTATTTGGAGACTTCGGCCTACGGATAATGATTGGGCCTTTTGTGAACATGTTGTGCGGGGTCAGATCATAGTAATCAAAAACCTTATTATATTCGAGACTTAGATGGTGGCATTTGGATTTATGAGGTGTATGCATTCCACAATAATATCTTATCGTACCTGGATTCATGCTATCATTTGAGACTGAAGTTATTCCTAGCATCATCTTCTCCATTGAGTGAGACGAGGTTGGGATAACATATTTAGGTTGTTTAATTTTTTTTTCGTAGATCCATCCGGTGGTGGATCTTTCACGGATATTTCCACTATGGACGCAATATCTGGGGAACCGAGTTGAAGCAATCTTCTGCTCTATGTTGTGTGTAAAAATGTTTAATGTATTTTATTTAGTAGAACTGTGATGCATGTTGGTGATTACATGAGAGTTATATGTTTCCATTGAGCACCCTTTGGGATGATGTGCTCACTTGTTCCCACTACAGTTTCAGATTTCAGAAGTGATGGCACGCTTGGATATATTTATTTCGTAGTTCGAAGTTTTAGCAGATAAAGAACGTTTATGTATCTTTATATTTATGTATTCTTGTTTATCTGTAAACATCACAGTAATATATTCATATCATTTGAGAGTTTTCATATATGAAGTAATCAGAGTGTTCGGGTATTAGTTTTGTTTTACTTTATGAATTTACGATCCTTAAGTTAGGAGATCTAGATTATGTTATTGCAGGTTTAGGTTAATTTATTATTAGCTAAGCAGGTTTAAGAGTTGGGGCGTGACATATATTAATTATGGGTTACGCCGTAAACAGGTACCGGCTTGAAACCATAGATTACGAGCATGCCGGCACCTATGTTTCCGGCGTTGATTGCAAATGAAATGTGTATGCCGGAAAAGTTTCAAAGTTGGTCTTTAGTTTCGATTCATATCGACCATGCCAAAACAATATTGGTCGATCATTCCGGAATTGTGGTCCGGCATAGTGTTTTAATTTTTTTTTGGAACTAATTTATTTTCTTTTCATTCGATCCTTAGGTGATGACATATATTGATCCAACAAATGCAAGGCCGCTTGGTTGGGATATGTCGGAATACTAAAAAATTCCTCCGGTATGTTACCAAAGAGTATTTTTCACCTAGTATCTTCAACTTTACTAATGGATTTCTTGTAATGAACCTCCTTGTAATCTCCCATTGTTGTCCTAATGTAGGGAATAAAATCTTCAAATGAAGCAATTGCTCAGGCTAAAGAGACGACTCTTAAGAACATGTGTGTGTTGGTGAGGAATACCCAAGGTTCAAAGATCCGTTTTGAAATATTTGCGAGAGAAGTGGGGTATTCAAGGAGAAGAATATCCACAAGAGAAAGGGTTATGTATATCCAAAGAAGACTAATAGGGTATACAAGACTCGTACGAGGGAGTATAATTGCCCCTTTAAGCTTGTATTCAATCTAAGAGACAAGGACAAATAATGGGATTGTAAGGTGTGTTTCGGCCGTCATAACCACCCGGCTCCGAAAGATTTTGTTGGTCACTCCCAAGTTGCGAAGCTAAAACTTCATGAATTGGAGGATGTAAAGAGATTGACCAAAGCATGTATCAAACCAAGACAAATTCTCAGAGGCTTCAAGGAGGATGAGAAGAACGTGTCTTCTCTAAGTACAATTTATAGCGCACAAGCAACTATTATAAGGGTGGAATGGGAAGGGAGGAGCGTTATGCAAGAATTTGAGAAGATTGTTTGGGATCACAACTACACGCATATCATTAAAAGAGGGCCGGACAACAAGCCCCTTCAAATATTCATTTTCGCATCCTTTGCTTGCAAATGATGGATTGTACCTACAAGACAAACAAATACAATATGCTGTTGTTCAACATCGTGGGGCAAACATTGGACAAGGTATCATTCACATTGCCTTGGTGTTTAATGGAAAACGAGAGGGATTACAATTATATTTGGGCTTTACGACAATTGAAATTATTATTCCGGGAAAATCATCTTTCGAGGGTCATCATAACCGATCAAGATGACGCTTTAATGAATGAGAAGATCAACCAATGAAGATGGTCCTTGACACCGAGATTCCAGATGATGTCTTTGAAGATATTCGCGAAAGGCTCAAAGGTTCCGCAATTGTTGAAAAGGGATGAAAATAGATTATGAGATCATCTTTAACCAAAATTACTCCATTCCATGTTTTTAGTATGTTTTAATTTAAAGTTTCAAATCCAATGTAATAGATTACTTAGGAATGAAATAAAAGAGCATTATGAACGGATTTATAATCAATACCGGCATTGTAGTTTAATCCAAACCAATGTCGGTTTTCTGGAAAAATTATCCAAATGTAAGAAAATCAGAATTCTAGCATAGATTTAATTAATATTTCAATGACGGTACTGTCCAAATTCTACACAGGAACTTGGACCCTTTCATCCCCCTTTTTTTGGCATGGTTTTAGAAAAAAACATTCAGTGCCAGTATAGGTGGCGGCATGGAAATATAATTCCTTTTCACACCGTAAACAGTTCCAGCGCTGTAGAACTGATAGGTGTAGAATACACCTAATTTACTATCTAGTAGTTTATGCTTTCTTTGCTATTTTTCTTGTAAATTATGTATTTTACGCTTGTTTTGAGTTTTATAGCTACTTTGGAGTCACACGGAGGAAAAGAAGAAGAAATCACCCAAATTAAGCAAAAAGGGCAAAATTGTCATTTCAGGGGCGAGCATTATCTGGAGCCCAGTCAAGGTCAAGGGGCAACTCTTTTTGGAGGCGTACTAAACACAAACCAGCTACGGTTAAGGGGTTGTCATATAGGGTACCCCTTATCATTATTAGAAGATGTAATTATCAATGGGTGGTCCTTATCTTGGGCGCAAATAGCTGTCCTATGTTAACCTAACCCTACGTACGAGAGGCGTTATTGTTCACTCATTCATTTTTCTACGAAATTGAGAAACAGAAGTTGCAACGAGATTGGCTGAAGCCAACTACTTGAAGCTCGATAATTTTTGGTTAAATCAAGAAAAAGAGCGGAACCAAGAACAGAGAGTGGGATTGATTTGGGTTTGAGTTGTTTCGATGAATTGGTAAAATCGGGGAAGAGGTTAAACGGTTACGCAAATTGAAGAGAATCGATTCGAGTGAGGGTTTATGGCATATTCGAGCTACGAGATGTTGAATCTTGGCGAGTTGAAAAGAAATTAGGGTTTTTGTTCTTTGTTCAATTGAAAGTGGAATCGAGAAGATTTTCGGTGGCGAGCTAGATGAAGAACACGGGGAAAGGGTTGATTCAAATCATGAAATTGAGATGGGTCTTTGGATTGAAATGAGATGTTGGATCTGTTGATGCTTAGGAAAAATGGGTATTATGCTGTTGATGGTAATGAGGAGATGGTGGTGAAATTGAGAAGAATTCAGAGATAATGAGATGCAGTTCTGGTGGCTAGTGCTGTTGGCGATGCATTTGAGTTCTCAAAGATGGATGGTTGAATTAGGGCTTGAAATTGTGCACTACAGGTTGGATTTTTCAGTGATGGAGGTTTGAAAGTGATGAACCTGTGCTATTGGTTCAGGGAAGGTTGTCACTTGGTACTGGTTTTGGTCATGAATAGGCTGAGCAGCTGGTGCAGTTCTAGCTTGGCTAAGGATGAGTGACTGAAGTTGAAATTGCGGTTGGTTGAATGAGACTTGCTATGAGGCAGAGTGGAGTGGTTGCTGCTACAAATTTTGAGAAGGCGAATAAGATGATGGAATTGTTGGTGGTGCAATTGGCCACTGGAATTGCAAGTGTTGCCTGAGTTGAATTGCAGACTGGAGGTAGAATGGAGCTGAGATTGAGTATATGGCAGAGCAGGCTGTGGCAGTGAGGTGGAGGTGCAGGCATGAATGAAGACCTGTTGTTGCTGTTATAGGGGATGGAGTGTTACAGCTGTGGGCTAATTGAGACTGAATGCCTGAATTTCAGATGTAATGGGTCATTGGTGAAGTGCAGGGAATTGCAAGTGTGGCTTGAGCTGTGGAGTTTGAGTTAGTGCTGAGGGTCCAAGGCTGTTGTTGCAGGCTTGACAATGAGTTACAGAATGTGGCAGGTGCTTGTGATGTGTGTGGTGGTTGTGCTCTGATAGCAATGGCTGGAGCTGAAAGTGTGATGCTGGTGGAAATGCAGTAGTGGAGTGGCTATGTTGCAGGCAAATGGGTATGAAACTGGTAGGATTTGTGGTGGAAGATGGCTTGAGAATGATCTGGTTCGAAGGCAGCTGAGAAGAGAAGTTACAGACGAGGAAGGAAGGGCCATCTTGGGTGTGGCAAAGCCGTGGCTGTGCAAGACTTTAGCTTTGCCATGACTCGGACTGACTCGATGATTAACCGGTTTGACCGAGTTAGATCAGTGATTGACCGCCGACTAACAGATTGGTCGACGGTTGACTAGTTTGACCGTTAGTCCTAACGGAGGACTGACGGAATATTCCCTTGACGGAGAAAATTTTCAGGCAACCGGCGGCAACAATTCCGGCCGGATTCCGGCCACAATCCCAGTTTTCCGGCGAGCAAAAATTCCAGAATTTTCTATGGACTTCTCTCATGGGTGTGAAGACTTGGGCTAGGAATTGGATGGAGAATTGGACTCAAATTTGGAAAGAGAAGATGGAAGAAAAGAGAAAGACTTGAATTTGGAAATTGAATTGCAAAAGGAAAAGGATTCTATTCCTTGGAAGATTTGGAGAATGTTGAAGCCTATAAATAGAGAAGTTTTCTACAACTTCTACACACCTCTCTACACACACACCTCTCTACACATCTTTACACACAATACTTTTCTTTTCTTATTCTTTGTGTGAACTTTTAACATGAGTAGCTAATTTTATTGATTGAGGATGAATTCCTAGTTCTTAACATGATTTGAGTTTTGTTTTCAAATTCTATCTTGAAGTTTTTCACATAATTATCGTTTGTTTTTACTAATAGGAGTGATCTTAAAGACATTCATGATTGATTGATAGATTGTTTGGAGTGCACGCTAAATTGATTTGTTAATTCGATCTAAAGCTAGTGAAAGTTAGGAGATAAGTAATCGTTTCTTGACTCTTTACATAAGTAGCAAACACGAGACCTTGCGGAGGGATTCCGTGGAGCAATTGTGTGTAGAAACAACGTTAGCAAGTGGACCTTGAGCTAAGAGTCTAACTACTAATATCAACCTAAGAAATTCACAAAACTTAATGCATGAGCCAAGTTACATCTAGGTTGAGCTAATTCTAGGTGGCTTGGTGATTAGAATCCGGTAGTCGAGAACTTCCGTGTCCCGGTGATACAAGGGGTTTAGGGGTTTAGCAGAGCTAGCTGCTTTACCTACGGTTGGTGATAATCTGTGATTTATAACAAGTAGAAAAGAACATAACTTTAATCATTGTTTTGCAACGAAGAAGGATTCCTTGATCTTGTCTCTCTTATTGCTTTCAACTTTCAACTTTCGATTTTAATTGTTTTGTTTATTTTCTTTTGCTTTTTACACCCCCCTTTTCGTGACAATTTTTACAACTAGAATCTCTTGCTCCTCGTGGGATCGACCTTGACTACCCTATATTACTTGTTAATTAGGTAGTAAAGTATTAATTAATTTGATTGCACCTACGACACGCATCAAATTTTGGCGCCGTTGCCGGGGAGCAGCGGATGATTTTAGTTGTTTTTATTTTTCTTTTTGCTTTATTCTTGCTTTGTTGGATTTTATTCCGTATATAACTTGGTTTTTGAATCTTATTTCAGGTGCCGGTTTTCCATGTACGGTGGACAAGAGCAAGCATATTACGACAATCAATACGGTTTTCAACCTCAACATTATGACAACTTCCAACCATCCTTAGGATACAATCAAAACCAATATTTTGGCTATGATCAATTTCCTACAGAACCTTATGGATATTCTCATACATATCAACAACCTTATGACGGGTATGTAAGTGGACAATCACATGGATGGAAGGATAGTTATGCATCTAACAATTTGTTTTCTAGTAATGTGCAGACGCAGAGAATTTGGAATATACTCCTCTTCATCGTGTTTTTCCTTCACTTTTCCAAAAGAGGAGATACAGATCTATAAACTCTATAAACGGTGGTAAGCGTGTGAACGTCGAAACTTGCACTTTGAGAAATTATACAAATTGGAGGATGATGGGGACTCGGAAGAGCTTGTCGCGAGAAATTAGTAGGACCATTCATATGGAACTTAAACGACGTCTAGATAAAGGTAATGAAACCGATGACGATTCTTATTATGGTGAGTCCGAAAATGAAGATGATTGTGTTGAAAAGGACCAACCTTTGGAGACTTTTGATGACGCTAGTGTAGATTACTCAAGCCTTGATCTTAATAATGATCAATCACCTATTCAAAAGGTAGAGCTTGAGGAAGATGCATTTATTGCTTGGAAAAAATTTCTTAGGGAAAGATGGGAGTCCGCGGAAGTGTATGAACGTTCCGACAATGAGGAAGTTATTCCAACTCCGGATCATAATAACGATCCTTCACCTATTCAAAAGGAGGAGTTTGGATATCACTTGCCTATTGTTGTAAACGGTGTAACACCCGCACATGAAGATTTTACAATCTATACCGATGAGAATCATTTTAGTGAATGGGTGATTAGATGATGAGAATGTTGAAGAGATGATGCTAGAGGATGAAACCACATTCATTGATTTTGTGGAAGACCCAATTGAACTTGCTAATGATTTTAATGATCTTTGAGACTTTGGTTAAGGTAGAAAACGACGAAGAATGGTTGCAAGGTTTAATAGAGGACCACGATATACAAGAGGTAAGTAATTCACTTGAATTTTTAAGGATGACGAGGATTCTATAATACAAGAGATTGTGCAAGGTTTGTCTAACCCTTTGCCTATTGATTCTTCTCCTTTACCTCTTATTGGTTTGAATGTATGTGCTTCGAAAGTATTTTTGGATGATTTTGTTTCTAAATATCCACCATTGGAAACACTTGATGCTAACACTATGCAGGTTTGCCAAGAGGAAACCATGGAAATTCCCAAATTCTATGTTCTTTATACACTTAGAGTGTGGACGAGAATAAGTGTGGGGGAAATTTCTATCGAGCGATAACATCACTATTGTTTTCTTGTGCTAACATTTGTATGGAGTTATTGTTTGCAAAACAGGTATTATGGGTGGATCCTCAAATTTTCCGATTGTTAGTATATGGGGAATGAATCTTGCAAGAGCTAAGTCGGGCCGTCGACTTTAAAACAAGCGCTTAATGGGAGGCAACCCATCGGTTTTGTATTTCTTATCCTTTTGCTTTTTGTTATTTCTTTTTCTTGTTTCTTATCATGTTAAAATTTCCCACCTTGACTTTACTAGGAGGATTCAATTACATTGAGGACAATGTAAGGTTTAAGTGTGGGGGAGTGGTTAAGCATGTTTTTAAAACAAAAATTACAAAAAAATTAAAAAATTAAAAAAAAAAAAAGTTTTACTTAAAACCTTCAACTTTTAAAGATTTTAGAGTCACTAGCATACTTCTAGGTATGTTTACATAGAGATTTTGACCGACATAATTGAACTTGGAAATGTTAGAGAACTACATTCGGATTTCTTGCTTGTTTGAGTGTTAAATAATGGATTTAATCATGCCGGTGATGCGAATTTGGTGCAGGGAGAAGTGCATTATTAGAGTTGCTGATCAATCATTAGTGGAGACTACCCGTATTCATATCATGTGAGGCACCGACCAGAAATTTTCCATCTACTAAAGAGCTTTCTTTTGAGTGTGTGTCACCGTAAGTTAATTCCGGGTAGAATGGTGAGCTACCCAACCTCCCACCAATAGAAGCACTACTCTTTGATCTCTTGAGTGCTAATTTTGTCAATCATGAGGGTGACGTCCATGGATGAAAGATTCCTTCTTGTAGTTCGATTTGCAGTTAGCACCATTCTCTCTCGCGACAACAACGGATCCATAGAAACACATTCATCATCAACAAGGAGCGACATCAAAATCTACAAGGAAAGTTGGAAAAGTTTAAGGTTTACAAGCAACGAGAAAAAAAGCAAATTTCAAATACAAGTAAAGCAACATACAAAGTGCAGATTTTTACATATATGTTGAAGACTTATACTACAATGAGGTAATTTTATATCCAAGTATGAAGACTTATTCATGAAAGCGAAGAAAATTAAAAGGTGAGAATTTTTGAAAGTTTATGATTTCAAGACGATACAAGTTGTGAAGAATCAAGCGGTAAAATACTTCTTCCACGGCCATGGTTTATTTTGTATTTAATTTCTCTTGTTTTCAAAAAAAAAAAAAAAAAAAAAAAGAGAAAAACAAGAGAAATATTTGTTCTTATTTTTATTTAATGAGCCGTGGGGAAGGAAAATTTATAAGGAAGTTTCAAGCGACAAGGATTTCAAGGTAAAGAGTTACAAATTGTTAAGGATTTATGAAATTCAAGGGTTTATCATCAATAGTTGAAACCGAAGACGAGGACCATGAAGATCAAGATGAGGAGCGGAAGACGTTTCTATTGGATGCCGTGAGAGTGGTGTTATCATAATTGGCGATCGGATGTGAAGGTGAGTAAGTAATCTCATCCTCAATAATATATGGTTGATTTCCTTTCTTAGAGATCGTCAGAAAAATGGTTTTTCAAAATATTAAAAGATGTGGGTTTCTAAAAATATTTGGAAGTTGTCCTTCCCACCATTCAACGTGTTGCAGGAATTCTCTCTTCATTCCTACTGCACACATGTGAGAACCATAAAAAAGCCGTCTTTTTGAGTGCAATTATCATAAAATCCTTTTTGGTGAGGCAGAAGTCGAGACGAAATGCTTATTGATCGTTTCTCAAACACGCGTTCTCTCATTATGGTGTGGTTATTTCTCACTCAACAATTAAGAACAAGAATGTGTTCTTTAGTATTTCTAACTTCTTATTACTAGCATGCAGAAATTCTATGTCCTCATAACTTTTTGGATGTTTGGGACGCTTGAACGCTTTGAAGTTGTGAGTTTTTAGTTTGATTTGCTCGAGGACTAGCAAAGTCTAAGTGTGGGGGAATTTGATAGGTGTAGAATACACCTAATTTACTATCTAGTAGTTTATGCTTTCTTTGCTATTTTTCTTGTAAATTATGTATTTTACGCTTGTTTTGAGTTTTATAGCTACTTTGGAGTCACACGGAGGAAAAGAAGAAGAAATCACCCAAATTAAGCAAAAAGGACAAAATTGTCATTTCGTGGGCGAGCATTATCTGGAGCCCAGTCAAGGTCAAGGGGCAACTCTTTTTGAGGCGTACTAAACACAAACCGGCTACGGTTAAGGGGTTGTCATATAGGGTACCCCTTATCATTATTAGAAGATGTAATTATCAATGGGTGGTCCTTATCTTGGGCGCAAATAGCTGTCCTATGTTAACCTAACCCTACAGACGAGAGGCGTTATTGTTCACTCATTCATTTTTCTCTGAAATTGAGAAACAGAAGTTGCAAACGAGATTGGCTGAAACCAACTACTTGAAGCTCGATAATTTTTGGTTAAATCAAGAAAGAGACGGAACCAAGAACAGAGAGTGGGATTGATTTGGGTTTGAGTTGTTTCGATGAATTGGTAAAATCAGGGAAGAGGTTAAATGGTTCTGCAAATTGAAGAGAATCGATTCGAGTGAGGGTTTATGGCATATTCGAGCTCTGAGATGTTGAATCTTGGCAGAGTTGAAAAGAAATTAGGGTTTACTGTTGCTGTTCAATTGAAAGTGGAATCAGAGAAGATTTTCAGTGGCCGAGCTAGATGAAGAACACGAGAAAGGGTTGATTCAAATCATGAAATTGAGATGGGTCTTTGGATTGAAATGAGATGTTGGATATGTTGATGCTTAGGAAAAATGGGTATTATGTTGTTGATGGTAATGAGGAGATGGTGGTGAAATTGAGAAGAATTCAGAGATAATGAGATGCAGTTCTGGTGGCTAGTGCTGTTGGTGATGCATTTGAGTTCTCAAAGATGGATGGTTGAATTAGGGCTTGAAATTGTGCACTACAGGTTGGATTTTTCAGTGATGGAGGTTTGAAAGTGATGAACCTGTGCTATTGGTTCAGAGAAGGTTGTCACTTGGTACTGGTTTTGGTCATGAATAGGCTGAGTAGCTGGTGCAGTTCTAGCTTGGCTAAGGATGAGTATTTGAAGTTGAAATTGCGGTTGGTTGAATGAGACTTGCTATGAGGCGAGTGGAGTGGTTCTTTGCTACAAATTTTGAGAAGGCGAATAAGATGATGGAATTGTTGGTGGTGCAATTGGCCACTGGAATTGCAAGTGTTGCCTGAGTTGAATTGCAGACTGGAGGTAGAATGGAGCTGAGATTGAGTATATGGCAGAGCAGGCTGTGGCAGTGAGGTGGAGGTGCAGGCATGAATGAAGACTGTTGTTCATTACGATGGGGATGGAGTGTTACAGCTGTGGGCTAATTGAGACTGAATGCCTGAATTTCAGATGTAATGGGTCATTGGTGAAGTGCAGGGAATTGCAAGTGTGGCTTGAGCTGTGGAGTTTGAGTTAGTGCTGAGGGTCCAAGGCTGTTGTTGCGAGGCTTGACAATGAGTTCTGAGAATGTGGCAGGTGCTTGTGATGTGTGTGGTGGTTGTGCTCTGATAGCAATGGCTGGAGCTGAAAGTGTGATGCTGGTGGAAATGCAGTAGTGGAGTGGCTATGTTGCAGGCAAATGGGTATGAAACTGGTAGGATTTGTGGTGGAAGATGGCTTGAGAATGATCTGGTTCGAAGGCAGCTGAGAAGAGAATTCTGAGACAAAGGAAGGAAGGGCCATCTTGGCTGTGGCAAAGCTGTGGCCTGTGCAAGACTTTAGCCTGCCATGACTCAGACCTGACTCAGTGATTAACCCGGTTTGACCGAGTTAGATCAGTGATTGACCGCTGACTAACAGTTGACTGACGGTTGACTAGTTTGACCGTTAGTCCTAACGGAGGACTGACGGAATATTCCCTTGACGGAGAAAATTTTCAGGCAACCGGCGGCAACAATTCCGGCCGGATTCCGGCCACAATCCCAGTTTTCCGGCGAGCAAAAATTCCAGAATTTTCTATGGACTTCTCTCATGGGTGTGAAGACTTGGGCTAGGAATTGGATGGAGAATTGGACTCAAATTTGGAAAGAGAAGATGGAAGAAAAAGAAAGACTTGGATTTGGAAATTGAATTGCAAAAGGAAAAGGATTCTAATCCTTGGAAGATTTGGAGAATGTTGAAGCCTATAAATAGAGAAGTTTTCTACAACTTCTACACACCTCTCTACACATCTTTACACACAATACTTTTCTTTTCTTATTCTTTGTGTGAACTTTTAACATGAGTAGCTAATTTTATTGATTGAGGATGAATTCCTAGTTCTTAACATGATTTGAGTTTTGTTTTCAAATTCTATCTTGAAGTTTTTCACATAATTATCGTTTGTTTTTACTAATAGGAGTGATCTTAAAGACATTCATGATTGATTGATAGATTGTTTGGAGTGCACGCTAAATTGATTTGTTAATTCGATCTAAAGCTAGTGAAAGTTAGGAGATAAGTAATCGTTTCTTGACTCTTTACATAAGTAGCAAACACGAGACCTTGCGGAGGGATTCCGTGGAGCAATTGTGTGTAGAAACAACGTTAGCAAGTAGACCTTGAGCTAAGAGTCTAACTACTAATATCAACCTAAGAAATTCACAAAACTTAATGCATGAGCCAAGTTACATCTAGGTTGAGCTAATTCTAGGTGGATTGGTGATTAGAATCCGGTAGTCGAGAACTTAGTGTCCCGGTGATACAAGGGATTTAGGGGTTTAGCACTGAGCTAGCTGCTTTACCTACGGTTGGTGATAATCTGTGATTTATAACAAGTAGAAAAGAACATAACTTTAATCATTGTTTTGCAACGAAGAAGGATTCCTTGATCTTGTCTCTCTTATTGCTTTCAACTTTCAACTTTCGATTTTAATTGTTTTGTTTATTTTCTTTTGCTTTTTACACCCCCCTTTCGTGACAATTTTTACAACTAGAATCTCTTGCTCCTCGTGGGATCGACCTTGACTACCCTATATTACTTGTTAATTAGGTAGTAAAGTATTAATTAATTTGATTGCACCTACGACACGCATCAAGAACCTAAACGTTCAATGCTGGCACCTTTGGTGTAAAGAAAACTTACAAAGAAAACATTTCACTAGAAATGTAAACATGTTCAACATAAACCAAACAATTGGATTGTGCGTAAATGTTCTTAATCCAAGTATCATTCTACCAAAAGTAAACCAAACAACTAAAGAGTTAATCATGAGGTACAAACAAAAACAAGTTCGGAATTGTTCAAAACGTAACAACCACCATCCAAATGAACTAACACAACTAAAGAGTTAATCACTTGGTCTTTTGCTTCTTGTGGACCGCCACCTTCCTCGTTTCCCCGAACAAAGCTTTTGCACTTGGGTCTTCAATTTTATCAAGCTTTTCCTCGACTTCCTTCATTTCTTAAAGGGATAGCACCTATCCTTCCTCGTACTTGCAACCAAACATCTTCTTCAAATTTCCAAGCCGACGCCGCTAGTTTCATATATCCAACACATAATTAGTATATATATGCTAATATAAGATTTTGTGTATATTAAACGACTAAGAAATTAACAATACTTACTAGCAATCCAAGAGTTTTATTACGTTGGGCCATTGTAGGTGGTGCCTCTGTAGGAGTTGGAACGGGAGGGTTTTTCTGGGGTGGAACTTGGACGTCGTCCGGGCGCACGACAAAAGGATGTGACCATTCCAGGTAATAAAACATGTAGTCGAGATGAGCTTCATCACCGTTTTCTGCAAGCTCCCAGTTACAAATATCTACCAAATGACGTGGTTCCCTATCCCTCCAATGTGTTGGTTCTGGAATTGGATCATACTCTACCCTCAACTTCAGCTTAGTTGAAAATCTCTGAGAACGGTAAACTTCGTACCTTTCAAGAGAGGATGTCTCGGGATAAGGTAATTGCTTATATCCAAGTTGTCGCATGACACGTCGGGGATCATCCATAATGTATCCTTTTGGGTGGAACAACGGTCCATTATAAAATGCAACGTTATTAAACCTTACAATTTGGTGGTTTTCATTAGTCTCCTTGTAAGGGTCGAACACAACGTCTTTGGTAGCCATCGCGTCCAGAGCCAATCTCATATCTATCAGTCGACGATTGTTACCGGGCTTTGGAATATTGTTGAACTCGTATCTCTTAGATCTATGCGCCTCGAGTTTGGGAATGTTTATGATCTTCAAGAAGGGGTAGTCTGTGAACAATGTTGGGAAGTTTTCATAAGCCCACGTACCTATACCAATGCGGAATAATACATATAAGAAGCAGTAAATTTTTTTTTTCTAAGTTCATAATAAGGGTATATGTGAACAATTTACATAAGAACATAAGTTTAAAAACAAAATTACCTGTAGTCGAGTGAAATTCCCAATAAATTGGTTTGTAATAGCCTTAGAGGCCATTCTCATCTCCGCTATCAAATGTGCCATTATCACGGTGCCCCAAGAATAGTTATAAACATCTTCCAATGGATCCAAGTATTGAAGGAGGTTTGCACTAACCCTATTTCCATTAGTGTCAGAGAATACCTTAGTGGACAAGATGAATAACAGGTATGCAGTGGCTGTATAACGAATTTGTGCAGGGTCCCATCCATGCTTCAAACTTCTTGCCTTTGTGTTTTCAAAGGTCTTCTTAAGCAGCATCATCTTGATTGTCTTTGTCCTACTAGCCTTAGATACATAGAAGCTTTCCACAGAATTTTTGTAGTCCCAACCAAGCAGCTTGTTAGTCAGAGCGTGCAACTTCGACCATTCTAGGTCCGGACACTTATCTCCTTCTACAATTGATTTTCCAATAACATTCAAGCCTAGAATGTTTTGAGCATCATCAAGGATCAAGGTCATCTCCCCAAATGGAAAGTGCATGGTATCAGTTTCACCATGATACCTTTTGACGAAGCAATTGACTATCACAGAATCACACTTCACATAATTATCAACCAAAGCATATAGACCAGAATCCCTTACTAATGTTTGGACCTCTTCACATTCCATAGACAAATCCCAATGAGACGCGGCTTGGTTTCGGCAAACACGCACAACTTCTTATGATCCTACAATTAGGAGACAATAATTAAGAGATTTTTTTTACATAAATACACAACAATACATATGCACAAAATAAAAAATTCTTACATAGGTTTGATAGATAGTAAGAGCCCACGTGTCCTTGTATCCAAATAGCATTCTCGGATCCGAAGCTTCACCTCAAACTCTACCACGACCAAGGTCAGGTATCATGTCATCAATGTTAGGAAGGTGCGAACCTTTAACTTTTACTTTGCCCTTGCCCTTGCCTTTTGTCGGTTGTTGACTTGGACCACCGTCTTCCTCTAAAACTTGGCTTTGGTTTGCTAATTGACTTTAATCAACCTCATTATCTTCCTCCTCACTTTCCTCTTCATCTTGCTCATCATCTGGCTCATTGTGCTCAACTTTTCCAGTAGGTTCACGGATTACGAGTTGACTACAGTCACCACTCTCCCATTGTTTCCATCTATTAGAGCATGTCCCCAAATACTTGTTGCGACCTTGTTCTTTCCCTCGAGGAGGTAGAGACTGAGGAGTACCAAGACCGTCCTTCTTTCTTTTCTTAATGCCAGCTTCTTTAGTTTTTCCTTTGTTAGCTTCCTTGGCTCTAGACCTATATCAAAAGACACACAAAATGAATATAAGACAACTCACTTTCATATTTGATGCATGCATAGATATCCTAAAAAATGGCAGAGAATAATCAGTACCGGTATTGTGTACAATTATTCTACAATGTAGGGACCAATAAATGGCATATTAATCTAACAAAATAACTGTGCCGGGACACAATGTCGGCATTCACGAATACTTGTATACAATGCTGGTAGTTTTAGGTAATTCCAAAGAAGTTCCTGGATACCAAATGAGCACTTCCGGCATAGAGATAAGAATTTATATCCATGCTATAACCAAGTACCGGCATCGTATTCAACCTTAATTCTATGCCGGTACTGATAAAAAATTCCTAGGGTTTTCTGTATACTAAAAGTGGACTGCCGGCATAACCGAATAAATTTAAATCAATATCGTGACATACTAGCGGTATTGTATTCAACCAAAAATCAATGCCGAGACAAAACATTCAGTTTCAGGTGTTTCTGTAACTCCATATCGGCATAGTATTCATACTAAAATCAACGCTGTAACCCTATACCGGCATTGTCTTCAACCTAAATTAAATGTCGAAACTCACCGAAACTCAACTATTTGAGTTAGGTTTTGCGATTCTAACCTAAACCCACTGTTGTAAATCGATTCAAACACTTATAAACCAGTTCAAAATCACTTACCTTCTCACAGAAGCCATGTTTACGAGAGGTTGTCCAAGTTCTCCTCTTCTTCTTCGGCAATCCGATTGATTCTTTCTTGTTGTTTTTGTTGAACAATCGATTGGACATTTGATTTCTTTCGAGGAGGCATGATTATAGATAGATTGGGGTAATCGACGAAGATATTTTTGAATCGATGATGAAGAACGATGGTGTGAACGATGAAGAAGATGAAGATTTTTTTTTCCAAACCCTAAGAAGAGTGCCGGAACATAATGAATGGGGGGATACTAATTTTGGTTTTGATTTTAAGTTTTTATTTTGTGGTAAGGGTAGTATAGTCTTTTGATAATGTTTTTAATTAACCAAAGGGTATTTTAGTACTTTTACACCCAGAAAACACCCCTTAGCAGATATTATTGGTTTGGGGAAGTAATTTATATCCCCCAATTAGTTCAAGTATCCCCTAATCACGTGTTCTTTGGAAAACCCCTAGAATTATTTATTAGATTACCTCATTCAAATTGAGGGTTTGGATCGTTACATGACAAAAGTGGTAGATAAACACACCCTTCTGTTTTATCATTGTACATTGCACACTCATACAACCAATCTACAATGTAAATTCTTTGATCTACATGAAACCAAGAAAAATGGAAAAGACTTAATCTGAGTAACGGTATTTTGATTAATCTTCAACCATTTAGAGGATTCTTCTTCGGTAAGATAAAATCCGTTGTAGAAGTAGTTTCTGCTAATCATTGTAATCACGATCTATTTCGATAGCCATTGATCTTCTTTGTATAGAGCCTGATCGTCGTCACGTCGGGATTGATCGCCTTCAAAGATATGATGAAATATCTCTTTGGATTTAAATATAAGAGCCCAAAGGCTATAATAAAACGCCCTAATGGCGATTAGAATTGAAAGTACTACAAGGCATGAAATAGCCATTGTATACAGAAGAACAAAAACATAAAAGTAAATTCTAAAACCTAAACACTAAATCACAAAGTGTAGAATCTAATAGCCGATGTTCATAAAAATATTGTGTATAATCTTATACATTTTCAAGATATGACATGTCTCATAGGCCATTGTATCATTGTTACTCAACATAATGAAATACAACCCTATGACATCCAAGGGATTATATAAGTCATTCAAGACATACATAAGCATAATTCCTAACATGTTTAGGAATAGGAGTATTACATACGTTCTTACGTGATTTCCACCACGATCTTATAAAGTAGTCAAATCCTGCAATTACGTTAACTGAATCGACCATTAGATTCAATTCTTATAGGTTGGATCGCACCAAACATAGATTTTTATATCTTTTCGTGTTTGCCCGCTCTGATACCAATTGAAAAGGCGAGGTAACCAAATGTACCTCAACCTAAACTTTTACTACCTATAAGTTCTTTCTGAAAGTGATTGTCTATGGACAGAGTCGAGACAATACAACTAATTGGTTCACACTTCGTGTGATCGTCTATGGATACAAGATCAAGACAATACAACGACGAAGTATGTTACTTGGTAAAAAGGTTCGGACTTAACCAAACACAATAGGATTCACTTATCAAAGAAATAGGAATTAACATTTGTGTAATTTACTTTAATTATAATAAAACAATTATAATGCGGAAATATAAGGTAAATAACACAACAATATTTTGTTAACGAGGAAACCGCAAATACAAAAAAAACCTCGGGACCTTGTCCATAATTGAATACTCTCAGGATTAAGCCACTACACAAAATTACACCTAACTTCGTATAGTTGAGACAAAGCAACTAAACCTATAGTTCACCTAGTTCCATATGTATTCCCACGCCTCCGACCTAAGTCACATACTTGGAACAATTCCTTTGGTTCGTATTCCAAACAGTAAAGGAGCAACAAATCTATTTGGTATCAACTCTATTCAACCAAGTGATATGAGTTCGACAAAGGCTCTTCTGTTTATCTTAACATAAACTACTTCTTCAGGTCCTTAGATCTATCTTATGTTCAATTACCTAAGTAATCGTTTAAGATTAAGCCAACAACACTCTTAATCCAAAGAATTGTGTTGATGTCGATCTACTCAATTAATCAATCCAATATATCACAAGGATAAACCGATTATTAACTAGGTCCTCTTTTACCGAAAGAAGTATTGTTCACACCAAAGATTATGAACCCACAAATTGGAAATCTTCAATATCTTCTTTGTCTTCAAATCTTCTTAGATATTCAATAAATACCTGCACACAATCACTTGAATCTCTTGTGATCAATCACGCACAGAACGGAGTCTGTTAACAAAGGATTATCACAAGATCGTCTTTAGAACTAACAACAGTCTAAATATCCCTGTTGAAACTCTGAACTAGTTTGAGTGAATCTTATATCAGAAGTGAAGATTCTCAAGCATAAACAAACTAGGTGCAATCAAAGTTCAACCACTGATAGTCAATCAAATCAATGAAAACAAAAGATAAACCGCAATTATCTAGTTTCCCATCAACGGTACTAATAGAGCTTCTCAATCCAAAAGAAGACTTTAAACTGAGGGGCCGTAAGAGATTTCTCCTAATTAGGTTACTCTCCTCTCCGAATAGGAGGCTTCACCAGTAACAGCACAACAAGAGGTAGTTTGGTGTTACGAAGGATTAGTTTGCAAGAAAGGCAAACTTCAAGTATTTATAGACAAGGAAGTTTGGACACCAAGGAATTTCCAAAAACCGAAAATATTCTCAAGATATTCATTAAAGCACAAATTCGGTTTCCATAATTCCTGGAAATGCTCTGTCCAAAAATAATGATCGAAATCTCTCAGAAAATCTCTAATTAGGAAATGCACATTACTAATTCTTATTTCCCTACAAATGAAGTTAATAACCTTAATTAAAATATTCTTAACTTATTTATGTTTCGATCCTGGGATTCTCTTCCCTTAGCTATTAAGGAATAACTTTGAATAATTAATAATAAACATTCATAGAACGTGTTCAAAGTATGTCGATATCTTAACTTTGTAAGTTCTCTTTCATACTTACAACCTTGAAACCAATTTTCCACACTTCTAAATAAGTTTAGAATTGGTTCATATTACTTTCAAGAACTATGCGATTGATCAAATAACATTCAACCACAAATCATGGGTTTAACGGTTCTACCAAAACAAGTTTCGGTTCTACCTTCCATATGAGTACTGTGCATAGTCACACTAGCTTCCCAAAATTCGGTTGACTAGTTACTAGGATCGGTTCCCCACATATATATGGTATCTAACTTATATGTGTTGCACATGTCCATAGGATCGGTTCCCCTTTGCCTAAAAACGTGGTGCACATGTTCATAGGATCGGTTCCACTTTCTACTATAAACCTTGTTGCACCTCATACAAGGATCGGTTCCCCTTTGTGATGTACTTCACCTCTTACTAGGATCGGTTCCCCTTTCCCATATTTGGTCAGACATAAAATCACAAACCCGATCATACCATCTCAGGTGATTACTTAAAATCGGTTTCACTAATAAAAGTCATACCAATACATAAGTCAGGCCTTTGTGAATATTTTTACCAAGAACACACAAGTCATGAACGGTTATACTAAATCACACATATTGGATTTTCACAAGATATGCAATGAATAACAATCCCAATAACGCCTGGTGATTTCCTTTTTTGATTCACAAACAAGTTTATGAACTTACTTCCTTAGAACACATGTAAAACATTGTTCCATAGGATGAAATCCTCACCTCATACCCATACATAATCACAATATCATTCAAATGATTATGGCGATGTCTTATCTACAAAGTTTAATGGTTAAGCAATAAACCTCGTATTGTATTTCTTAATACTATGTCTATCTAGAGTTCAAATATGCTTCGATTTTGTTTTCAATATTCACAACTTAAAAGAAACGTTAGGGAATGAAACAGTTCAAGTCAAATATCACTAACCTCAAGTGGAAGGATGATTGTTGTCGTTGTAGCTCCTTGCTTCTTCACATCTTCAAGTCTTCGCAATACTTGTAAAGTATCATTATCCTAATACTTTCAAGCTAACCTATACGAAGTTGACTCTAGTACATAATCAAGCGACTCTTAACATGAGTTTTGATTCACTAAAATATGACAACCAAACTTGACATACCAACGCTTGGTGGGTTCAACCGAGCTATGCTCTAACAAAACTATCGCCAAAAATTATTGAGTTCCGGAAATACTTGATGAATTATCACCCATTTCATTCACAAAGAAATTCATAATCCCCATAATCTTCTTTTCAGAAGCCAGCATACAGCTCGGATGCTTCATAAATGTTGTATGAATGTGATCTTCAAACCAACCCCATCTCTTGTAAACATCCATCTTTTTTCTCCATTTGGCTTCGCTCATTGATGTCAATGCACGTATAGCACTGAGATTTTCTTTTTTTTTGCAAATGATCGAATCCCATATCTTTAACCTTTTCAACAATCTCTTTAAATCTATTGTCCGTAAATGCTCTTGGTTGTTGGATTAGATAGTTAGAAATATTAACTTGAGGGACACCTTCATTTCTAAAAAGATCTACATTGACAATTACTCTTTTAGCCTGAATTGTATAGAGAATCCAAGAATTTCGCTTTAATATTTTAATGACGTATTGGTCAGACTGAACAATGCTCTTAAGAATATCGAAGGAAGGGATTACTAATTTTTTAAAACTGTGCACTAGGATCATTGGGTCAATTGAGATGAAGTTTGGAAGTTCAACTCCATAAAGCCCTTTGGATTTGAAAAAAATCAAGTTTTGGATTGAGGGTTTTACGAGGATTAGATGAGAGGATGGATGTACAATTACTGATTAATTTAGAAGTTTGAAGTTCAGAGAATCCGCATGCTTTGAGTAAAGTTAAGACTGAATCAGGATTAGAAGCAGTTTTGAAATCGAGTTTTTAGAAGCGGTAATTGCTTTGTCTTGTGACAATCCACATGAATATATCAGATAGGAAACAAAAAATGAGGAAGAATCAGAAGAAGAAGAAGAAGTAAGATTACTACTATTACTAGTGGTATAGTAGGAATTGAAGATGAAAATAACCTTAGAATTTGAAATTACAACATTCTGATTTTGTATTCTGAAAAAATACTTAGTTGTTGGTGGTGTTAATGAAGAAGAAGATTCTCCATTAATGATGGTAGTCGTCCTCTTTAGATTTTCTCCCAATTTACACCAAAAAGATCGATACATTTTGCCTTTCGCCGGAAATTAAAAAAAAAAAAAAAAAAAAAAAAAAGACCCTGTGGAACTGAGTATTAGAGAGAAGTATGAAAATCCAAAATCTTTTAAACCCTAGAAATTTATAGCATCTGGAAATCAGACGAGGCAAGTTGTCTCGACTCTAGAGATACGAACTTGTGGACAGGCCAAAATCCCTAGGGTTCTGCCGATTCAATAAGTCATTGGCAACCTGCCGGATAAAACCCCCTACTGGACATAAATGGTGCGTTTGGTTACTGTAATTCCAAATGAATCTTGTTGTTGGGACCGCAAACCAAATAGTTTTGGGGCTACACCAGTGACCAAAATATGGATATGGGGCTAAACCCCTACAATTTTACAAGATTGTAGACCCATATTAAGCCTATTGGAACAAGTTGTTTATTTATTTCTGACTCGTCTGGATCTGAGTCATCTGGATCTGACTTGTTATATATGACTCAAAAGTTATAAATTAGCAGAATTATCAAAAAGTATTTGAATTAGTCAGATATATGCTTAACGAGTCAGATACAAAATGATACCCGACTCAAATAGCCTGCGTTGAACCAAAAATCGAGTCATACGTAAAAAAAACGAAAAAACTAAAAATGCCCCTGTTATTTTGAAATTTGTTAAAGTGGTTTATGTAAGTTTTTCCATCTAGTGTTAGTTAAGAGTAATTTACTTTACATATTTACCCTTTACTTATTGCCACATTAATTTTCTACTGTTTGAGGAAAAACAGGGGTGAAGGGAGAAGATATAGAGACAAGAAGAAGAACCATCACATTAGAGATTAGTAACAATATTACATAGGTTACAGTACTATATACATATAAAAGGGTAAGTAGATGGACCGCACATCCATGGGCCATAGGCCCCGTAACACTCCCCTGTGCGTTTCAATAACAAAACTTTATACATAATGCCCACATATAGTGCTTTGAATGTATTTCTTCAAATGACGTCCTCTCCTTGATGGCTTGTGTCGAAATCAATCGCCTCATTAAAACTTTGACAAGTAAAAACCCAGTGGGATAAAACCTTGGTACAACTCTTCACATGTAGTACTTCACATGTTGTCTCGTACTCTACATGTAGTTCATCACATGCAATACGATCTTCAAAGATCGATGAGTCTAAGTTAATTGCATCGTTAAAACTTTGTCAGGAAAAACCCAGAGGGACAAAACCTAAACTAAAGAAAAGGAGTACAATATTAAGCCAACTTAGAACATAGCTGGACTCGAATATGTTGCCTCATTAAAACCTTGACAAGGAAAACCCAGTGGGACAAAACCTTGACGAAGGGAAAAGAGTACAACGTTACAGATGCAAGTAAAGGTGATCCGTTGCAGATGATCACTTTGCTCCGTTGAAGTTGATTAGTTTCTTCACAACTCTTAAGGCAGAAAATCCTTGTGTGAAAGACAACAACCTTAGTTGGGAAATTACATTCCCGGTGTTTGTTGTTGTCTCATTAAAAACCTTACCATGTAACAAAACCCTATGGGAAAAAGCAACCTTGGTGAAGGAAAATAGTGCAACACACCATTAGATGCTCCCCCCTAATGTCAGACAATTTTCATTAGTCTAATGCAGTCAAAAGGAGTTTATCACACTTTACTTTGGTGACTTGAATGTTTATAAGACTATGTTGTTGATTCCGGAAGTTACGTTGCTCAACAGACTATGTTGTTTCATTTCTTTGATTCAGATATTTTCAGTAATATCAACGCGATCTTTATGTCTTAAACGTTCAACATACTTGATGTTTTTAGTGTTCTCGCTAAAAACCTTGTCGAGTAACAAAACCCTTTGGGAAAAACTATTCTCGATCGAAGGGAAAAAGAGTACAACACAGCTTCAATTTCGAAGTAAATTATGTCGACATCATATCCTTGAATCC
The DNA here is from genome assembly GCA_023531295.1 of Papaver armeniacum. Lineage (NCBI taxonomy): Eukaryota > Viridiplantae > Streptophyta > Magnoliopsida > Ranunculales > Papaveraceae > Papaver > Papaver armeniacum. The sequence continues at coordinate 278,054 of JAJJWW010002826.1, forward strand.
CCCCCCTGATGTCGGCATCTCCCCCTGATTACTTTCAGAGTTGTTCTAGACAGTTCCTTTAGTCATGTATTTATCGAAACTGAATATTGGTAATGACTTGGAAAATAATCTACCATATCTCTCTCTGATTACTTTCGTTGGAGAATAGATTATTGTTCCTTCATAATCAACAAATTTTGGATTGCACTTTCATTGGCATTCCTTTTAATGTCTTTGTGGGGATAAAACAAATTTATTTCAATGGTTACTTTTAAGTACATGACTACATTCACTATACCATTCCAATGACGTTGCGTTGGCGCGGAGCTATATCTAGCTAACAAGTTCCCTGAGGATGTAAAATTTAATCGAGTACATTATTATACTAAGTACAATAATGCGTCTATTGTACTTAGATATAGGAATTTCATCTCCCAACACATCTTCGTCATATTCCTTTGGACGAAATGGTTACTTACTTACATTTGAACCTCGACTAATCATGGGAGTGCTATCAGGATGCATGTCTTTGTTAAATTTCCTGACAAATTTAGACATATGCAAAATGGTGGAATAATATACCACAAGATCAGTATTCGTTCGAGCTTTCCCCAGATTTTTCCATCTCAATTTCGGATTTCAAATAGCTTTTAAGGTCTCTTATTACATCAAGAGTACCCATCATGTCTGTACCGTCGACATAAATAGCTACAATTCCAAATTAGGAACTTTCTTGTGAGTACGCAAGAAAAAATAAACTTATTTGTCTATCCCCTCCAAATCAAATAGCCACTTAGACGGGTATACCACTTCCGCCTGATTGCTTCAATCTATAAGTGAATGTTCTATTTATTTGTAAACGCACTCTGTGGTTTAGAGTTACTTGATTTGGGCAACAAAAGTCTATCAAGCACTTTTGTAAATATCTTCTATCTCTTGATTCTTTCAGAGATACGTAAAAACCACATACATCTGCTGCATTTCAAGTCCTTTTGAAATTACCAAGCTAACTAAGTAGCGAAACTCTATAACGTTCATTACAAGAGAACAATTCCAGGGCTTTGTGAGAAACCTCGCGCCACAAGGCGAGTCTTTGTACTTTAAGACTACTTTCTTCTCATTATGCTTTGTGACAAATTAATTATGTATGTCCAATAGGCTTTACACTTGGTTGGTTAGCACTACCACACCAAATACCTATATATTTGCCAAAGAACTAAGTTCTACCTGGATTGTGTAGGCCAAATATGCTATTTATTTGAAATTAATCAAAATAAAGCATGGTTCGATCTCATTGTGCTCTACTTCTGGAGCAACTATTTATGGGTTATATCATCATTGTGCACGCATGATCCTTCCATTGACTCATGTGCATTCTCATAATCCGTCAGGATTTCATTGTTCTCTAGAATCGATTAACAAAACTTCGGAGCGTCCTCCCATTTGATTCATGGACATATTCAGAGACAATATTATGAGATGATTTCTGATGATATAAATAAGTTGTGCCTTACTCACCTACTTCCTTTCTAGGTGAGCATTGATCGAACGTGGTGGTCTCTCCATCTTCCTTTATGGAGCCACGGCCTCAACTACACTTCCACCAAGTGTAGTTGCAACACCTTAGTCTATGGTGTACCCTATACTGAGGATTTCTAACCTTGCAGGAATATTTGCAGCTGGTATGTGTGGTCTTGTCACTTTAGTGACGTCAGTGTACATTCTGAAAATCGATTATTCTTTGTCACTTCACGTTTACATTTATGGAGTAATAGAATAAATATGAGACACAGTGGGAACACACCACGAAAATTCCTGACGTTCCCTTAGAAAATACTTTTTCTTATCTCCCCCTAACGACGGGAAGATTGTCTCATTAAAATGACAACCCGGTAAGAGATCTCCTGCCAAAGGTTTAAAATGCGGATAATTGTTGAGAGTAAATATCCAACAAAATTACTTAATCATTTTCGTGACCCATCATAGTACGATGTGGACTCGTAATGGCACATATATAGTGCAACCAAAAATGCGTAAAAACACGAATGTCAGGCTTAAATCCAGTTACCAACCGGTACGCAGAAAAGGTTGACTAATATTGGGTTATAAAAACAAATTAAGTAAAATGCGTGTAATATTACATATCCCCAAAGCAATAAAAGATAGGTTGGTACGCATAACCTATTCCTTAGGCACCATCTGTAACCTTTGATGGTGGCCTCTGCGAGACCATTGGGTATAAGATGCTCTGCATTGATCCTATTAAACATGCAATATTCATCAAGTCCTTTTGATGTAAATTCTCTAGCATCAACAAGGGTGGTTAGCCTTTGCACTTTTCATTGTGTAATATGTGCTAGGAGTTTTCAAACGCAAATTTCTTGGGAACTATAACTAGTCCAAAATGTCAAAATATTCACCAGATCCATCAGTCACTTTAATGGTCCGCATTCTGCATGAATATTTTTCTAAAGTTCACCTTGTTTTCTTTGTAATATGGAATTTTTACCATTTGCATCTTAGGATGGTCTCGATCCTATTTTACTGAAGACTTTGTAAAAATGAGTGATATGCTTTCTTACCTAAAAGCATAATGGGAAGGGGGTTTGTGCATCTAGTAATTTAGAAAACACTTATTGAGAGATATGTCATCAGTTTGCATTCTGTCAATCTTTTTCCCATTTTCGTTCACTCAAATAAGTGATATTTGTATGAGTTCTTTCAAAACAATCATCATGTCACAACCAAAAGTTTCTTTATGGTTATGCCCAAAGCTTTGTATGAGTCGGTTTCAACATTTCATCGTCGGAGTCAATATGATTCGATAATCCAAATACTATAGTGAATTACATTGCACTAGATTAACTCATTAGTTTCTCTAAAATATATTTCCTTCCAAATAAATTAGAGACTATAAAAGATGCAATCAATTACATTCTCATCATTCGATGTTCCACATGATATCCATTTTGAGGGTTACTTGGGAATTTAACAAGGTGTGATTATCTCTTGGTACATTTAGAGATTTTGCGACGTCTTTGTTCTATCTTGAAGATAAAAAATGAGTAGTGCTGCGCTCGATAAGGTAGTCAATTGGCCAGACAAAGTTCTTGTTACCATTAAAGTTGACGTGAAAATTGGTTGTTACTATGATACACATACACATTATATTGTATATACCAACACCTATGACCAAGGTGCATTTCCAACTCTTTTATTCATGATGGGAGCTAGAATTACATTTTAGCTGATCCCATGTTCAATTGATACCCATACTTTGCTGTCATTACTGTTGGGGAAAAAAGAAAAATAATTATATATATTTTTTTTTTCATGATATATATGTCCCTTTTCACACGCTTTATATGAGTCGGTACGTCTAACCCTCATTACTTTGGGGTTCTTTCCATTTTCAATTTTGCTACATTTAGCTTAATTTGAGAAATTTCTTTATCTCAATAGGCCAAGAGAATCTCACTACACATGTCAACCACTTACTTTAGGTTGAATATATATTACTAAAGATAATTCTCTTGTTGTCATACTTCAATATATACCGGTTCGTTAGTATTATGGATGAAGTAGAGAAATGAAAATTTTATGACTCATATCATCTTTTGTGAGTTCTTCCACAAAAATTGGAATACAAGTGATTTTATTTGAACGTATGTTTTGAAACTATTGACATATTAATAGTCGAGCAAGTGGATACATTCCACGGAACATTCAAAAATTTTGGGAAGAAAATATCAAGTACACAATAATGGTGCTCAAGTACTTCAAATAAATACATTGGAATTGAGTTGGTACAACCAATTAAACAAAAGACACCATTCAACTATAGCCAATATCATATTCAAGAGAACAAAATAACACTAAAACCAAACTCTTAATGATCAACAATCATAATTTAAATTGACTGTTTATATGATATGAACTTATCTTAAGACAAATAGAACTAAACATGTTCTAAAAAAAATAAAATAAGCCCGACGAATATTTAATATAAACAGTTACATACCTCACATTTTGGTTCCCGTTGTATATAGGCAGAACCAGAACAACCTTAAACGCGCACGGCCTAAACCAAAGGGTTGGACCGGAACAGGTTGGTTTAGACTAGACCGGGTTTTCTGGGCTGGACGTGACTGGCTGTAATTCTCCTCTTTTCCCAGAAGATTTCCTCGGATCACATCACAAACCCACGGACGCATCATAAAATCTAATCATTCCCAAACGCATATTATGGTACAATAGAAGGAGCTCAGAAGCAGGGAGGAAAAAAAATAATATTATAGACAAAAATGCGTATATCGTACACGGTCAAACAATACAAAATCAGGTAAGCATGGTTACAAAGACGAATAAAATGATGGCACATGACAAAAACGAATGATGATTTCCAACAGTATATATTAAATTGATGCAAGCTTTTGGTTGCGAGCAAATAAATTATAGCATTCTAAAAAAATAATAGTTTATTAATGAATCAAATCAAAGATTAACAAGAGGAATATCATGAAACTTGGCAGACAAACATACCCTCCATAGACAAACACAATAGGTGATGGCATATGACGTAATCCAAATAGATTACAAACCCTCCACAGCTTTCACAATTAATCATAAACTCATGTGTTTTAAAAAAAAATCACAAAGCACTTTTCAAGGTTACATAGCCGACAAACACAAAGTCAGAGAGAGAGAAAATTTTAGCCGTTTAGGTGTACCTGTATCCACGGCGTATTTGATTACAATTGAAATCCCAAATAAGATGAAGATTCCACGGCCGGATATGGGTCCGGGTTTGGGCAGCATATGGGTCCGGGTTTGGGCAGCTTTCCAGCTTCTCGTCTTTTCCCACGGACAAACTGGTTTTCTTCTTTCCCAGAAGACGCACAGATTCTCCCAAATTCTCTTCGTCCTCTACAGCGGCGGATCTTCACATACCCAATATACAAATAAAATATTATAAAATGTAGTCACCCAATTGAAATTAGTCGTACATATAGATACATACGGGGAAATCAGGTCATAAACACTACGATCAAAATCAGATCAATTTTCGCCATAGATTAAATTTAATAGATAGTATGTACATGCAGGATCACAATTGTATTGATATGCCGAAATCAAAAACAGGGGATAGATCCAACTTATCTGAATTGATTCCCGCGATTTCCTTGATGTAAATCCAAACAAACTTTTGATTTAAACAACTTGTGTTTATCATCCATTTAAGAAAAAAAAAAAAAAAAAATCAAATGCTCTGCGGTATAGCATCGGGCATGATAACGTGTTTGAGGAAAAACAGGGGTGAAGGGAGAAGATATAGAGACAAGAAGAAGAACCATCACATTAGAGATTAGTAACAATATTACATAGGTTACAGTACTATATACATATAAAAGGGTAAGTAGATGGACCGCACATCCATGGGCCATAGGCCCTGTAACATCTACATCATTTTCCTGGTTCGTCGAGTCCGGTTCAGGATCGTTACATCGCTTTCAGTTCGTCACATCATTTCCCAAAAAGGGTTCATCATTTCAAGTTTTTTGAGGTTTTTCGTTGGTGGGAAATCGACCTTCTGCAAGATCGTGACAACGCTTTCATGTTCATTGAGCCCGGTTCAGGATCGTTACACCAAGGAGATCATTTACCCTCCCCACCAAGGAGATGTAGTTCATGGGTAAATATGACTTTTTATTGGAAAGATAACTGCCACCTATCACTTAACTGGATGAAATTTTCCTTTTCAATAAAAGGGGTACTTTAACAAATTTTAGAAAAGCCGGGACACTTTTTTAGTGTAAAGTGAAATGTATTGGTACTTTATAAAGAAAAGCCCAAAAATCAACAAAAAATTAAAAAAAAAAGTTCAAAGGTTGAATTTCATTTCAATGGGTAATGTGTCATTCATTTGATGGTAAATAGCTAAAATTGCAACGGATTTTCATTTCATCTCACTTCTATTGGGAAGACTAATTAATTTAATACATTGGGCTATTCGGCCACCAGAGGTGAACCATCATTTGGGACATACAAGAAAATTTTGGGGCATATTGAATAAGACAAAAATAGGGTTGAAAATAGTATTTCTAGGGTATCCCTTATCCAACCTATTTTCATAAATGTTAAAATACCCCTAAATGATTAGTGTTTAATTAGTGTTAATTTAATTGATTAGTTGTTAATGATTGGAGTTAGGATTAGAGTTAAAATTAGGATAATAATTTTCTTTTTAAATAGAGTAGAAAAAAGAAGAAGAAGAACAGGAGGAGGAAGTAGAAAAAAAAACCTTTTTTTTCTTTGAGATTTCTGTGATTGTTGATAAATGTGTGATCCAAATTCGAGTGAGGAAGATGAATCTTCATCATGTAAACCTAAGAAAATACATATCAATTATGATGGAGATCTGGATCTGGATTATTTGTTGGATTATGAAAATGATTTTACCCATACTCAATCTCAAACTCAACTTTTTTCTCAACCTCAAGATGATGACTTTTTTGAGCCAAATCCCGAAGATGAGTACATGGATAAAGAACCCAATGCTAATAATACACAGGTATGGTTGTAAACGTTGTTTAGTGTCCGTTTTGTAGCTTGAATTCACCAAAAGTTTTGATTTTTGTATGTAGTTCGGCGCAACAGAGTTAGGTTCGGTAGATATATTGTATGCCGAACTTTGGTAAATAAGAACAGTTCGGTTTGTGCGATTGAAATATTTATAAGCCGAACTGTCATTCAATTATTTTTGCGCCAAATAATTTCCATGGTTCAGCTTGAATAGGATGTGCTAATATAAGCCGAACCATATACAATTTTTTTTATGAGTTACAGTATAATGTTCGGCTCACACGTCATACAGCCGAACAAATATGTTTTGTTTTCAAAAATTTCAAGTGTGATGGTTTGGCTTATTATATTATTTCCCACTACGCAGAATCTATATATGACGAGTAGTTCGGCATTGAAAGTCAAACACGGATAAGCCGAACTCAGTAGTTCGGCTTTCAAATTGTATTGCGAATGAGCCGAACCTAACCCAAGACCCATGCGATATTGTTGTAAATTGTTCCTGAAATGGAAACTATGGAGGATCAACCACCGGCTATTGATGTCATTCATAAAGATACTAAAGATCACTTCCAAACTGACTTGGTAGGTAATCTAATTTATGTTTTTATTAATTTTGAAGTATGTTACATTTTTTTTTATAATTTTTTTTAAAAATCGATATAATCAAACAACTTTAGGTTGGTAACCTAGCAACAAGCTGGGCTCCAAATCCCCTTTGAATATCAATGCCTAGTCTATAAAAAATAAAACCCCCCCAAACCGCAACTAGCATCATTGCTGATAAGACAGTTATTCAGACGCTTGAAGAATCTCAAAGTGTCCTCGCCAAGTTCTCCTAAAGTAGAGAAGGCTAGGACTCCAAGGCCATACCCATGTGAAATACATTTGTACAAATATTTAGCATGTTTCCGTGAAACAAAAGTAGAGATAGCTTTGCCAGAGACAAAAGAGCGAACACCTTCACCAGTGAAAGGCGAGACACCTGTGACATCCATACAAACATCTTGACCATTATGCCGCTTTAAGGACAAGGATATCGACGGGCTTCGATCTTTGTCATCATCCGTCGTAAAAACTAAGCGAAACCTCTTTGCGTGCAGGTACACTAGCCTTATAGCAAATGTCAGCAACAACATCTCGAACAAGATCGTGTCGAAACTTGTAACCAACATCTTTAGCACAATGAAGCACATGATCACCAAAGATATCCATAGGATTGCTACAACATGGGCATATACTATTCTCAACAAACAGAGGGATACCAAGGCGATAACAAAGTACAACTCTGAATTTCCTTGGACTGAGGCTCTGATTAAGTCCACTAATAGGCACTGATAATAAATAATCTTGCGCATGCTTGACCCGGTTGCACTGCCATAGGACATGAGTCTCTTACAGACATAGAAAAGCGATATGGGATTTGCTTCTTAACTGCGTCGAAATAAGTGACTGTCAGGGAGTGCATGGAAGGGGGGGAAGTATCATCAACACAGTATGAAGAAGGTAGTCCATAAACCTGAATAAAAGTCTGAAGAGCCAGCTGATAAGCAGAGCATATGTCCGTTGAGAAAAGATCACCAAGGATTACCTTTTGCAAAGAAGTAGTCTGGCTCTGAGAGGCGAGGTAGCAATAGGCACGAGTGTCCGCCGTAGTATAAATGCCAAGTCCGCCATCTTTCATAGGCAAAGTAGATAATCTCTGTTGTAAAGGACCAAAGCCCACACCATCTCCAGTAATAAGGAGTCTCAAATACTGATGCAACTGGTCATCAAAAAGATCAGTGGCTGCTTGCAAGGCCGCAGGATTGGTAGTACGCATTGCAAAATATAATCTAGACATGCCAGTACAATTACGAAGTAATAGCATCTCACTTTGAGGATCCTTGAGTTTTTTGATAGCCTCCATTAGATAAACAGTCTTATGCACCCTGCTCAACATCATATTACTAATAAAATCCAAATCCAAACTCACATGACCACCCAAAATTTTAACCCCATTAGAAGGTCTACCAATGTCCAAGGGGAAAACACCATCTTCAGCACTTCTGGGATCAATAGAAGGCCAAAAGACCTCAGTCTTCTTTATATTGAGATGTAAACCCTACCAGGCCCCTCAGTTTCAATTATGCTCAAGGCTTTAGCTACCTCCAAAGTATCACCAACAATTGTGCCATCATCAAGGTACCAAGCAAGCAAGTCAAGTTTTCAACGAGAGGCAATAGTCTTCACCAAAGGATGAAGTATCAAGGAAAAGAGCAAGGGACCGAGAGGGTCACCTTGTTGGACACCGAGTGAGGAAGACAAAGTATATTTGTCATAATAAAGTTTATCCGGCCGTGAGTAGCAAAATTATACCCAACGAGAAATACCTGGACAATGAAGACGAACCTCCTTGATGAGCTGAGGTCTGCTCACCATTTTGAAGTATGTTGTATTCAAAATCATTAATAAAACTTAACTTTTGTACTTGTGGATATGTAGACGTGGAAAACAAAAGAATAAGTTGTTCAGTGGGCTGAGGAACATGGTTTGAAAATCAATTGCGTCCTAGCTAAAGGTAGACAACGCCGAAAGGAGCGGGTTGAGATGGTTTCCTCAAACTCATATCGATCCGATGTTGGCGTTGTATTAACCCAACTTTTATGTACTTTTGCCAATTTCAATTTCAGGTAATGGTCATATACCCACACCTACATAAATAATTCAAGAATTCTCAAAATATCCTCAAACAAAGAAACTAAATTCTTATTGTTAATCAAGAATTCTGGGAATATTCAAAAAAAAATGTATGGTTTTCCTCTAAACTGTAAAGGTTCGACAAACAATGAAAATTACCGTATGTGTCGAACCTTCACAGCAAAAAGATCCGCTTGCAATGTTGGTTTACTTTTAAGACGAACTTTACACTGAACTACCAATATTTTGTTTTAAATAAGAAAAATTTGAACAACAAATTCAAATTTAATGAAGATAATTACCTGAAGCATAGTGAAATTTCCTCCAATGTTTGTACTTTCCAACCTAGATGCTTGTGCGAGTTGATTGAGTAGGCAAGTGACGTTGTCCCCCCAAGCATAACTATTAACCGAGTGAACATCCTTGAAAAAATTGGAGATATTGATCACTCACCTTGTTCCCAGAAAGGTCTGGAAAGATATCTCTTCCAAGAGTGTAAAACATATATGATGTTTCAGTTTGCTTCACTAACTCCTCAGTCATCACTAACTTTCCATATTTAACCCTCTCCACTGTATCCAAAAAATAGATTTTCAACCTCAACAACTTGAACTTCTTGTTTTTCTTGTTGGATGCACCTTTATCATCATGGGTAGAATTGACATCTCTCACTGAACAACAAAATTCTAGTTCGGTTATTGATCTTGGCCAACCTAGAGTTTCCTCCGCCAACTTATACAACTCATCCCAACTCATATTATAAAATGTTGCATCCACGATTTCGCCGGTGACACTAAGGCCCGTAATCTTATACGCGTCGTCAGGAGTGATTGTCATCTCGCCAAAGGGGAGATGAAATGTGTAAGTCTCAGGACAAAATCTCTCGGAAAAGGCGGAGGCTGTCACTCTATCACATTCCTGATGACCATATCTAATGGCAGGCCATAAACCAGAGGCTTGCACTATAGCAATCACCTCAGGAACCTCTTTAAAAAAATCCCAATGTGCAGCCCTTTGATGTCTCAAAACTCTGACCGCACGACAATGGTCAGGAGTCCCATATATCCTCTTAGACCAAGACCCTATGTAACCAATCAACACTTTGCCCCCATCGACTGGAAGAACGTGTGGTAAACTATCCTCTCATGCAACTATTACATCATCATCATCAGGAATGTGAAACCCAACAACACGATGTGTAACATATTTCTTATTTGGTTGTTGTTGTTCTTCCACTTCAGGTTGATCTTCCACATCTGGTTGATCTTCCAAGTTTTTCATTTTACCCTTTTGGTTCCTATACATAGTATAAAAACATAAATAAGTATAATCCTACAGAATACACATCATATCCTAAAAAATAAAAGTTACAGAAACAAGTTCGGCTTATAAGAACGCCAGACGAAACTGCCGAACCTAAGAAATTCAAAGATCGGCGATGTTTTAAATACGCCGAACTGTTCTTCAATAAAAGTTCGGCTTCTAATAAATAACACCATATGAGCCGAACCTTTCTCTGTGTTCCGAAAAAACCTAGGTTTTTTTAATTAAACCTAATCTAACAATACAATAAAATGCATTAATCAAAAAATTAAATGGTTGGGTTTGTATAAAATACCTTCTAATCCTCATTTCTGGGGTTTCTTCTTCACTTGATTGAACTTCTTTGTCAATTTCAGTTTGAACTCCTTCTAACGGTAGTTGGTCTTCAATTGACGGATTATAAAAAGAATTTGACCGCCTACCAATTGCTTTTTGTTTTCCACAAGCCATTTTATATTTGTGTTTAATCGACGATTAATTTCGGCGATGAAATATGATTTTAGTCGTTTTTCTCCGACTTCGTTCGAATAGAGAAGAGGAGAGGAACCGAAGAGGTCCTTTGATGTTTCTTATGCTTTGACCCGAAAGAGAATTTTTTGCTTTTATATCAACTTAAGAGCAGTTTAGTAATTTACAAGTTTCTAGAATATTCTAATACTTTCCAAATAATTCGGCTATTGATAAATTGTTAGTTTAAGCCGAATAGGGTTCCTTGAATAATTATCGAGTGCCGACAGTTTGGTTCAGCTCTAAACTAAATTGGAAATTTGTGCCGAACTTATTACTAAGAGAACTATCGAATGTCACCAAATTAGTTCGGCTGATACGTGTTAAACACTTATAAGATGACCTTTTTACTTAGAAAATTAAGGAATGTCAGCAACAGGTTCGGATAATACGTACTACATATTTATAACCCGAACCTGATACTGTAACTTAAATATCGCATTACACTCAAAGCATAACATTTCACTTAAACATAAAAGCATAACATTGTAGTTAAACATCGAAACATTGTACCGAAAACCAAACACATAACATTGTTTTCTTCAAGTAAATAACATTGTGCTAAATTCAAACATTACTTAAAAACCAAACCATAAAAACCTAATGTACTTCAATTTGAACATAATCATTTATTGAGCACGACCACGTCTTCCACCACCACGACCTTTTTTACCACCACTTCCACTCGCACCTTCACCTTTGTTGATTACTCCATCCCAACGGTTGTAAATATTATTTTGCTCTTCCACCGCCATCTCTGCATTGTAATCAATTTTCTTCTTCATAGTCTTCAACACGTCATTACCCCCAGCCACCTAATAAAATTTAGTTACAACATATAAGCAACAATATACAAAAATATTGAAAACAACTTTAAAAGTATGCACTCAATATACCATAGTTCGGTAAGACTTCGAAACATCTTCAACCATGCCCTTTGTGTTCTTCCCCGTCTTCGGCTTCACTTCCTTTTGTGTTCGCTTTCTCCTATTACTATCTACCAAAGCTTGACTTTGCCTATTAATGATTAAGGGATGTGAAATTTGGCTATACAAATCTATATAAGTCGGGTCAACTTCACAAGGATCTGCACGCAACTCTTCTAAGTTAACCCAACTTAATTTGTTCTCTTCCAATTTACACCCAACAATCAGTGGTAGGATCGGGATCATATTAGGCATTCCATGAACTTTACTTATTCTTAGTGCCCTTAGAACTCTTGGGAAACAACTTGAACATTGATTCCTCTAGCACCGGAATCGTTTGGATAAATCCATATTGACGAAGTACTCGACGGGGATCAAACAATATGAAGCCTTCGGGATAAGACAAAGGCCCGTAGTACATCCCCAATGGCATATCTTCATCTTCAACAACTTCATCATATTCTTCATCATTTTTGTATGGTTGAAATACAACTTGTTCAACAGTCAAAAAATCTAACTTTTCTCTCAAAGCTATCAAGATTTCCGTTTTATTCTTCTTCTTATTTTCCTTGAAACTCCATTTGGACGAGGTATGGAATGTATCTACCCACTTGTCATCTTCCTTGGCAAAATTCCAAAACCTATATATATCCATACCTACATCAACAATATTACAAAAAGAAATCCCAAAACCTATTTATTAGAATCAGTAGAATTGGATCATGGAGGTTGTCAACTTTGGGAAACAAAAGAAAGTTCGGCTTATATACAAAACACAACTAAAAGCCGAACCCATTATGTTCGGCTTATTAAGTTAAAAATGAAATAGCCGAACCTCTTTAAAAGTAGGTTCGGCATAAACAAAAAAGATTTTTTAAGCCGAGTTTTGTCATGAAAATGGAACTACAATGTGTAAAGTTACCTGAAGCATTGTGAAATAACCTTTAATGTTTCTACTTGTTAACCTAGAGGCAGATCCAAGTTGCTCGAATAGGAAAGAAAGGGTCGCGGTTCCCCAAGAGTACTTGTGGCAGCTTTTCAAATCCCTTAACAATTGAAGGTATTGAGCATTGATCTTGTTTCCACTGTTATCGGGAAATATAACACTTCCTAAAGTATACAACAAATAGGCGGTAGCAGTGCGCCTAGCTGTGACCTCGTCCATAACCAAGTCTCCATTTGAAATTTTCTCATTCGTGTCTCCAAAATACTTTTTCAAAGCGGTGAACTTGATTTTCTTCAACTTCTTTGTGCTAGAATCCACAAACTTCACCTCTTTAGCAGCGCGGGAAAACTCCAATTCTATCTTGTCTTTTGGCCAACCTAGAGTTTCCTCAGCCAGTACATACAACTCATCCCAAGTCATTTCATAAATCGCTGAGTTCATATTTTTCTCCTTCATTCTAAGACCACTAATCTTCTGTGCATCATCAGGAGTAATTGACATCTCGCCAAAGGGGAGATGAAATGTGTAAGCCTCCGGACAAAATCTCTCACAAAAGGCTGAGTTTTTAACTGCATCAAATTCCTCTTGTGCATAGAAAATAGCAGTCCATAAACCAGAGCCTTGTACTAAAGCCACCACCTCAGGAGCCTCTTTGAAAATATCCCAATGTGCAGCGCTTTGGTGTCTAAGTACGCGGACTGCATCCCTGTGATCCGGAGTCTCTTAAATTCTCTTCGCCCATGACTTCTTGTAGCCAATTAACACTCTTCCACCATCTTCCGGGAGACCATGGGGAAAACCATCCCTGCGAGGACGTACCACATTATCCGGATGAGGAATGTGCTTACCTATCTCCCTTGATGTAACAACTTTCTCTTGTTCTTGTTCTAGTTCTTCTTCTTCTTCTTCTTCTTCTTCTTCTTCTTCTTCTTCTTCTTCTTCTTCTTCTTCTTCTTCTTCTTCCTCTTGACCTTCCTCACCAACATCTTCATCATTGTCATCCTCTTGTTCTACATGCAAAGATCAAGCCGTGCCAGTTCCCTTTTCCTGCATGTAAGTTCTTTGTGCCACCACCTCGAGGTTTTGGAGTTTTTGAGTTAGAAGGAGTCACTTCCATTGTTCTCCTTTTAAGCTTGACTTTGAATTTTCCCGGATGAGTGCTAAAACAAATGATAAACCTTAATTAGTTTTCCAAATTAAATAAATATGATTCTACTACACAATGTGATAAGTCACCTATAAGTGGAAAAGTTTACATGAAGCTATTGGCCATACACAAAGTAAAGTTCGGCACATTCGATATTTATCAATATGAGCCGAACAATGTGCCCAACAGTGTAAGATGGATTATTAGCCATACACAGAGTAAAGTTTGGCACATTCGATATTTATCAAAATGAGCCGAACAATGTACCCAACAATGTTAGATCGATTATTAAATAATGGTATCCAAGTTCGGCTGATTAGCATACAAAAAATTATAATACGAACACAAAGGCTTGGCGCATTCGATATTCAAAATAGTACGTGTTTTCAGCCGAACTATTCTTCGTCTGTTAGGAAATTTTTTTTAGTTCGGCTGCTAAATTTCAGCTGAACACTACTCTGGAACTACCAAAACCTAGAGGAATCATCGATTACATGTCATAAATTAACGAAGTACGAAAAACCAGTCAATGGGTTTGTAGGAAATACCTTTCGATGTGCAATTTTAAAGAATCAGGCTCTATTTCTCGCTCTCCAACACCAATCAATCCACTATCTTCTTCATCACCATCTTTTCCAAAAACCCTAGATTGAGATGCTACAGAAGCAACACCAGGATTCGACACCGTATTTCTAGGGAATCGCTTAACACGAGGTGCCATTAATGTGTTTAATCGAGAACTTAATCGAACAAAGAAATTTTCAGAATTTTGTTTGTGTTTTTGGAGAATAAGATGAGAAGAAGAGTGAGAGAGAATGGTTTTTGGTTTTAAAAATTTTAATTTTTTTTTAAGTAACGGTTGTTAGTGGGTTAATTAGTGGGTAACGGTTAATTAGTAGGTGGGTAGTTAATTAGGGGATGGGTTAATAAGTGGGAGAGTTTTAGGATTAGAATTTAATTTAGTGGAAGGGTATTAATGTAATTTAAACTATGCATGGGTATTATAATAACTTATGCATCATTAGGACACCCCTTATAATATATCATTGGATGGCATAATAAGTCTGTATGCCCCAAAATTATCTTGTATGCCCCAAATGAGGGTTCTTAGAGGTTCCATTAGAGGGGGCTAAGAAATTTAAGTGGTCAAAATAAGTTTCGGTGAGTTTTGGGGTGGGCTCACACAGGGTAAATTGATTCAATAAAACCTCTGAGAAAATGCCCGCCCGTAACCCAACAGATAAAGTACATTACATAGTCCATTTTAAGGATTGGCGACTTACCCATTCAGTTTTGGCACTGGACATTCCAAAAATAGGTACTCTCAGGTCGGGTGAATTCGATAATAGACGTCTGTTGGCATTCCAGCCTTCCTTCCCCTTTCAGGGCAAGAAAATCCAGTACCTCTTGGTCTTTGGCTGCTTCTGTATGAATAGCCTCGAATCGAATCCTTTCACTATATAGCACACCCTAACCAGGGCCGGCCCTGAGGAAAGGTCAACGAAGGTTGACTTCGGGGTAGCAACCAACGAGGGGCAGCAAAATTGGTTTTCTCTAGGGTGGTTTTGTTTAAAAGCCAAAATAAAGGATTAAATCGTGATAATAAAGAAAGAAAATGACATACTTTTAAGAGTTTTAGGAGTGTATTGTAAATAAAGAGTCACCTTAATGGTTTGGTATTAATTATATAAGAAGTCCCATATATATATACTTCAGAGACCCATCTTTTCTCTCAGACTCAAAAAATTTGTCCACTTCTTCCTCTGTTTCCAGTTTCTTACCCTACAACACTTCTTTCACTCGATCCACCATCCCCAAGGTAAGTAAAACTATACCCCCAATTCAATCACGAGGGTAGATTATCATTTATATTCTATGATTGATTTTGAATCTAATCTTTCAATTTTTAGCTAGTATTAATTACTTAATTTTACTTTTAGGGAAAAGATCTTTGAACCCACGATTCAATCCTAAGAACAGATTATCATGTATATTCTATAAATGATTTTTAATCTAATCTTTTGATTTTCATTTTAGTATTATTTAAAATTTAGTGTTTGATTTTACTACAGTTTTGGTATGATGTAAAAGATTGAAAGCCAGGGGAAGGGAATTGAGAAATGGATGAATGACGGTAGATGAAATTATTCGTTGAAACTTTGAGTTATTGATTTAGGTTCTCTCGTGTTCGATTCATAGGAAGCGATCTCCATCTTGGTTGCACTTGCTGTTTGTCGAAGGCCTGGTGTTTGGGAATATATAGACGTCAATCTGGATGAGTTGGATACTAAGGAGCTGATTGGTTTGAGTATTGTGATTCAAAGAAGAACTTGTTAATGGAAGGTAAACTGGGATGGAAAAAGATGCTATTGCCATTGATAGTTTTGCTAGATGTTTTATATGTGCAGTTTTTCGAGAATGAAAATGATAATGACAGTGCTGCTAATAATGGTATGAATGACCATGAGCAGTGGTACGTAGTGCTGATATAATAATATGAATGATCTCATCAGAATGATGGTGTCCCTGACATTGCTTGCCATTCCAGTCACAGATGCCTCGGAAGAAATAAATTTTCTACGCTAAAGTTGATTTTATTGATAGCTGGGGGCAACACTTTTGCCAGTGCTTCGGGGCAGCAAAATCTTAGGGCCGACCCTGACCCTAACCACCCCCTCCGTCACAACTCAGTAGGTCTGACCCTGCAAGTGTTATTCAGGCTTTCAAAAAGGGTTAATGGAAGTACATAAGGCTAATGTGGTAGATATCATTTGGGATTATCTCAGGTAATGTGGGTGATAGCTTCCTTAATTTGTTGATGGATTGTTTTTAACATATCATTTATTTTGATCAATCAAAAAAAAATAAAAAAAACATATCATTTATTTTGATCAATCTCAAGTAATAACCGACACATCATGATTATTAATGGCTTCTCTTATATATAACTCACATATTTAACAATCATAATCCAAAAAATTTAAACTGAAAAATAAAAAATCTTAATTTTGCTATCCATAAAGGCTAGACAACTATCATGCTTTACCGTCGTAGATCCACGACATAGTTTTATGCTTGATAATAATAGTAGTGCTCTTAATTGGATGATCTGGATCTTCAGATACTTTATTCTTCGTCTCCTTTGCCACCTCCACCTCCACCTCTACCTCCACCTCTACCTCCACCTCTACCTTTACCTTTGCCTTTGCTTTTACCTTTGAATCCTCCAAAACTCGCTTCGAAAGAGACATCACCCGGTTCATCCTCGGAAAGAAGTTTCCTTACACTTGGATTATGTGGTTCACTGAGTGCCATTTCTGCAAAAAAAAAATAAATAATAATGATTGAAAACAAGCTTAAAATTTAACTATATAATCGATCAAATATTTTTTTTTTTAAAATATAGCAAATATTATTAAAACAAACAAAGGGGACTAAATATATTTGAGCGGAATCTGCAGATATACACTTTTCACATGGACATTATTTGTAACAACAATCATATTGTTACGTGATTACTAATTGATTAAATACTCACGAGCAGTAAATGACGCCATGATAATCATGACAAGGAAAAAGATGGTGGAAAAAATGTTACTAAAATTTCTCCCCATTCTGAAATTTCCCGCACTCTCCTTCTAAAGGAAGGGTATGTATATGCTTTGAGCGATTTTGATGTGTTAATTAGATTCAACTTAATGTTGTATTTATACATTCGGACACTGCTTCAGCTGGAATGATGACAGCTGCTCTTTGGAAAATTGTGCAAACCACGTCTCACAGGAACAATACTAATTAATACTGGACAAAATCTTCAAAATATCTGAGAGATGGGAGCGCACTATGCCTTCTTGGTGTCCCACTCAAAGTGTCCAACATTGTTAATAGCTGTAAAGATTACCAAATCCCATATACGACATCATCATTGTTAATGGGATACCAGAATACTATCCTATACGAGGATATCCTTCCGTTAACATCCATGATGATGTCTGACAGATATCCCTTTGTAATCATTGGACAACCACGATGTTTATATAAAAAGGGAAATTTATAAAGAGTGAAAATAATACCTTCCTGTGATAATTTGAGCCGAATCAAACCAAACTATTAACATCCATGGTATTGTCCAGGATGGGTTTTACCAGGCTATGGTTTAGGTGGTTAAAATTTATTACTTAACAGCTACTTTCTCTTGTTACCTTTTCGTATGAAGTACACCACTATGTTTAAACATATGTTATCAAGGGATGCAGTTTCGTCCCTTTTCCGGTTCCATAGCCCTCACGGGCTCACGTACACGGCGACTACAATACACAAATTAACGTGCTGAACGAATAAACCCCACTTTGTATGTTTGAAAGGTCTGTACATGTGCAAGTTCCAATCTGAAGTATAACTGTTCAGTATGCAACAAAAAAATACTCTTGAAACTACTTGTCAACCCGAGTCTTTAATGAGAAGCTTCAACTCTGGTACATAAACTTGGTTTACCAAGTTTCAATGCCTGGATTTAGGTACTAAAGAGCTCAGAATCAAAACTTTTATACTGAAGATGATTACAAATAGTCTATGCAGTGGTTGGTTCGAATAAATGGATTGTGCAGTAATAACAGCACAAACAAAAATAATACTGAAACACAAACCCTGACAGAAACAATTAGCTTAATCATTGTCAGAACCCCATCTTTCTCTACTTCAATCTCGTCTCTCTCGGCTTAAAACATCTCTCACTCAAAAAATTGCTAAATCATGATGCCAATTGTCACTATATCAGATAATACATAACCTGACAAAGAAAAATGTACAACAGAACCTGTACCCATCTAAGTTTTTGCTGTGTGTATAGCTTCTGATTGGGAGTTTGTTAATGTCTGTCAGAATGTTTCCTGTTGGGGGTTAAATGAACCTCTCCCTTTTCTCTGCTCCTCTCCAATACTCTCAAAAGCAGTAGATACTTCCAACTACAGCCATGAACTTGGACTTGGAGTGAAGGATCTGTATGGAGTTACAGCAAGAGCAGAGTGAAGAGAACAATATCCACCGACCAGATAGACGAAGCTCAAACCAACTTCCCTGCCTTGAAAACCAGGTACGGGAAAAAAGACTAATGAGAGGGAATCAAATCCGAAGGTTACTTATACCGTGGAAATGAAACATATACAAACGCCCAAATATCAAGACCATGGTAGATTCTGACCAAGCCCAATTCTCTGCAAGAATTAAAACAGACAAGTAGAGTGCACGTGCGTTGCACGTCGGCGAACCATAGTTTTCCACATCTATCCTCCATATTCGCAGAACTATCTCCTCCTTCAGCTGCTTCAGCAAGTTCTCATTTCCATTTTCAGCTGATACTGCTAATGCAATCATATCACCGAAGGCTTTTCTTCTGAATGTTCTCGTATCAATTTTCCACAGGTTTTTGTAGCTCTTGACCGGCTGTACACTCCTGCAGAAACATTTAAGTTTTTTTCGGTTAAAAAAGAAAAATAAGCTTGTGGTATTATAACACATTCCATAATGAAATCCGTCTCCGAAGTAATTCTTGCAAGCCCAAAATCACAAATCTTCATGTCACAGTTTGAATTAGGTATCAAGTTTTTTGGTTTAAGATCTCGACCAAAACATTTGCAAGATATATTTATAGAGAGTACAGCACAAAACACAACAGAGAACGATGTTGTCATTTGTGATGAGACGAATGAATTTAGTGGAGATAACAATTTTTACTGGAAAGCTATACTACAACGATGCGGTTAACAATTTTTCCCCTACAACAATGTCTAATATAAAATTAATGATAGGTATGATGCAAACATCATTTTACCTAACAATGATCCTCATTCTGTCCATGTGTATTGGGCATTATTTGATGTATATGAATATCCACTAACTCATATGCATCAGAATTCTCTTCCTTGGGTGAAAAACGTATCCGACAACCTGTACCAGTGAAAGTAGTTAAATGTAGCTTCAAATATTATGTAAGGATGAAAAAATTCCAATTAATCACGAATCAGTGAAACCATTCTCTATTCAAATGCTGATACTATAACTCTAGGGATATGGGGTTTATTAGACTTGGCTTTGGATGAAAAATATTCAAATAATTTGAGCAAAACCTAAAATGCAGAATATAGAGAGAGCCAAAGTGAAAATCTCTAAGAAAACTTAATAAAGAACAATGGGAATTTCTAACACCAAGGTTTAGCTTGTTCAGAGTAAGAAAACTTAAAGAGCTTTAGCTCGTTCAAAGTAAGAAAACCTAAAATCACAGTTAACAAAATGATGCAAAATGCAATTGTTAATTATAATCAAACCAATTAGTAAGAAGAGATTAATACAATGGAAAATGGGGTTTTAAACCAAGTGTTAAGAAGAGATTAATACAATGGAAAATGGGATTTTAAACCAAGTGTGAGTAATAACAGCGTGATTATATGAAACCCAAATTGTCAATTTGGGGGAAAATTCTATAAACCCAGAATCAAGAATTAAACTACTAAATCAAAACTAACAAAATCTTACCAATAGTATACGAACGATTGCATCTTCATATTGTAACTGTGAGTGTTGATTTTGTACGTAACCCTAGAAATTGGATTTGTTATCAAGGGGTTTGGGAAAAGGTTCAGTTTTATCTGTTGAGAAGATCGAGAGAGATGAGCGAGAAGAAGAACGGTCGAACTGAAAGAAACGGAGAGCTGATGTTCGTATATGGGTTCTTTTGATTTAATTGCAGGGATGGATTTTATAAATTTCTGCTGATTGATTCAGTTGCAGGGATGAATTTTATAAATTTCCGTTGTTTAGAATAGAAAGAGATGAGAATTTTGCATGCCTAATTGAGGAAGTGAAAAGAAACCAACTCAATCCTTAATCTCCATCATTGATTGTCTGCAAAATCGCTTAAAACATAGGCTGTTTTTCACTTCAGTTGCAGAGAGCGGAGAAGATAACGACGGTCGACGGCACAGAAAATTAGAGAAAAAAAAATAAAATGAACGGCTGTGGTTAGAAATGAAGATAATCCATCGGCTGATCAAAAACACGGTCAGGTTGAAATATACTCACGGCCGTACACCAAAAATGGTTAGTATTTTCAAGTTGGGCTTGTTCTCATTAAAGGGGGGGGGAGATCCATGTATGAGAAACTCGACATATAAAGTAGCAAGATGCAAGGCACTTTAGCAATGCATATATAAGGCGTACATTTCAGTAATAAGGTATTTGGCATATTGGGAACATAAGGACCATGCGCTTACTACGATTAATCTGTAAATTACGTTTTGAATATTAAACACCAGTTAATCAGGCGTTGTTACCTTGGGTAGTTCCTAAACTAGAATATTTAGGAGGGTGGGGCAGGGGGGTGTCTTAGCTGTTGATTCTTACATATAATTTGCCAGGGAAAAAAAAAATTCACGATCACACTGCAGACAAGGATGAATAGCTGTAACCAGGCAACAAGTGATGGGACAAACATGAGAGCGGTGAGAAGGTGCAAATTTAGCATACCTCATACCATGTCGGAAGTTGAAGATCTCTAATTGTGTCTCACCATAGCTTCTTGCAGATTTTGGGCTATTCAGAGGGTTCTCCTCAACTAAAAGTACTGGGTCCGTCCCACCATCAAGTTCAATGTTTGAATGCTAGTGCCTGTTGGTTTTAGAATCTTGCTGCTCCTTTTGATCACGGCTTTGAAAGGAACTCTCAAGAAAACTGTTACAAAAACATGTAAACATCACGGATCTTGCGTTATCTTATGGACTAGAGTCCTTGAAAAATCTACTTGAAGCAATACAAGAAAAGAAAACGACATCAGAGCTTCAATTATCTGTGAAACAAAATAATCAACCTACAGCACGTAAAATCGTAATTCATGAATACTCTTTGTAAATTCTATTTTCATTAAACAGACAGCACTGATATATTAAGCCAACATATCCACAGTAAGAACTAAATAACACGCTTTCCTTTGTAGAGAAAGTGTGGTAACAGACATACCAAGAGACATGGAGTTGTTTAATAGTTAACCCATGTCGCTCACATCCTGTCACAAAATCATCTCTCTTGAACACTACTTCTATCAATCACAAAAACAAAACAAATGATAAAATGGTGAACCGGTCGACCACAAACCAACCGGAAAGGGATGAACCAGAGATTGCATTAACTGAAATGAGAAGTCGTCAATTTACAAACAAAAACCAAGTCTCTAAACCTACAAATTTACTCTGACAACTGAAATTTCATTCTTGTGTGACACTGATCAAGAGCTTGTAAAGTAAAACTAAACACTATGAATAAAAAAAGCAACATATTTGGTTATAAATTAGATCGATGATGTATGACGTGGTGAGATGTAGTAACCATGAAAGCCACATTTCACATGTGGAAGAAAGCTTGCACAAACCCAAGCACGTACCAACAGAGAGCCGTATGACAGTACAGGGCATGAGCCAGACGCATATATATGAACAGACCAAAAGTGGAATGAACAAAAGAAACAAGAATAACTAAGTCACTGCAGTAACAAGAGTTAGATTTCCCCAGAGTATCCTGACCGCCTGTTTCAAGGATGGAACAGATTAAACTTGGGAAGTTGAAGCTTCAACTACATAAATCAAACGAGAAGTATGTGATAGCCAAAGTGACCAAATCAGTTTTAAACTTCAAGATGGACAAACAAAGAATGTTCCACGATCTTGATTAAGCAATAGCCCATATGAATAAACTAACTTTAAAGCATAGGTTTTCTGCTTCCTGCCCTGGAAAATAGCAAAACCTCTCTTTGCCCCGTGACAAAGAACGAATACGACAAGCAGCTTGATTCTTACCAACACAACTTCATCGCAGTCCACATCAGAAGATACACTTCCTTACCAAACAACTAAACATGCATATCTTGTTCAAAACATACAATTTCGGTAAGCCAGAAACATACATCCATACAGTGGTTGCAGTCTTGTAGATTAACATAGTGATAATAAAGAATAAAACAACTACTTTGTCACACTGTGTACACTGAAACATGTGAATTCAAATAATGTACGTACCTGTACAGCTGTACCCACACATTCATCTCATCAGATCCTTCACCTCTGAAGTAGGTCTTGGTAATTAAGCTGGCATTGGAACACCTTCATTATTTCAGGAACTTCTTGCTTGTACTTCTTAACAAACATGATACTTCCTAAATGCTGATTGAATGTGATCTTCAGACCAACCCCATCTCTTGTAAGCAACCATCTTATTTTTCCAATTGGCTTCGCTCATTGCTGTCAACCCAATTATACCTTTAAGAAATGTGGTCTGTAAATGATTAAAACCCATGTCTTTAACCTTCTCTACAATCTCTTTAAATCTATCGCCATCTCCAGCAAATGTTCTTGCCTGTTGGATTAGATACTTGGAAATATTAGTTGCAGGGACGCCTTCCTTTCTCGCTCTAGGTTGACCATCAATCTTTTAACATCGTTTCTACCGAGAACCCAATAATTTCGTTTAATCATTTTAATTACGTTTTCGTCAGAATGAACAATGCTCTTAAGGATATCAAAGGAAGGGATGATTCCTTTACTCAAGCTCTGCTTGAAGATCGATGGGTCATTTGAGATGAAGTTGGAAAGTTCAATTCCATTCAGCCCTTTGGATTTGAAAAAATCAAATTTAGGTTTAAGGGTTTTATCTGGTTTGAATGAGAGGATGGATGGGTAGTTAGATATCACTTTAGAAATGTGGGATTTAGTGAATCCGTCTGCTTTCAGTAAAGTGAAGACTGAATCGGGATTAGATGTGGTTTTGAAATTAAGTTTTTGAGAAGCAGTAATTGCTTGTTTTTCAGACAATCCACATGAATTTATAAAATAGGAAACAACAAATGAGGAAGAATCAGAAGAAGAAGTAGTAAGATTACCATCACTAGCAGTAGCAGTAGAGAAGGAAGAGAAGATGGAAGTAACCCTAGATTTTGAATTTTGTGTTGCGAAGAGAAAATACTTAGATGTTGCTGGTGTTAATGATAAAGAAGAATCTCCATTGATGATGGCAGTTGTCCTCTTCAGATTTACTCCCAATTTACACCACAAAGATCGATACATTTTTGCCTTTTGCCGGAAAAGTTAAAAAACAAAAAAGAAGAAAAAAAAAGTCTGCGGGACTGAGATTTAGAGGTCGGGTGTGGTTGCGGAAAAAATTCAGCGGGTCGTGCCCATACGACGGGTGCAGGCGGGTTTTTGCAGCTTCCGGTAGTTTCCCAAAACGGAATCGATCTCCTCAACTAATCCCCCAAGCAGGTCCGACTGATAAGGGGGATCCAAAAAAATCTTAATCTTATCTATCTAATCTAATCAAATGACAATTGAATCTAAAATTTCTTTCATTTTGGCCCACAAAAATCTGATGTGGACAATTGTGGTGGGAGTATTACAAAATACAACTCTCTCATTAATTATAGCCCCACAGTTACACCTCCCACTTAGCCCACTACCCTCAACCCCACTTTCTCTAGCGCTGCTGGCTATGTAACCGACCATACTAAACAAAACAATTCCAAACTGCCCCATTTTTAGTTTTTCTTCTTCCCATCCGCCGTAATCAAAATATAAATTAAGATTTACAGGAAATCTTTATCTACAATCATAGAATGAATCAAATACTTAACGTTATTAAGATTGGTTTTTCATCTCTTCAGATTTCGGTTACACAATTTCGGCATTCTGCATGTGTTGATTCTGAAATTTTTAAACTGTTTATTGAGGTAAGCCTAATTGTTTGTTAAATATCTTTGGTGTTTATACTTTAAATTGGTTGTCTTTGATGTTTCGTTGGTGATTGATGTTTCCTTGCAGGGTTTCGATTACAGCCTTCTTTAGCATGGAATGGATGTCAAATTGAAAATCGCAGCAATTACTTGTTTAATGTATTCATTGATTTTGAAAAATTGGTTTTAGTTAAAACTCGTGTTTCGAGATTGTTGAAGATGGATATGATGCAATTGGTTTGGCTGAAAGGTCGGATTTTTATGCGAGAATTTTTATTTTATTTTTAATTTATTTATGGGTTTCTGATATGTTATGAGTTTTGATCATATTTATTGTTGTTTCTCTAGAAAATGTCATAATTTTAGGGCTTTTGTGAAATAGGTTTTTGAAGATGTACGAGATTAATTGTTCAAGAAGTCTTTTAAGCCTTTAGAGAAATTCAATTATCTGAGTCAGAAAGTAAAAAGAAAGAGATTTTGAGGTTTCTTCTTTTGGAGATTGAATCCCCATTATAAATTTGTGGTAAGTATCAACTCTCTTT
This sequence comes from Papaver armeniacum, assembly GCA_023531295.1. Taxonomy (NCBI): domain Eukaryota; kingdom Viridiplantae; phylum Streptophyta; class Magnoliopsida; order Ranunculales; family Papaveraceae; genus Papaver; species Papaver armeniacum. Next base: position 303,453 of record JAJJWW010002826.1, read on the forward strand.
TTCTATGACGCTTTCTATAACTTCGAGAGATTCCATATCATTTTTTGGAAATTCAATTTGTTTCTTAATCAGAGTCCTGACCCAACTTATGATTTGCATCACCTCATAATGGAAGTCTTTTGGTTGTCATTTTTGCCATTGATCCAGTCTTCTTTGCTGATGATATATGTTCGCCTCCTTTTTATTATTGTGCATTGTAATTCTTAATTTGTTTTGAAAAGTTTTTGTTTCATATGTCGTAGATAAGTGATACTTATCTAATGAATATGTAAATAAGAAGGATACTTTAGGATGAACATCAACTGAATTGTTTTTTATATAGGTGGACTAAGAGGGAGAATCAAATGCTACTAAATAAAATAAAAATTTCAGGCCATGCATAAGTAGCTTAGTTTGTCCATTGTTAAGTTGTTTAGTTCTGTTTGCCTGTTGTTAATCAAAACCATTCCTATAATACATAGAGACAAGGTTATTCCTCTTCTACTTTTACCCCTTGACAACTGTATATGTAAATTAAGAACTAAATCTAACATATAATGATATCTGAGCGCTACATTATTGACTCTTAGAAATATAAGATTAATTTAATCTTGAAATTATTTGGTTAAGTTCAACTTACTACTGGTTTACAGTTCTTATTGAAGCAGGGTTGGAGCCCAATTTCTTAAAATTGTTTATTAGAAACCCATCATTAAGATTATTAATATCATAGACCCATGATTAGTTATAATAGGAAATAGATTACACAAATATCCTTATATAAACTAATTAACTAAAATAACAAAAGAAATTCAAAACATAACTGAAATAGCAACAAAAAAAAGTTCAAAACAAAACCAATATGAACGATAAGATCCACAATAGAATCTCCCAAATTTTCTCCCTAAAAATGAGCCTAAATATCTTCTTTGCAATTATGAGTGATAAAATCAATAAAATATCCCGAAATTCTCTCCAAACTAAACCTAGAAATTTGCTTTGAAATTTTTATCGTCAACCGACCACCGTTCGTGATAATTGTGATCAATTGGAACTTCCACAATTAGTGAAAATAACAAATATCACTTGTTGTGATAATCACAAAATTCGCATCCTCAAATTGGAACAATAACATGGATAATTAAAATTTTCTCTTGATAAATTAATTAAGCATCAAAAATAAAAGTGAAACTTCTAATATGCACAAAGTTTACAGTGATAATCACAATTTTACGATCATAGGAAGACGTGAAAATTTTAGCTTTCAGTTTTTTACAGGTTTACCAGGGTGAAAATCACAATTATCAATAGCCGGGATAACTACAATTATCACCCACATGCTAACCCCATAAACCCTAGAAGAAGAAAAAAATAAATAAATCAGGAATCACTTATGATTTTCCATGGCTATATTCATTTTCTTTTACTGATCACGATGAAGGTTTTCATGTATTAAACATATGGAGTTTAAATATTAAAGATAGGAAAAGATTTGTAAGTAAGCAACATAAGAGACAATGAAATCCCAAATTATTTCGATGAAAAATAAGAATGATTAGCAACTGTGTGGTTTTAGTGTTACACGTTTAGTGCAGAGAATATAATGAAGATAGAGATTGTAATGAAGATGATACCCATAGCAGCCGGAATTAAGGGAAACAAATGGTGGATATGTTTGACCATAAATAATGGATATAAAACGTTGGTGACCGATTAGACGGTTAATAAAGGAAAATACAACTAACGTCCATTTATAACGCCCACAACAACCATAATTATTTGACCACAAATTACTGATTTCTTAAATTAAATTTTCTTTTATTAATTGACTTATAATTATAATGGGTAAAGGTTAATCTGGTCATGCTGAAAGTTTGAAAATCTATATTTTATCTAAAACTATCAATCGTAACCGTACATCTTAAATTTTAGGCTACAAATATATGCTATCTTAATGATGGGTTTTTAAAAGAGAGAGGAACCAAATGTGGGTTCCTAAGAAATTTCCACATAATTCAAGTGTCCAACATGGCTAGATGAAATAAAACTCTATGAGTAATCCTCGTAGAAATCCTAGGCTTTGAGTTTTCCTTTCTAACCAACCTAAGTTTCAGTCATCCCAGTTTGACGGACAGAGTCTACTCGGACAAACATGGTTGGCACTGAATCGATAAGAAATGACATTGTAGTCCTTTAAGTGCTTAACCTAACCAAAGCTGGAACTGGCAAACAGGCAAAGTTCATACCCGTTCTCCTCTTTTCTTCTTGATTCTCCCTCGTTTTTCTTCTTCTTTTCCTTACGCAGCAGTCATAACTTTGATGCGAAGGATGGGAATTCGATTACAGGTGACCTAAATCTAATATTCTAGTTTTATAATGGGATTATATTGATATGAAAGTTTGTGTATGCTTTACAGTTGCTATAGCTATGTATTTTCTTATTGAATCCTAATTCAGGTTTTCAATAAGACAGGGATAAAAGAAGTGACATATCTGAATTTATGTTATAGACTTGTGGTATATTGTTAATCTACTTATTATGGTGTGATTTTAATTAGTGATCGACCTTATTAATTTACTTTTGTTGTTTGTGATTGAATTATTAATCCGTGCTAAAATGGCAGATGAAACTTATAAAGCCGGTTTGCAGCCTTAGCATTTGAGAAACTTTATGAAGCTTCATTGGGTAAGTTGCAATTAAAGTTTCTTTTTTGTTGTTTTTCATGTTGTTTTTAATCGAGTTTATATTCCTATTAGATATATGATGCTAAATGTAAACAAATCTTGTTAATTTTCTTATGTTTTAGATGATTTGGTAGATTAAAATGTTTAGAAACTAGCTGAATTAAGGCAATAAACTGGAATATATCCTGAATTAATGATTAATTAAAATGTACATTGCTGTATCGATTATGCTTTAGGCGTCTAGGAATGTCCAGTAAGTTTGTCATGTTTCATTGTTGTTGGAATTTGGCATACCACCAAACATATGCAAAATTTTATTCAGTTGAGCAAACATATGATTCTCTAGAATTTCTCTACCTGTGTAGACTGTAGAGATATCAAATTACTTAGATGTCCATTGCTTTTGCATTGTCATCTCAAAGGGTTTATTTCCACCAGCACCTGAGCATTATAGAGGACCAAAATTGAAATTTGCAACCGTAGGTGCCGGGATTGTTAGCAAGTGAACAATGGTGGTCAAATTGGTAGTATGCCTTTTCCGTTTATTTTGTCAAACCACAAACAGTACAACTATAAATTTTTACTTAGCTTAGACTGACTTCTTTCTATTTCAGAACTTGATTTTCACCAGTGAGTGCACCGTTCCATGGAATTAATACATTTCTGAATACTCAACATTCAGGGGCTTTTGTTTTTGTTCTAGGGTCTGTTGAAGTTCCATGGTATTCTTCATGATATGACTGAAGCCTTTCCTCCTCCTTGATGTTCGAATTACATACGTCACCAGTAAGATAATGTTCCTTAAACTGAGCACGATTCTAGTTTGTGTTCTTTTGAAATCACAATTGGAGACTACATTCAAGTGGATATAAGAGCTATTGCTGATGAGATGGTTTAAGTGTTTATGCCGATATAAATTAAAACAGGTACCTTATTTTCCAGGGTACTATAAATTATAATGGGTAACCTCAGTAACACGGTCATATAAATTAAAACATGTACCTTATTTTCCAGGGTACTATAAATTACAATGGGTAAGCGATTTTTGGCGGTCGTATAAATTAAAACAGGTAATCGAGTGATGCGTAACGTTAAAAAAATGGGTTAGATTTAGGATGGGTTTTGAAGCTGATGAGGTTAGGCTTCTCAAGGTATGTCATTGCTAAAAACTAATCTAGTTCAGAATTTTCAAAAGGAATTTGGATCCACTTTAAGTAAAATTTGACCAATGTGGTTGATCTGTTGGTTATGGCCAATGCAGACACTCCTGAAAGTACATTGACAGCAAGAAACAATGGTTCTTAGGGAATCGGTCTTTGTAGGACAGAGCACATGGTAAATGGGGCATTTTTGTTCATCATCTTTAATACATCTTAAAGAAAAAAAAAACAATCTAGTTCACTAATCTAGTTCCGATCAAAAAAAAAATATATTTTAAGAACCTTTTTGATTCACTAGATTCTTTTGTGGTGTAATAGTTCTTTGCTTCAGATGACAGGTTGAAGGCTGTTAGACAGATGATAATGGCGGGAACACTAGAACAAAGAAATTGGCGTTGAACTTGCTTTTGCGCTACCAATGATCTGACTTTGATGGAATCTTCCGTGCAATGGATGGTATTCTCATTAACACTGTGCTTTCATGAAAGTTATTGGTAGTTTACTTCAAGAAGAACACTTTCTATCTACGTTATGGTCATTTCTAACTTCAAATTAATGGATATGCAGGTCTTCCCATGACGGTCCGGTTGTTAGACCCACCGCTCCATGAATTCTCGCGAGGAAAGAAGATATTGAAGAAATTGTTGATCATTTAGCTATCGACACCTGGTGTGGCCCAAGATGAAGCTATCTCAAAGGTGGAGAAACTCTCACAAATAAATCCTATGCTTGGTTTATGTGGTTGCAGGTTTGACGACTCATCAATTTTGTTTCAGTGCCACATTTATTATCGTAAAGAGAGGATGGTAAAATTAACTTGAATTCTGTTTCACCGGGCTTGGCATTTCATATCCGGAACTAACTGAAATGCAAGCACACGCCGAGATTTCTCCGGACTTAAGAATTATTCATGTTCAATATGTATTTGGACATATCGATTCTGGAGTTGAGAAATTTATAGTCAAACAAATAAATAAAAATGTATCCACATCTTTCAAAAGTAAACAATTGATTATGTAGTTTACTATAATTCATACACCCAATAATTAAGAAATGAAAATTGGTTTTTAACGGTTGAAACTTGATACACAAATGTGAATGCAGTATATTGTTTTACCATCTATTATGTGCTTATCCATAACTAGTCTTCGCATGTCCGGGTCGTGAACACAACAAAATATAACCTTTTAGATGGCAAGGAAAATGGTAGATCCACTGATCCACGATTGCTCTTGCTAGAGGAGGTAAACAAGGATAAGTTATTAGGAAAAACCTACCTTCTGTATAAACATCCATTTTCCATTCGGTGTTTTGAACAAACCCATTTTTCAAATCCTAATTTTCGACTAACTACGGTTGAGCTTCTAACTATAATGGAAGGGTAAACATGGAAGAAAACTATGAAACTTATGAAACAAGAACGGACAAACGGATTTTTCCGTCTACCTAGGAAAATCCAAACTTTGTATGTTTTCCAAGCAAAGTAAAAATGTTGGGATTTGTACGAGGATAGCCCAAACTCTATTGGTAATAGTTTATCACTGATAATGGAAAATGATGACAACGCAGCGAACAGACTTACTGTGATCCCTTCTTATAAATTATTAATTTGTAACGATTTTTTTTAATTTTTATTATCATATATAAAACATAAAACACCAAACTTAAGTTATAGCCATTTTCTCTCGTCTCAGTTGTTGTACGATAAGTATGCATGCACCATAAGAGGCAGATGTAAAAAGTGTAAAAAGGGGTGATGTTGTCAATTAGTTTTATTTATGTAGAGGAAAAAATAATAATCCTATACCTAAACTTCTCTTCCTCCTCTAATTCGCCTCTTTCTGGTTTCCAAATATGAGATATCAATATTATATTTTGAGAGGAAAAAAGCAAACCAAAATCAAAACCCACATTTTAATATCTTTCCATCTCCCAATTAGACTAAGTGTTATGGGCTAGATTGAGGCAAAAGCTAGATTAGCCAAAAAGTGTTGCTTTAGGTATTATTCTCAAACCAATGAGTTCAAAAAAGAAAGTGTTGTCTATTTGTTAGCACTAGTTCTCTCTCTTAGCATTTGCTCGCATGTGAAATAATAGCGAGAGAGTTGCGCTGGATGGTTCAGCGCAACAAAAATGACCTTTTCGTTGAATGGTTCGAAATAATAAAAAAATAAAGAATGCCGAAAGAATATTCCAGGAATCTGCTGTTTGAACCATTCGGCCTTTTTTACCAAACACCAACTTCAAAATTTGCTCGCTAAAATTCTTATTCCATTAGCAAAAAAGAAAGTGTTGTCTATTTGTTAGCAACTTCACGGTGAAGACAAAGAGCTAAACCATGCAGCGCAAACATGGTTTGACCTTTTTTCCTACACCTAGTTTACACCACCAACGACTATTTCTTTTCAAATTTTGAATTTTAAAATATTTCCTTTTGTTTTCCTACACCTAGTTTACACCACCAATGACATGTTTTCAAATTTTGAATTGTGAAATGTTTGACAATTTGTTCCAACGGTTGTTTGTTTCAAAATTTGAAATTACCAAACTAAGAAAATCTTTCATTGCAAAACAAGGTTACAATGTTTTTTGAAGAAATTAAAAAAGTACATTGAAATTAAAATTCTACTTCTAAAAATTAAAAAAGTATATTGAAATTAAAATTCTACTTCTAAATATTAATAAAGTACATTGAAACTGAAATTACTTTTAATTAACCTGGCGAGATTGGGGTATACCCAGATTAATTGGGGTATACCCAATGAGACAAAATAGGGCTATTTTGAAGTAAAACCAAGCCACCCTTTAACCTTGTATTTTCAAAATGGCTAAAATGCCCTTGTTTAATTAACACTAAAAATTCTGATTAGGTTAATTAATTGAGTTTAGATTAAAATTTTGAAATTATGAATTCAGTAGATTAAACCTTTTATCAACTTATGAGTTCGATTTCGATCAAAAAATTTTGTTTTGAAAATATGAAAGGTGGGCAGGTCCAGGTTTGAATAAGGTCTGGGCTATAATATAGCCGACATGGCATTTGTTTGAATAAAATGCCGACCAATTTTAGCCGGCATGGTCCTTGATGAATAAAACACCGACCGTTTTGTGGCCGGAAGGGTCTTTGAATGATGATTATGCCGACTTTCTTACGGTCGGCATGTAAATATCTCCTATAACGCCGGCTATAATATAGTCGGCATGCATGTAATTTATGACAGCGTAGGCGTATGTGTAGCGGCATGTTAAGGATTTATAACCCTTGACATTTACATATACCAAACAGAAAACAGAATATCGGAAGATCTAATTCACTTTATTCATGCAATTTTTGTTACTACATTGATTGAAACAGAGAGGGTTTACAGAGGTCTACCCTTAAAACCTATACAAAAACTTCTAAAGCCATCAACCTTCCTCATCCGAAGACGATCGGCATCCAGTATTAGGGTTATCCTTCGGGATTCTTTCGCCAAGAAGTGATAGCTTGCATCGAAGCGAATGCTTCCCCCTTTTCTCCAAGTAGCGCTTTCACGACTTCATGCTACAAAACACAAAAACAAACTTACATATGTTAGTGGTGTTTCATTGGAAGATAAAACAACATAGGTTGCATAAAAAGCCACAAAAGTGTTTACAAATTGTGCAATGGACAAGGTGAATGGGCGAGTGTTAAAAATCCGAGGTTGGAGAGCCAAAAAGCAAGTATCACGTTTTTGGATGACTAGGTGCCTTTCATGGACTTGTTGAATACTTATTCCATTAGGATTACCAAACTCTCCGCTAAATTTGTTGTGTACCTAGCCCAAAAGGTTGTGGAATCTTCCCTTCGGAGGATTGGCGTTTAAGTCGATTTTACGCAAACCATGCTTTGGTGATTGCCAAATCTTCATTTGAATCAAATGAAGTCATTGTTTTTTAGCTATTGGGTGAGTTTGATGGATTGTATGATGATATGAGATTTGGATAGTATATGGAACTATTTGTATGTTGTTTTGTAGAGAGAAGTAGTGTATTTATAGGATTGTACCCAAATTTGGCCGTTATAGTGCCCAAGTACAAGTCAATCAATGAAATTGTACTAGTCAAAATTTTGAATTTTGAATTTTCCGGCGAGATTGTTTTTTCTCAGTATGCCAACTACCAAAAGCTGGCATGGTGAAAAGTGTAAAACCATCAGGTGTTATGATGGTTTTGGCATCGAGTAAATCATTTTCTTATGTCAATACGCCCGACAATGTATTTTGAAATTTATTTCACGGCTATGATATGGTGGCAGGGTATAAATTTAAAATCATGCCGGCGTTATGATGGTTTTAGGCATCGGAGAATGTATTTTTAGAACAAATTGCGAGCGTGTTCGAAAACATAATACACTGTAGGATGTATCTTAGCCGGCTTGGTAATGATCTAACTCCACTTGCGACCCCCGGGTATGCAAGCATTTTTCATTGATGAGGGGCGGCAGTCTGACACTTCAAAACCTTGCTCTCTGGTATTGTCGGCATGGTGAATTAAAAAAACATCCGGCTATTTGTCTTGAAATTTTACGTAGCTAAACAAACCTTTCATTCAACAATTAGAAATCAAACACTTGTTGTCCAAAATAAGAAAACATGTCCCATAAACCTTCAAAAACCATTTGTCCAACAATTAACCTTAACATTTGTCCAACCCAAGATAAAGAAATAAACTAGGAAACGATTCATTCACCCACGAGCACGACCACGACCTCCGGCCCGTTTAGGAACACCAAAGACACTACTACCTTCACCACCACGACCACTACGAGCCCTCTTTTTGTCAGCATTCATCTTGGCTTGTGCTTCCCTCCTGGACTTTTCTTCCCTCTTTAATTCACCATCAGCTTGCTTGAACATTTCATAGGCATACTCATTGTCAAGATTGCTAGCATAGTGAATGTGCTTGGTTTTCTCTTCAATCGAAAAAGGCTCCTCTTTCTCTCGCGCAACACAATGACTTCACAAAGGTCTTCAAATGCCCCTTCTATTTTCGGTTAAACAACAAACAATTAATAGAATTATTCAATAATGTAATCTTAAAACAGATAAGAGCTACTCTAAAATACTTACAAGGAAGTTAGGAATTGTTCTTTGAAGTCATTCGATGCCATCTTCCTCTTACGAGCCAATTGTTCACCAGTCATTTCCCTAATCACGAGTAGGACGAGCCCAACCCAAGTACCACGACATGTATCTCTCCGAGCTTCATGACCTTCGGTCACATCGTCCAAAGACTCGTTTCGACTTCTGGTCAAGTCTTCCCGTTCCAATGTCCTGGGCTGGGGTGGAGCGTGGCGGCGATAATAATTTTTTGGGGATGTACTGCAGTCCTCCTTAACACTTTAAAGAACGGCTCAAGATCGAAATGGGGTTCTTCTTGGACGTAACCCAATTGTCGCATTACCCGATGTGGATCTTACATTGAAAATCCATGGGAGAACAACAAGGGTCCGTAGTATAATGCAACATCATCTCTCCTTTGGATTAAACCTTGATTTCTAACATCTCGGTAAGGATCAAATATTACCTCATCCGCAGTCAATTTGTCCAAGGCGATTCGCATGTTAATAAGAAGCTGCGGCATATCCTTTTCCTGAGCACCCTTAAAACTGTATCTTTGCGCTCTTGGCTTATCAATCACAAGCTTTTCATTCACTTTGACGTGGGAGTTGGTTTTCACCAAAGTAGGAAGTGCTCATATATCCAAACCTATGCAAACATAAAGTTTAGTAAGAATCAAACATTACAAGCATTTGGCAAATATAAATGATTTAGACAATACAATTACCGGAAGAGACATATGTTTAGTTAACTTGGCAATGAGTGCCCTTGAAGCCTTTGTCAACTCATTGTTCAAGAAGGCGACCACCGTAGTACCCCAAGAATACTCATGCATCTTATCTAAGGGATCCGGTGGTTGCAAAATAAGCGGCGTCGACCAAGCTTCGGAATCGGCCGGGGAAGATACATCTGCCGGGACGTATAGCAAATAAGGCGACTCAAAGTAGCATTGATTCGCACGGGGTTCACCATTCCTTCCTCATCAAAGATTTTCTTGGTCCCAGATAATGTATCCCTCAGCTTTTTCAGATTAAACTTTGATGCGTGTCGTAACCACAACAAATTAATTAATATTTTTCCACCTAATTAACAAGTAATATAGTGGTAGGTAAGTTCATTCCCACGAGGAGCAAGAGGTTTTAGTTGTCTTAATTGTCACAAAAAGGGGGGTATATAAAGCAAAGAATATAAACAAAGCAATTCAAAGATAAAGTTGAAATTAATAAGAGAGACAAGATCAAGGAATCCTTCTTCGTTGCGAAACAATGAATCAAGTTATGTTCTTCTCTACTTGTTATTAGTCACAAATTATCACCAACCGTAGGTAAAGCAAGCTAGATGAGTGCTAAACCCCTAAATCCCTTGTATCACAGGATACGGAGAAGTTCTCGACTACAGATTCTATTTACCAAACCACCTAGTAGTAGATCACTCTAGATGTAATTTAAATAAACGCATTAAGATTTATGAACTTATTAGGTTAATATTAGTAGTTAGACTCTTAGATCAAGGTCTACTTGCTAACGTTGTTTTCACACACAATTGCTCCACGGAATCCCTCCGAAGGTCTTGTGTTTGCTACTTATGTAAAGAATCAAAAAACGATTACTTATCCCCTAACTTTCACTAGCTTTAGATCAAATTAACAAATCAATTTAGCGTGCACTCTAAACAATCTATCAATCAACCATGAATGTATAAACATTCCTATTAGTAAAAACAAACGATAATCATGTGAAAAACTTCAAGATAGAATTGAAACAAATCTCAAATCATATATTAAGAACTAGGAATTCATCCTCAATCAATAAGAAAATTAGCTACTCATGTTTTGAAATTCACACAAATAATAATTAAAAGGAGAATTTTAAAGTTCACACAAATAATTAAAAAGAAGAATTTTTAAAAGCAAGCAAAAACACAAGTGTTGTGTGTGTGCAGAGAGGTGTGTAAAGATATGTCAAAAGATGTATCAAATTGTGTAGAGAACTTCTCTACTTATAGGCTTCAATGTTCTCCAAATCTTCCAAGGAATAGAATCCCTTTCCTTTAGCCATTCAATTTCCAAATTCAAGTCTGTCTCATCTTCCATCTTCTCTTTCCAAATTTGACCCAAATTCTCTATCCAATTCCAAGTCCAAGTCTTCACACCCATGAGTAGAATCCACACAAAAATCTGTAATTTTGGTGTAGGAAATGGTATTATGAAGGAACCCTAGGAAAAGTCACCGCCGGCCGCTGGATATACATCTCTTGTCGACGGAATACGGAATATTCCCGTCACGATACCGTCGGATGTAGAATCAAGACGGTTTTCGATTAGTCAATCGGGTCAAGGCAGATGATGAGTTAGCTTTAGTCGACTTTTGATTTGGCCATCGTCTAACTGGGTGGGTTGAGTAAATTCTGGATCGGTCATCGCTTGAAGTTGACTCGCCGGTCTGAAAACCGGCGAGTCTCGGCTATTTCAGACTTCCCGGCCAAATTCAGGCCTCACTTTTCAGCTCCATACCTGCGACATTCCTAGCATACATCTAAAGAAATTCCAACACATTCTTCACTGCAGTACTATCTTCATTAGCAACTCAGAACCCATTGCTTCAATTGCAATTCAAATCTCATATACCATCTGCTCTTCTCTGATTACAGCCAACATTAATGATGCCTCAGTTAACAGCAGCTACACATTTAACCCACTGATTCTACTATCACCACCTTCAGAAACTCATTTCACCCATTAAAACTCGGCTTCAACACCTACCATTCCAGTTCTTCAAACAACAACACTAACAGCGACACGGGAACCCATTACAAGAAAGAACTCAACTCATCTGAATCTGTCATAGCTGCAGCATCTGTTTCATTCTTCTCATTCGAACCCAGAAAGCACCACCAACTCAGTTGCTCCACCAACAATTCCATCCTGCTGCCAATTTCATATCGTCAAACCCCTGTAACAGCAGCACCACTGGTCATCAATTCTTGCTTCGATTGCAGCATCGGAAGCTCTACTAACTCGAAATTGAACAAAGCCCATCTCTTATTTCTTCCAGATTCATCTCATGACCACAGACGCATCTTCATCCATCTCATTCCCAATCGATCTCGATTCAACGGATGAGACATCAAACCCTAATTTCCGATGCGATTTCTTCCTGGCTGCGAACTCTCAATTTCACTTCAATCACCGCCTCCATCTTCTTTGAATCAGCACCATCGAGACATCATCCATCTTCTGAATCTCACTATCAACAAACTCTAATTCCCCGTGTTTTCTATTTCGACCATGAATCAATTTATATAAGTTTCATATAACCACGAACTGGTTTCTACTCGATTTCTCTTGAATTCAATCTCTGGCTCTCGATTTCTTCTCCCGATTTCTTTATTTCAGACGCAGCCGTTGTCTGCTTTTCTTCTTAATTTCAGTTCAGGGGAAAATGATTGAGAAAGAACAATTCTTCTCAATTTAGGGTTGTAATGATTTGGGTGGGATTTTAACACCCCAGCACTAAGACAAGGTGCACCCAGATGGTAACCCCTTAACCTTGTCTGGTCTGTATTTAGTACTCCTCCAAGAAGAGTTTCCCTTAACCATTACCAGACTCCAGATAGTATTCGCCTGTGAAATGACCGTTCTATCCTTTTGGTTCAAATTGAATGATTTCTTCTCCTTTTTCTCCGTGCGACTCTAGAGTACCTAATAACTCAAAAACACACGTAAAATACATAATTCACAAGAAAAATAGCAAAGAAAGCATAAACAATATATTATAAATAGGATGTATTCTACACCCTATCAAACTTCTCTCTTAGATTACCATCCTTCATCGCAAGCATAGAATCCGTCTTAATATGATCCCAACCGAACAAAGTGTTGGTCAATTCGAAGATATCCTCCCAAGAAATGTTATTATCGAAGCCCTCACTGCATGCTTTTCCCTCAACCTCGAGGCCTAGAATTTGATGAGCGTCATCGGGAGTTATCGCCATCTCACCGAATGGGAATAACATTGTATCGGTCTCTCCGCAGAACCTCTCACAGAATGCAGATACGGTAACTCTATCATACTCAACATTTGAACTCTACACCGCAGGCCACAACCCGGAGTTTTTGACAATCACTTGCACCTCCTCACATTCATCCTTAAGATCCCAAGTCTTAGTCACTGAACATGAAGCTTGGCGCCTCATGAGACGGATAGCATGCTTGTGATCCTAAATACCAAAAATACAAAATAAAAAGAAATACAAACACTTGACGCAAATTGAAGATAGTTATACACTTAAATGAAAAACAAAGACGGATTGAGATTACTTACGACAGTATTTTGGATTTCACATGCCCATGAGTCTTTGTATCCAAAAAGAACATGTCCACCATCTTCTGGGGTCCCCCGGGGAAGCTCGTTTGGTTTCAATTTAACCTTCAATTCAGAGGGAGGCATGTGGGAATTAGCTGGTTTAGTGATAACCCTTTTCTTCTTCCCGGTTGCACTAGTACTTGCAGCTTGGGTTTGTTCCCCAACTTCTTCTTCTTCTTCTTCCTCTGCCTCTTCAACAATTTCATCCTGAATATCCTTACCTTGATCTCCATTACCAGTACCATCATCATCATCATCATTACCTCCTCCAACATTAGTCATGTCTTGATCACCATCACCATCATCATTGTTACCTCCTCCAGCAGCCGGATTTCTTTCATCACCATCATCATCGTCACCTCTTCTACGGATGGAATTGATTGGTCTTCATCGAGTCTCGTCTGAATCACCGGGTTCCGATGGTGGTTGATAATCATCATTCGGTACACGGATCTTTGTCGTTCCCGCCACAACGTATGGCCCTCGATGTCTTGAAGTCAAGAGTTTGTCACCAATACGAGGAGGTCTTGAATGAGGACTAAGAGCTTTCAGAGCTTTCTTGTTTGCCTTTTGCAACCTGAACAAGAACAATTAAGAAAAAAAACTATAAGTCGGAAGGCTCAACATATATAACCATTCCGGCGGACAAAGGTCGGAAGGGCGATATCTAAACAACAAGCTGGCTAAACAAGGGTTGGGAGGGTTTTATTCCAATAACCTGCCGGTTTTAACAACTATGACTGGGTTTTGAACTATAAAAGTCGGCAACATCTATAATAAAAACAACACCGGCTAAGATAACGCCGGCGTGGTATTATTTACATACCATTCCAACCTTTATAATTCAAGGCATCAGGAGACGCTAAAAACTGAAATCCCGCCGGCAAGTTAAAAGTTTATAACCAACCCTGCTTAAAAATAAAAAGCGTCGGCAAGATTATACGTTGAATAACTTCCCGACCCTGTGAAAGCAGTTACAAAAACTAAACCGCCGGCAAGATATTCAACCAACGAGCATCCCAGCGGAACACTAAATATGAAATCCTGGCAGGGTCGTGAAACAAACACATTCCCGGCGAATTAATTGCAAATTCAAAGATTCGATTTTTCTGACCTAATTTGACATGCAGACATGAAATCGAAGTACTAGAGTGAGTTTAAGTAGGCCCTTACTTTCTTAATCGCACCATTTATTCGTTTTGAGCGGTTTTCAATCTCTTCTTCTTCGACGGTTTTTTTCTTCTCTTTTTGTTGAACTAATTTTGCAATTCCAGGGTTGTATTAATTGGGTTTTCGATTGGCGCCTTTCATACGAATTCCCTTATCTTTTGTGGTGGTTCCATTGATGAAGATTACTCGGAGTTTCGAATCGACTTGATGTTAACGAATTAATCGGCGAGTTTTGGTGGTGGTGGTGGTGGGGAGGAGCCGATGTGGTTATGGAAAAGAAGAAGAGAAGAGGGAAGATGAAATGAAAATAAAAAAAAAAACTGATTAGGGTAATAGAATTATAAAGTGCAAGGATAGTATTGTAACTTCAACCAAATTTGACCTCCCCTTAGTAAGGTCACATGTCCACTTAAAATTGGGTATACCCCAATTAATCAGGGTATACCCCAATCTTGCCAGGTTAATTAAAACTAAAAAATGAACTTCTAAATAACTTAAATTATTACTAATAACCACACTGGTAGGCTTGGGAATGGGTCTAAATTTATGCCTACATGTTAAACCGCAAGTGCACGGTGTTTACAAAGTAAAACAGGGCAACTACGGGTCGATCCACAGAGACTTGTGGTTCTATAAGGTTGATCAAGGCTTACTCAACTGATTTTCAATGAAATGTAACACAATTATGGTTTGTTGTCGAAGCGACTGAGGTTGAGTGAAATGACTCTAAATAGTAATTCAAGATATAAGATGGTGACAATGGGGATACTAGGATCTTCAAATCCACCACTAACTCCTATTATGTGTTCAACTAAGTTGAGCTTTTCTTGTTCCTGTGACAGATAAGGGCAGTGTGTCAATTCCACCACTTGTCTAAGGAGTTTCACCTAATGATAACTCAATTATCAGCTAAGGCACTAACCCAGAGCACTAGTTGTCTAATTAAGCACAACTAGTCAAGGGAATTAGCTTCTATTTCTAAGGCTTGAGTGCGCACACACTCAACACAATTATAACCTAACTACAATGTATACTTGGCATGCATTGTGAGAGAAGAGTATTGGATGCTAGAATTGAAGATATCTGATAAAATTAAGCACTCAAGAACACTCAAGCAAAGTTGAAATCATAACAGTGAATTATGGTTTCATTGAAACCCTAGCAAACTAAACTAGAACATCAAAAACAACAAATAACACAAATTAAATCTAAATTGCTGCTCTGGCTAGCCCAGGCATACCCCTCTAACACACACAACTGAATTCTATTTATACATGGAAACCCAAACCCTAATTTACTTCAAAAACAGAAATCAAGAGATACACTCTCACCCATACTCTCTGAATTGTGCTCTTCTCTTGTCAAATCGTCTCAGAGCTCCATGCGTCGACTGTTGTACAAACCCTAGTTCTAGTTATCTTTAAATTAGCTTCTAGGGTTATGGAGAAGCTAGAAGAGAGATAGCCTGACCTAGAGGGAGAGTGAAGGTGGGCGAGGCGGCCGTGGGCGACGTGGATATGGAGGTGGTGGTGATGGCTCCGCTTCTGCCATGGTATGGTCGGGAGAGAAGGGGATGGGTTCTGCAGAGTTGTTGGGTGAAGAAAGAGAAGAAGGAGGAAGAAATGAGGTTAGGTCGATGGGTATAGGGATAGGTGGTTTTGCTATGGAGAAAAAGCATCGAGGTTTGATGAGGAAAGCTGAGCGCAGGCCGAATCGCAGCCGTAATCCGATGCGTGCGTGATGCGACCGTGGGATGAAGATCTAACGCTCTGGAATGGACGGGCTCGGATCCGGGTCTCGGGTAGCTCAAGCCCATGTCTTGTAAATGGGTTGCTCCTTGTTGGGTTGTGGATGCGCGCGCGCGGCTTTGGCTTCTGCTCCATAGATGTTTGCCTCCAATCCTCTGCTCTTTTGGCTCCTCACTTTCTCCGAACTTTATTTAATACCTAAAAACACAAAATTAATTAGTACAAATATTTATTCTTGAAAACAAGGAAAATACAGAATCTGGGATAATATCTGATTTCTGCATACAAAAGATGAGTTAAATGCCAATAAAAAGGTGTATAAATATGCAATATTTGGCACTCATCAAATACCCCAAACCTGAATTTTACTTGTCCTCAAGTGTAAAGAAATTAAGAAATCCTAACTATACCCCCGTCGCAGTCTCGAATGCATTTAGCGTATGCACTAAGCCTTTAAACCCCTAGGTGTCCCTAGTGGACGAGTTGTAGTCTCGTGAGGGTTTACCAGAGGTGTACCCACAAAACCTTCTCCAACTTCAGAGTGTAAAAGAGTCTCAAGCATCCAAGGAGCTATGAGGACATAGGGTTTCTGCATGCTAGTAACAGAAGTTAGAACTACCAAAGAACGCATTCTCATCCTTAAGTGCTGAGCGAGAAGTAACCATACCATATGAAAGAATTCGGATTCGATTGTGATCATGTTCTCGACTTACGCCTCACTAATAGGGTTTTATGATAATTGCACTCAAAAAGATCGCTTTTTAGTCTCTCATGTGTGCGAGGGAGGAATAAAGAGAGAAATCCCGCACACGTTGTAGGTAAGAAGGATAACCTTCCAAATAATTTCGGAGACTCCAAAGTGTGGACAAAAAGAATCTTTTCCGATGATCTCTAAGAAAGGAAATCAACCATTAGCAAGGATGGGAGTACTCACTTACCTTCTCACCCGATCGGCAATTAACATTACTCTCTCGGCATTCATAGAAACGTCTTCAATCTTCGGTCTTGAGATGTTGATTTATTTAACTTCTCCGAACTTCACAAAAAACTTGACAAACATTTTTTTTTTTTTTTTTTTTTTTTTTTTTTTGAAGATACATGAAATGAAAATAAGAAAACTCAATTTTCACAAACTTCATTAATTCTCATCCTATTTTCTTTACTTTACTTTGTTGCACGTAAACCTTGGACTATCTCAACTTTTCTTCAAATATTCTGATGATGCTTCGCTTGCTGACGATGATGTGTTTCTATGAATCTGTTGATGTTGTTGAGAGGGAGAGAGTGATGCTAACTGCAAATCGGTATTTAGAAGAAGTTTTCATCTTTAAACGTCACCCTCATGATTGACAAAAATTAGCACTCAAGAGATCAAAAATAGTGCTGAAAGTGGTGTGAAGTTGGGTAGCTCACCATTCCTACCCGGAATTGACGTACGGTGACACACACTCTAACAGCTTTTCTAGAAAGTTGCAAAAATTGAAGGTTGGTGCCTCACTTGATGTAAATTGGGTAGTCTCCACTATGGGTGATCACAATTCTACTACCAGAATATCTAAACAAAGACCTAATTCGCCCTCCGGTATGGTTAAATCCATCTTTAACGCTCTAATCAACTAAGAAACCCGATTGTGTTCTCCAGTACTTCCAAGTTCTGTTATTTCGTCCAGACTCTCTATGTAAATGATAGACACATTTTTGTGTCCAATTGTCCCTGATCTTGTATTGTTGGAACTCGATTTTTGTACTATTATTGTGTTTTTATGTATTTTTAGGTATTTTTGGAAATAAATATTTTTTGGAAATTTTATTTAAAAGTTGCTCTTTAACACCCCAGGAGGACATTTGATATTCGGACTCCCACTTTGGATAAGGGGTAACCCAATTACTAAATGGCACCTCGTTTGGGCACTGCTATTCGCACCCTGCACAGGATAAGGGGAAAACCCTTTCTTCTTCGTTGAAACCAGTTTTAAGGAAAACTACATTTTCTCCTCTCGCCGATTTTGTTCGAGAATCAAAGGCGATTTGGAGAGACTCAATGGTTTGGGTTTGAAAGGGAAGACTTTACGACATTAATTAACAGCATGGTATGGTCAATATTCTGATTAGAATTGTTCGCATCGTGAGATTGAAGTTCCGAGCAACACACGCGGGAAAGAAACAACACGGGATT
Organism: Papaver armeniacum; assembly: GCA_023531295.1. Lineage (NCBI taxonomy): Eukaryota > Viridiplantae > Streptophyta > Magnoliopsida > Ranunculales > Papaveraceae > Papaver > Papaver armeniacum. The sequence goes on from JAJJWW010002826.1 coordinate 321,819, forward strand.
ACAGCGTGATTTGACGCAGTTCCTTTCGTGTTTGGTCACTTCAAAAGTGTGTTGGAGTTAATTAAGGAAGATTTACAAGCATCGAAGCCGTGTAGAAGCAAAATGGACATAAAATATTCCAAATAATATTTTCATCAAAGCAGTATAATGAGAGAATTTGAGGAGTTATTGTCATTGATATTTTTTTTCCGTCGGTATATATAAGTTGTTGAGGTCGAGAGTAGAGGGATATGGAGAGATTGGGAGCGGTTTAGGACAACATGAAGTCGAGAAAATCTAGTTCGAGGAACTACCATTTCTTTCTTTGCATCTCTCAAGAACGTGAAGAACATACTATCAAGATAAGTCGTTTCTCAGCGGTGACAACGACCACTTAGCCGTGGGTCGAATAACGATGGCGAGACTTAAAATAAACTCGCGGATAATCCTTTGCGGGCAGATGTTTGCAATAACTATAATCATTGCAAACCCGGGTTTGGCCATCATTTCTCCTTTGTTCATCATTTGTAAACCATTTTGAGTAATGAAATCGACTTTTGAGCGTGTTTCAACATGATGAGCTATACCCCATTCTTTGGGAAGACGGAGAAGACAAATTTCATACATGGGTAATTTTAATTAATTCTTTTTATGACTTTTGCACTAATTAAAAATTGAATTATGATTTGATTAAATTAGTTATTATTTTATTAGATGGGTCATGCTTGCTTAAATGTTTGATGTCCCATGCTTACGATTTATAACTAATATTTTGAGAATCAAACTTTGGGCAAAAATAAGAGTCCATGTTTTTATTTGTTGAGTTATAATTGTTAAAACAATTAATATTTGAACCTTTTGTTATGAAGTTTGGCGAATCCCGAGTCCTAAACCCATCTCTTCATCTTGTGACAATATTTGTATATATTTTCTTTTCTTTTCTTTATTAATTTTAAAATCAATCTCGTCAAGTCCGAGTGAACGACAAACTTACTACCACTTCTACAACATTATTGAGTCACATCAATTTTGCACGTAAAAATACCGGCGGACTTGTGTATAGATTTGTTTTTAGGTTTTATTTTTCTTTTTATTATTTTGTTCTTTTTAGCGTTTTGTATTTTTGTTTGCTTTCGATTTGGAGTGGGCAAAGAAAAGAGAAAGCAATCGAAAAAGAAAAGCAATCCAAAATAGGAAAGAAAAGAGAGATCCAAACGGGAAGTGAAGAAGAAAATTTTTGTATATAGTGTAATTATTATTTTATTTTTTTTAGAAACTGTAATTAGGTAATTATTTTTGTAATTCTTATTTTGGACTTTAATTTTTGGACTTTTTATTTTGGACTATTGGACATTATTAATACTAAACCCTAGGGAAGGGTAATTTAAATATAAACGCACGAGGAAGGGCCGGTGATTACGATATCACCTCGGACCCTGGGTTCAGTACCACGACATAAGTGAGTCGGGCCCGAGTCGACTTAACGTGGTTCATCCCAAATCCGGGAACGGGAGGTAAGAATTCTAAACACCGCGAATCCCTGTCCCGCCGGGTTTCATGGATGATTTCGTGTGAATATATGTCGAGGAACCTAATCGCTGCTTTAATTTCCTAGTAAAGGCAAGGATTTGGCCATACAAGATAAGAGTTCGGATTTCATCACCGTAGTTCTCTTCTTGCCCGCCTTAGGAAAACGAAACCAAACACGAACCTAAGCCTAAAATTTTGACTAGAACGAGACCAGAAAGGGTACGAGCTTAATAGGAAAGTCATTGAAAAATATTGGTTACTCTTTAACATACTTGAAGTTCATGATGGTTTAGTAAGTTGAATCGTGGATGCACCCGCCCTTGTAATGCGGTGAGGCCTTGGGTATCAAAGCTCCACTGCCCGCCTTCCCTCGCCTATTCATCTTACTTAAACTCGATTGATTCAGAGGGGTTTGCTCAGTTAGAACTAATTCCCTTTGAAGGATTAGAAGTGGTCTAGGAAAACAATCTAAGTGGATCCATCATGCTTTTGTTTGCTAGAAATCGGAGGGTTTGCTGTGTGGTGGTCGACCTTGTTTGTGCTGTAGAATTCCCTTCAGGTTAGAATGTCAAACCGGGTATTACAATAGCCATCACAATGAATATGAAATATCCAATCGAACAATATGGACGTCACTCTTTTTATGACCAGTGTGAATAGTAGTTGGGAACGCCAACCTTTTGAAGATTATGGCTCATACCATGGTGAGCCCAATTACTATCCACACGCCCAAACCAGGTCGTACGGAGCAAAATTTCCTCTAATCAGAGTCAACACGCAAGTTAAGCCGAGACGACACATAAGTTAGAAATGAATAACTTAGTTATGGATAAAAGCAATGGAACGAGTGAAATTTCTTTCCTAGATTCAATAAGGGAAGTCATGTGAGCTTCGAGTCACGATTCATTAAGGAAGTCATGTGAGTCGAGTCGATACCATAATGAAGTCATATGAGTCGATTCAAAAGCTTTTGTTGTGAGGCCGAACGGAATCTTTCGAGATAATCTTAGTGTTTCCAATAGTACTGAAATGAGGATAGTTATTTGCATAATCAAGATGACGAGGATAAAATTGGTAACACTACTTGTCTAGATGAGGTTGAAACCATTTTCATATTATTATAATGATGATTATGATGGGATAGTGTTGATGAAGAATTTGAAATAAATAGGCATAGTGATCGTGAAATTGTTACCTCAATTGAACTTTATAACGATAATATTATTTCTAGTTCAAATCAAAATAATTTTAATAATTATTCACCTATTCAAAAGGATGAGGATTTGACTAGAGATACCCCAGTTTTAGATTTAATGTAGTATTTCCTTTTGATTACGAAGCTAATGATGGTTTAGAGGAACAGTATATTTTGAGTCTAGCGATTTAGAAACAATAGACTTAGAAAAAGAAAATGAACTCCGTAGAGATGAGTGAGGATGTACGACTTAGAAGAATCAATTGACCATTTCTGAAGATGATGACCTTGAAATTAGGGAAGTTGTGACTAGTCTTTCTAGACATAACGAAAACTCTAAGTTTGGGGTGATTATCATTCTCCATGTGCCTTAACTCTTAGAAAAGGTCCCTAACTTGGGACTTGACATGTGCCTCAACCATTTTAAAAGATTATCTTCATACATTTTGAACCCGAACCTAGCCATTGTGTCCATAGGGAAGTTCAGTTGTTAGAAACCCATCCTCCGGGTTGATGGTTAACCTGGGCTATGATACCACGATTGACTTTGTTTTCCACCAAAACCTTCCTTCCAATGTGGGAACATATAAGTTTCGGATGTGTCAATTATTAAGTTTTGAGACTAAACCTAATTACTTTAGGATATTAGGGTCGACACATTTTCTTAAGGAAGACCACCAATCTTATTGTGAGTCATTGCGGTAAGTCAAAATCGATTGACTTAGAGGATCCTCAATTATAAAGTTATTATTATGTGCTTCTAAGTTTTTATTTGAGTTTTCCGGACTCTAGGACCCAACATTCGGATCTAACTTTTGAGGGAAATGCAAAACCATGAAAATATGTTATCTATACCCCGGTTATAGAACTCCGAACCCGAACCACAACTAGATGTAGTTGTCTTAAACAGAAACTAGACAAGGGTGTGCTTTATTTGCTAATCTTTCTTGGGATATTGTGATTCCTTTTACTTGTGATAGCCTCATTTGGTTTTTGGGATCTGCATTATTCCGCCATTACTTTATGATTCTTTGAGGCACTAATTCCTTCCGATGTCCTGGATGAAGATTTTAAACTTAGCACTTCTTGGGAGGTAACCCATGCTCTTGCAACACGGTAATATCTTTCCTTAACTCTTTTTTGCTTCAAGTAGTAACAGCTTTCTCCTTGTTCATACTTTTAATTTTATATTTAGAACATTGAGGACAATGTTAGATTTAAGTTTGGGGTATGGGAGAAACTTTTAGTTGCAATAAATAAAAACTCTAGAGACTAGAAATTTATGTTTATTAAGGTTGGCACTAACTAATCTAAGTGGATGGGAACATCTTGGTTGTAGGAGTTGAGGAACCAATCGATTAGATGAAAACATCTAGAAGAGTATATTCATAAAAGCAGAGCTCGGGTGTTAGAAATAACATGATAGTTTCACCATATCTCGTTGAGTCCTTTTCACTTGTTTTTATTTTGTTTTGTTCTTTGTAAACTATGTTTGTCTAAGTCATTAGGTGGGGCCCTGAATCAAGTTGTTACCAATGCTAGGGTGAATTAGAGTGATTGAGATACCAAAAAAAAAAAAAAAAAAGTTGAGAAACAAAAAAAAAAGTTGAAAAAAAAAAGTTGAAAAAAAAAAGTTGAAAAAAAAAAAAAGAAAAAGAAAAAGAAAGAGACTGGACCATCAGACCAACCTAATAAATTCAATAAAGTAAACCACCGGAACCCTTGTATATGCCGATTGTGTTGACCTAGAGTTAGGATTATCGACCATTGGTTCCTGTATATGCCATTGTGTTGATATTAGTGAGACTAGTATCTCATCCATTAGGATAGGTTCATTTTGGCGGAGGCCTTGACAGAGATATGGGAAAACACTGTCACTTAGTAAACATCAAAACCATCTATCTTTTTCTCTATATCCATCTTCTTGACCTATCCATGTGATTAGTTTTGACTCCGGGTATTGATGTCCATAGTGCAACTATCTGAGTAGAGCTCTGTCACTTTATATGAATTTTTGTATGCTTGAGTGCAAACTCGTGTACAACAATTGGAATTTCGTCATCCGGTACTTCCTCCCGTAGTCAATAAGTATGCCAACCAAGGAGATTCTTTAGTGCCTCAAGGTTCCTGTGTAGATAGCTAGGTCCGGAGTAAAGGTTTTGTGGGTACACCTCTGGTAAACCCTCAGGAGACAACACTCCGCCTCTAGGGCCACCTAGGGGTTCAAATGATTTTTATTTTATAGAATAAATTTGCTCGAGGACTAGCAAATGATAAGTTTGGGGGTATTTTTTTTTTAAAATATATACAAATATTGTCACAAGATGAAGAGATGGGCTGGGACTCAGGATTCGGCCAAACTCATAACAAAAGGTTCAAATATTAATTCTTTTAACAATTATAGCTCAACAAATAAAAACATGGACTCTTATTTTTGCCAAAGTTGATTCTCAAAATATTAGTTATAAATCGTAAGCATGGACATCAAACATTTAAGCAAGCATGACCCATCAATAAAATAATAACTAATTTAATCAAATCATAATTCAATTTTTAATTAGTGCAAAAGTCATAAAAAGAATTAATTAAAATTACCCATGTATGAAATTTGTCTTCCTCCGTCGTCCCAAGTAATGGGGTCTAGCTCATCATGTTGGAAACACGCTCAAAAGTGATTTCATTACTCAAAATGGTTTACAAATGATGAACAAAGGAGAAATGATGAAAGCCGGGTTCTTGTGATTATAGTTGTTGCAAACAACGCTACAAAGGATTGTCACGGTTTATTTTAAGTCCGCCATCGTATTACGACCCCACGGCTAAGTGTCATTATCCTTGGAGCTTATTTGTCTTCGATAGTCACTTCTCCCACGTTCTTCGAGAGATGCGGCCAAGAAATGGTAGTTCCACTGAACTAGATTTTTCGACTCTGTGTTGTGCTAAACTGCTCCCAATCTCTCCATATCCTTCTACTCGACCTCGACTTATATATGCCGATGGACAAAATATCACGACAATAACTCCTCAAATTCTCTCGTTATCGGCTTTGATGAAAATATTTCTGGGAATATTTATGTCCATTTTTTCGTTTCTACACGGCTTACGATCTTTGTAAATCTTCCTTAATTAACTCCAACACGCTTTGAAGTGACCAAATAGCAGAATCCTCGCAAATCGAATCTGTAATCCCGTGTTGTTTCTTTCTGGCGTGTGTTGCTTTCTGTGAACTTCAATCTCCGTCGGCCAATTCCTAGACGAGAATGACAGCCATACCATGCCCGTGTGTAGTAAGTCTTCCCTTTGCAAACTGACCATTGAGTACTCTCCCAAATCACTTTGAATTCTGAACAAAAAAATGCGAGTGAGAGAAATGCAGGTTTTCCGCCAAGCTGTTTTCAAGCGAAAAAAAGGGTTTCCCTTATCCTCGCAAGGGGTGCGAATAGCAGTGCCCAAATCGAGGTGCCCCTTAGTAATTAGGTTACCTTATCCAAAGTGGGAGTCAGAATATCAAAATGTCCTCAGGGGTGTTCTTAGCAACTTTTGAGCACAAAATTTCCAAAAATATTTATTTCCAAAAATACCTAAAAATACATAAAAACACAATATTAGTACAAAATCGAGTTCCAACAATACCAAAGATCGAGGACAATTAGGACACAAAATGTGTCTATCAAATAATTAATATTCGATTAGTAATTAATATTCGTTCTCTCGAGACTTGCGAAGATTAAATTTAAGATTTTTCTTAGTTTTCGTAGTAGTAATTAATATTCGTTCTCTCGGACTTGCTAAGATTAAATTTAAAGGTTCAAAGAAAATAATAAACAAGGCGCAGAGAGTCACCGGGTAAAGATTCCACGAATTCATATCAATAGGTTCAATTTATTTTATTCTCAACAATTAAAGCTCAATAAACAAAATAACACAGAGCTCTTATTTTTTTGCCAAGGTAGATTCTCAAAAGATTAATTGTATCCCTAAGCATAGATTATCTAAACAAAAGCATAACCTATCTAATTGAATAACAACCAATTTAATCAAATCATAATTCTATTTTAATTAGTGCAAAATCCAAATAAAGAATTAATTAAAATTACCCACGTATGAAATTCGGCTTCCTCCACGACCTTGTGTAGGGGCTTAGCTACTCATGATGTTGACACACTCAAAATTCATTTTTATTGCCCAAATGGTGTTTTACAAAGAAGAGAAAATGAGAAAATAAAATTAAGTCCTAGGAATTTGCAACGTTTATAAGCGTTGCAAACCCATCATATAAAGAATAACATTTGATCATCGCAGGATGACAGTCTTATCTTTTCCGCATAGCGACAATTGTTTTACGCATCGTTGTAGGTGAAACATTCTTGGCGTTCTTCAATCTTTTTTTCTTTATTGGCAGCATTTCTCTCAGACGATTTTCTCCACTAACAGCCTCCCAATCACTCGATTCCTTCTACTCGACCTCGGAACTTATATATACCCGACGAGAGACAAAATATCACGACAATAACTCCTCAAATTCTCTCATTATATGGCTTTGATGAAAATATTCTGGGAATATTTTATGTCCATTTTTGCTTCTACACGGCTTGACGATCGTAAATCTTCCTTAATTAACTCCAACACGTTTTTGAAGTGACCAAACACGAGCGGAACTTCGTCAAATCACGCGTAATCCCGTGTTGTTTCTTTCCCCGGCGTGTGTTTTCATGAACTTCAATCTCACGATGCGGCCAATTAACGAGAATATCGACCATACCATACTGTTAATGTAGTAAAAGTCTTCCTACCAAACCCAAATGCATTGAGTCTCTCCAGATCGCCTTGAATTCTCGAACAAAAAAGGCGGAGTGAGAAAGCAGGTTTCCACCAAACTGCATTTCCAAGCAGAAGAAAGGGTTTCCCCTTATCCTGGTCAAAGGTGCGAATAGCAGTGCCCAAATCGAGGTGCCACTTAGTAATTGGGTTACCTTATCCAAAGTGGGAGTCTGGAATATCAAATGTCCTCCGGGGTGTTCGAGCAACTTTTCGACGAAATTTCCAAAAAATATTTATTTCCAAAATACCTAAAAATACATAAAAAACACAATATTAGTACAAAATCGAGTTCAACAATACATGAGATCGAGGACAATTGGACACAAAAAAAGTGCCTATCAGTAAACATAGCTAGAAGCATGCTAGTGACTCTAAAATCTCTAAAAGTTGGAGGTTTTTATTTACAAAAAGAGTTTTTTTTTTTTTTTTTTTTTTTTAGATGAAGTAAAACAAAAAGACTAAAAACTCATATGCAAAATGCACCCCCAACCTAAATCAAACATTGTCCTCAATGTGTGGCCAGAGATAGAAAAAATTTAAGCAGTCACATACCAAGAGAACTATGTTGAGTAGAGAAAAGGGAAGAGATTACGGATGTGGAGGAGCAAGGAAGTTAGAGCGCCGTTAGTCAAGGCTAGAATCCAACATTCTCGGTGGAGATCATATCGGATTAGCACAATATATGTCAAGAAGACTTCAACCGATTCAAGAAAGAAAAATTTAACAAGTCCTCTTTGGATTATATACAATGAAAAATTCACCATATACCCAACAATCTAAAAAGAGTTGAGGATCAACCAAAAGACAATATGTACAAACATCAACAACTTGGAACCACAAATATAAAATGGGAGTGCAAGTAAAGGTTTGCATATGGGAATGATTTTCCCAAACCTAAACTTGTGAGCAGGTGTGTTTGAGAGCACAAAATCTTGCAATTTTAAGGTACATCATGCAAAGGTCTAACTCAAAATGAGTTTTGCTAAAACAGTGAGATATACACATTCCAAGCTGTGGCTCTTAAAAGTGTTATACTTTGATGCAAATAGTCAAGAGGACTTGGGAAGCACAAAGCTCTGGCACAAATTGGGCATTTTAGGAAAAGTTAGTTTTGCAATTTTTGTTACAAACTACACCTAGGTTTAGTGGAGGAGTTTTGTGACTTAGGAGAAAGTAGGTACATGTTTAAGTTGTTTTCATGTATAAGATCATTTACCATCACACTTTCCTAAAAAAGTTAGACACGAGGTAAATCATGCTCACAGCATAGAACAATTCATCAATCACCATGTCATAATCATCGGAGCGAGGCATGTTGTGATTATAGGCGGGGGAATCGAGACACAACAATAATATCATGATCGAAAAAGAACATTAGTATCAAACGAGAAGATTCGTCTTTTCCTAAGTCACAAACAAGTTGTGTAGCATGCTCACTTTCACTTTAAAGAATTCCACAAACCCAAGCTCGAGTTAACATCACATGTATGAATGTTAGAAGAAGTATCATTCATAGGGTTCGGAAAGAACGCCTAATGTCTCTGAACCAAAGATTCCATCATATTTTACGCATGCACATGCTCTTCTAACATATCATATTCCTCATCATCGTATCATCACACAAAATTCATCTCACTATTCCAAAATTTGAGCAATTCAGTTGTACTCATCTACCTCTAGATTAGGTTCATATTCGGTGTATGGTTGTGCATATGGTTCACTAGAAAGGGATCTCATGCAATGCTTTCCCCAAGTATATCATTGTTTTGCTCTCAGAGCTCTTCCGTTAGTGATTGCATACAAGGGGTTGGGGAGTATAACATTTTCATCCTCCTTTGTGATGGATGATGCATGTGTGCATGGTTATCATGGCTTTCCCTAGACTGCCTAAACTCATGTATGGAAATGCTTGAGTTCTCGGCAAGGTGGTCTAGCTGCCACATAAGGTACAAGCATACATTTCATAGTGCCTAGGGGATTAGATTAACAAATTGCTGTAATTGCCTTTCTAAAGCGAGATACTTGAGCTTCTAATTGATCAGTGATAGTGGGTATGAGAAGAGTGTTCATTTTCAACTTTGTGGTGGACAATACATGTGCTCATAATGATTAGGGTATGTGTGGAGTCAGGGCCACGAGGAAGGCTCATATAATTCCTAAAATCACTATGGTATGTGGGAGTTCATGCATGAAGCATGCCGTCAGCAAGCTCTCTAATGGATTTGTTTGTATCGATTTGCTTCACCAAAATCGACATGATCTAGCAACTTAATTTGAACTCAAAGAAGCATAGCTTAGCACATATCAAGCATGTATAACAATGATGTCCTATGAGCTAAGCAGTGATGCAAAAGCCCGGTTGTTTATGCGGCCCATTATGTGGGTTTGATTTGGTTTATGTAAGGTTTTGGTTTATGTAGGTTTTAGTTTATGGGCTTGTTTGGTTTTGTGGGATTCGGTTTGGTTTGTGGGCATGACCCAGTTGTCCAGCATAGGTTGTGTGCGGCCCGGACTGATTGATTAGCCCGGTGCTTGATGGCGGGTTTGATTTATGTGCAAACCTTGATTGTTGCCCGTGCAGCTTAGTGAGCTTACACCCGAGTTGTGTAGGTTTTGACATCGCGGCCGTTGTTGTGTCTGTTTCGGTGAAGATCTAGTGGTTATGTGCAAATGCAATGGTTGCCGCAGTAGCGGGGTATATGTTGAGGTTGGCAGGTCAAGCAAAAGCAGCCTTTCACAGGCACACGGCTCGGGTTAGCGGAAACACGGGTTAGAAGCCTGCGGCCACTGACTGGCACGGGTTGGTAGGTTGGCAAATGAATCACACACCACGGCGGCCACAAAATCAAGAAATGATACGATTTCAAACTCCATAGCAACAAACAAGCACACACTCACACAAAATATACATCAGCTCAATTACAAAGGTTTGATGGTTGATGTTGATGAAGAGAATGCAGCATTAGTGTGTGCAGGGTTATCTCTTGGTTGGATGATGCTATAGGTACTTAGGTAACAACCGGTTGAGATTCACGGATGCACGAGATGGTGATGCAAAACCAGCTTCGTGGCAATTAGCCAAGGCAAGCAGCCCACCAGTCGTGAGTTATGCTCGGGGTTTGTTGAAGCCTAGGGTTTGTTGAAGACCTAGGCTAGCAGGTGCCTCAAACTCGGCAAGCTACGAGGGCTGGATCGAGCATAGGGCTGGAATGAAGCTAAGGGATTATAGCACAGGCACGGTGATGATTGCCTAGTAAGTTAGCTAATGCATCATGCAAGCATGGATTTCAAAGATTCACAGGTCAGTTTCAGGTTACACACAAGCATACAGGTGCACAAACAACGATGTTCAGCTACTTTTCAGTGATGCACAGGTCAGTTTTGCCCGGTTCATGCACATTCCGTCTGATTGACGTAAGGTGTAGCACGTTGGTAGCATAATTTAGTCGACTATCAAGGGATCATGCAAGTTGATACGAGATGTTTTGAAGGTTTGACAATGCTTTGTTAAGCGGCTAGGTTATCGGGAGATCACGGTTCATCAACCATACACAAATATAGTATCATAAAGTTCTAGAATGACCAATAGAGTTTAGCCCAAATACAACGTATTTAAACTCCTTATCGCTTTTTCTTATACTGCATTAGTGTAGCATGCATCTTTGGCTCAAGCCCAAGCTGAGGTCAGTACTCGAAGTATGCAATCCTTAAACAAGTAGGCAGGGTGATGATGCAAAGTAAACTCACTAACAAAGAGACCAAGAAAATAAGATAGTAGAAAATTGCAACTACGTTACGGCTAAGTTGCGGTAAGAAAATAGGATCTGTTTATAAATTCTGATGGAATCTTGAGAACTAAATCTAAGTTATGCTAAAACATGTGATGAAAGGTAAAGTTACACTATTACAAGGCCTAAAAACAATAATTCAAAGTAACTATGTAGGGGAGAATTGAAATTCGGTGACAAAGCAATTAAACAACAAGGCTTTAACGTCCCAAGTCAGCTGGGCAAAAACTTGGTAGGCTTGGGAATGGGTATAAATTTATGCCTACATGTTAAACCGCAGAAGTGCACGGTGTCTACAAAGTAAAGCGAGGAAAAATGGGTCGATCCACGAGAGACTTGTGGTGCTATAAGGTTGATCAAGGCTTACTCGGCGATTTTCAATGAAATGTAACTACAAATTATGGTTTGTTGTCGAAGAGATTGAGCTTGGCCAATGAATGACTCTAAATAGTAACTAAGATATAAGACAGTGACAATGGGGATACTAGGATCTTCAAATCCACCACTAACTCCTATTATGTGTTCAACTAGTTGAGCTTTTTCTTGTTCCGTGATGAGATAAGAGCAGTGTGTCAATTCCACCACTTGGTTCAGAGTTTCACCTAATGATAACTCAATTATCGGCTAAGACACTAACTTGAGCACTAGTTGTCTAATTAAGCACAGCTAGTCAAGGGAAGTGCTTCTATTTCTAAGGCTTGAGCTGCAGCACACTCAACACAATTATAACCTAACTACAATGTATACTTGGCATGCATTGTGAGAGAAGAGTATTAGATGCTAGAATTGAAGATATCCGATAAAATTAAGCACTCAAGAACACTCAAGCAAAGTTGAAATCATATGGTGAATTAGGGTTTCATTGAAACCTGTAAACTAAACTAGAACATCAAAAACAACAAATAACACAAATTAAATCTAAATTGTCACTTCAGTAACCTAGGCATACCCCTCTAACACACATTGAATTCTATTTATACATGGAAACCCAAACCCTAATTTACTTCAAAATAAATCAAAAGATACACTCTCACCCTTACTCTCCCGAATTGTGCTCTTCTCTTGTCCAAATCGTCTCCGGAGCTCCATGCGATCACTGTACAAACCCTAGTTCTAGTTATCTCTAATTTAGCTTCTAGGGTTATGAGAAGCCTAGAAGAGAGATAGCTCATTTTCCCTAGAGGGGGGAGGTGAAGGTGCTGAGGCGAGTGCTGTAGCGACGGGATATGGAGGTGGTGGTGATGGCTGCCTTTCTGCCATGGTATGGTCGGGAGAGAAGGGGATGGGTTCTGCGGAGTTGTTGGGTGAAGAAAGAGGAAGAAGGAGGAAGAAATGAGGTTAGGTCGATGGGTATAGGGATAGGTGGTTTCTTTGTGGAAGGAAGCATCGAGGTTTGATGAGAGAAGCCGAAGCGTAGCGTCGGATCGGTGATAATCCGTCGTGCGTGATGCGGCCAGTAGGATGAAGATCTCAAGGCCAGGAATGGACGGGCTCGGAGGATTGGGTCTCGGTATCTCAAGCCCATGTCTTAGCAATGGGTTGCTCCTTGTTGGGTTGTATGTTGATGCGCGCGAGCTTTGGCTACTGCTCATAGATGTTTGCCTCCAATCCACTCTGCTCTTTTGGCTCCTCACTTTCTCCAGAACTTTATTTAATACCTAAAAACACAAAATTAATTAGTACAAATATTTATTCTGAAAATAGGAAAATAGGAGATCGTGGGATAATATCGATTTCTGCATACAAAAGATGAGTTAAATGCCAATAAAAAGGTGTATAAATATGCAATATTTGGCACTCATCACACACCATAATGAGAGAACGCGTGTTTGAGAAACGATCAATAAGCATTTAGCTCGACACGCCTAAAAAAGGATTTTATGATAATTGCACTCAAAAAGATTTCCGCTTTTTTATGGACTCACATGTGTGCGAGGTAGGAATGAAGAGAGAATTCTGCAACACGTTGAATGGTGGGAAGGATAACTTCCAAATATTTTTAAAACCCACATCTTTTAACATTTTGAAAAACCATTTTCTAACGATCTCTAAGAAAAGGAAATCAACCACTATTATCGAGGATGAAATTACTTACTCACCTTCACATCCGATCGCCAATTATGATAACACCACTCTCACGGCATCCAATAGAAACGTCTTCCGAATTTCATAAATCCTTGGTCTTCGTCTTCGGTTTCAACTATTGATGATAAACCCTCGAATTTCATAAATCCTTGACACTTTGTAACTCTTTTTACCTTAAATCCTTGTCAGAAACTTCCTTATAGATTTTCCTTCCTACTTACTATATTAAATAAATAAAAACAAAACAATATTTCTCTTATTTTTTATATTTTTTATTTTTTTTGAAATTAGAGAAATAAAACAAACCGTGGCCGTGGGAGAAGTATTTTACCGCTTGATTATTCACAACTCAGACGTCTCGAAATCATAAACCTAACAATTCTCACCTTTTGATTTTCTTCGCTTTTATAAATACGTCTTCATACTTGGATATAAAATTACCTCATTGTATTGTAAGTCCTCAACATATATGTAAAAAAATCTGCTCTTTGTATGTTGCTTTACTTGAATATGGCGGAATTGCTCTTTTTTCCTCGTTAAGCTCAACGAAACCTTGAACTTTTTCAACTTTCCTTGTAGATTTTGATGTCGCTCCTTGTTGATGATGATTGTGTTTCTATGGACCCGTTATTTATTCTGGGAGAGAATGGTGCTAACTCTAAATCGAACTACAAGAAGAGGCTTTCATCTATAGACGCGTCACCTTTATGATTGACAAAATTAGCACTCAAGAGATCAAAGAGTAGTGCTTCTATTGGTGGGAGGTTGGGTAGCTCACCCATTCTACCCGGAATTAACGTATGGTGACACACACTAAAAGAAAGCTCTTTAGTTAGATGGAAAAAATTTCTGGTCAGGTGCCTCACATGATATGAATACGGGTAGTCTCCACTAATGATTGATCAGCAAATCTAATAATGCATTTCTCCTCGACCAAATTTGCATCACCGGCATGATTAAATCCATTATTTAACACTCCTAACAAGCAAGAAATCAACGTAGTTCTCTAACATTTCCAAGTTCAATTATGTTATTAATTCTCTATGTAAACATACCTAGAAGTATGCTAGTGACTCTAAAATCTCTAAAGTTGAAGTTTTATGTAAAACTTTTTTTTTTTAATTTTTTTAAATACATGTAACCACTCCTCCCCACTTAAACCTTACATTGTCCTCAATGTAATTGAATCGTCTAGTAAAGTTAAGGTGGGAAATTTTAATATGATATGGAATAAGAAAAATAAATAACAAAAATAAAAAGCAAAAGGATATGAAATACAAAACCTATAGGTTGCCTCCCATGAGCGCTTACTTGTTTTAAAGTCAAACGGCCTGACTTAGCTCTTGCAGATTCATTCCCCATACTAACAATCACGAAAATTTGAGGATCCACCCATAATACATTTTGAAAACAATAACTCCATACAAATATTAGCACAAGAAAACAATAGTGAAATTATCGCTCGATAGAAATTTCCCCCACACTTATTCTCGTCCACACTGGAGAGTGTATAAAGAATATATAATTTGGGAACTTCCGTGGTTTCCTTTTGGCAAACTGCATATTGTTAGCATCAAGTGTTTCCAATGGTGGATATTTGAAACAAAATCATCCAAAAATATTTTTGAAACACATACATTTCAAACCCAATAAGAGGTAAAGAGAGAAGAATCAATAGGCAAGGGTTAGACAAACCTTGCACAATCTCTTGTTTTGCGGATCCTCTTCATCCTTGAAGAATTCATGTGAATTACACCTCTTGTATATCATGGTCCTCTATCCGAGATCTTGCAACCAATCGTCGTTATTTTCTACCTTAACCAAAGTTTTGCATCATTATAATCATTGGCAAGTTCAATTGGGTCTTCAAAATCAATCAATTTGGTTTCATCCTCTAGCATCATCTCTTCCAACATTCTCATCATGAATCGGGCCATTCACTAAAATGATTTTCATCGGTATAGGTGTAAGATCTTCATGGAGTGTTACACCGTTTTATAACAATAGGTAAGTCACCCGATCTCCTCCTTTTGAATAGATGAGGATCATTATTATGATCGGAGTTGGAATAACTTCCTCATTGTTGCAATGCTCATACACTCAGCGGACTCATATCTTTCCCTAAGGAATTTTTCCAATCACTAATTGCATCTTCCTCAAGCTCTACCTTTTGAATAGGTGTTTTATCATTACTAAGATCAAGGCTCGAGTAAGCTACACTAGCGTCATCAAAAGTATCCAAAGGTTGGCATTTTCCAACATAATCATCGATCAAATATTCATTACACCATAGGCACATTAGAATAGTTATTGCTTTGATAGAAAAATTCTTCTTTATCCCTATCCTCCTTGTATTGATCCATGTCTCTTCGTTCTTTAGCAATGCCGTCTTGAAGTTGTTGAGTTGCTCATCCCTATTTTTATCAGAGTTGAGTAATTTGTTAGTATAATTTCTCCGAATTCCTTTAATTGCTCGGCGTGGTTCCTCCCAAACATAGGGTTGCTGGTCTTGTAGTGATTCTTGCAACTTTTGTTGAAGATCCCCAATCATGGCGGACATCTTATACGCAAAACTAGAGGAATTTATGATGATAAACAAAACTATCCTCCCATCCTTGTGATTGTCCACTTACATACAAAATCATAAGGTTGTTGATATGTATGAGAATATCCATAAGGTTCTGTAGGAATTTGATCATAGCCAAAGATTGGTTTTGATTGTATCCAAGGATGGTTGGATGTTGCCATAATGTTGAGGTTAAAGTATTGATTGTTGTAATATGCTTGCTCTTGTCCACCATACATGGAAAGTGTTACCTGAAATAAGATTCTCAAAACCTAATTTAGATACGATATAGAATCCAACAAAGCAAGAATAAACCAAAAGAAAAATAAAAACAACTAAAATAAATCAATTTGCTCCCCAGTGGCTACAGCAAAATTTGAAGCGTGTCGTAACCACAACAAATTAATTAATATTTTCCACCTAATTAACAAGTAATATAGTGGTAGTTAAGTTAGTTCCCACGAGGAGCAGAGAGTTTTAGTTGTCTTAATTGTCACAAAAGGGGGGTATATAAAGCGAAAGAATATAAACAAAAGCAATTCAAAGATAAAGTTGAAATCAATAAGAGAGACAAGATCAAAGAATCCTTCTTCGTTAGAAATAATGAATCAAGTTATGTTCTTCTCTACTTGTTATTAGTCACAAATTATCACCAACCGTAGGTAAAGCGAACTAGATCGTGCTAAACCCTAAATCCCTTGTATGTAGGATACGGAAGTTCTCACTCACAGGATTCTATTTACCAAAACCACCAGTAGTAGATCACTCTAGATGTAATTTAAATAAACGCATTAAGATTTATGAACTTATTAGGTTAATATTAGTATTTAGACTCTTAGATCAAGGTCTACTTGCTAAGTTGTTTTCCACACACAATTGCTCCACGGAATCCCTCCTTAAGGTCTTGTGTTTGCTACTTATGTAAAAATCAAGAAAGCGATTACTTATCCCCTAACTTTCACTAGCTTTAGATCAAATTAACAAATCAATTTAGCGTGCACTCTAAAACAATCTATCAATCAACCATGAATGTATATACATTCCCTGTTAGTAAAAACAAGCGATAATCATGTGAAAACCTTCAAGATAGAATTGAAACAAAACTCAAATCATATATTAAGAACTAGGAATTCATCCTCAATCAATAAGAAATTTAGCTACTCATGTTTTGAAATTCACACAAATAATAATTAAAAGGAGAATTTTAAAGTTCACACAAATAATTAAAAGAAGAATTTTTAAAAGCAAGCAAAAACACAAGTGTTGTGTGTGTAGAGAGGTGTGTAAAAGATATGTCAAAAGATGTGTCAAATTGTGTAGAGAACTTCTCTACTTATAGGCTTCAATGTTCTCCAAATCTTCAAGGAATAGAATCCCTTTCCTTTAGCCATTCAATTTCCAAATTCAAATCATCTCATCTTCCATCTTCTCTTTCCAAATTTGACCCAAATTCTCTATCAATTCAAGTCCAAGTCTTCACACCCATGAGTAGAATCCACACAAAAATCTGTAATTTTGGTCGCCGGAAATCTGGTATTATGGCCGGAACCCGGCCGGAAAAGTCACTGCCGGTCGCCTGGATATACATCTCTGTCGACGGAATATTCCGTCCGTCTCTTTTAATCGGATATAGCAGTCAAGACGGTCTTGATTAGTCAATCGGGTCAAGGCAGATGATGAGTTAGCTTCTAGTAGTCGATTGAAACATCTTGGTACTGGGTCTAGGTTGGGCCAAGTGAGCGGATCCTGGTCATCGCCGAGTTGACTCGCCGGTGCAGGAAAACGGCGATCTCGGCTTCTTTGAGACTTCCCACCAAATTGGGCCCTCACTTTTCGGCTCCATACTGCGACATTCCTATCACACATCTAAAGCAATTCCAACACATTCTTCATTTAGCGTACTTTTATCTTCGTGTAACTTTCAACCCATTGCTTCAATTGCAATTCAAATCTCATACCATCTGCTCTTCTCTAATTACAACATTAATGATGCCTCAAATTAACGGCGGCTACACATTTAACCCACCGATTCTACTATCACCACCTTCAAAAACTCATTTCACCACATTAAAACTCAACCCAACACTACCATTCGGTTCTTCAAACAACGGCAAATGACCAATGAGCCCATTTCAATGTAACTCAGCTCATGAAGAATCATCGCGCCATTCTTGTGTCTGCTTCATTCTTCTCATTCGAACCACACCACCATTTCAGTTGCTCCACCAATAATTCCATCCTCACAAGCAATTTCATATCGTCAAACCCCTGTAACAGCATCACCACTGGTCATCAATTCTTGCTTCGATTGCAGCATCGGCAGCTCTACTAACTCGAAATTGAACAAAGCCCATCTCTTATTTCTTCCAGATTCATCTCATGACCACAGACGCAGCTTCATCCATCTCATTCCCAATCGATCTCGATTCAACAGATGAGACATCAAACCCTAATTTCTTCTCGATGGATTTTCTTCTCCGGGCTGGAACTCTCAATTTCACTTCAATCATCACCTTGCCTCCATCTTCTTTGAATCAAAGACCATCGAGACATCATCCATCTTCCGAATCTCACTATCAACAAACTCTAATTCCCGTGTTTTCTATTTGACCATGAATCAATTTATATAAGTTTCATATAACCACGAACCGGTTTTACTCGATTTCTCTTGAATTCAATCTGGGCTCTCGATTTCTTCTCGATTTCTTTATTTAAACCGTTTCCTGCTTTTCTTCTTAATTTTGATTCAGGGAAATGATTGAGAAAGAACAATTCTTCTCAATTTAGGGTTGTAATGATTTGGGTGGGATTTTAACATGACACTAAGACAAGGTGCACCTGAGATGGTAACCCCTTAACTTTGTCCAGTGCTGTATTTAGTACTCCTCAAGAAGAGTTTCCCTTAACCATTACCGGACTCCGGATAGTATTCGCACATGAAATGACCGTTCTATCCTTTTGGTTCAGTGAATGATTTCTTTCTCCTTTTTCTCCGAAATGCGACTCTAGAGTACCTAACTCAAAAACACACGTAAAATACATAATTCACAAGAAAAATAGCAAAGAAAGCATAAACAATATATTATAAATAGGATGTATTCTACACCCTATCAAACTTCTCTCTTAGATTACCATCCTTCATCATAAGCATAGAATCAGTCTTAATATGATCCCAACCGAACAAAGTGTTGGTCAATTCAAGATATCCTCCCAAGAAATGTTATTATCGAAGCCCTCACTTGCATGCTTTTCCTCAACCTCAGGCCTAGAATTTGATGAGCATCATCGGGAGTTATCGCCATCTCACCGAATGGGAATAACATTGTATCGGTCTCATGAGAACCTCTCACGAATGCGAATCACTGTAACTCTATCATACTCAACATTTGAACTCTACACATGAGCCACAAACCCGAGTTTTGACAATCACTTGCACTCCTCACATTCATCCTTAAGATCCCAAGTCTTATCCTTTGAACATGAAGCTTGGCACCTCATGAGAATGGATAGCACATGCTTGTGATCCTAAATACCAAAAATACAAAATAAAAATAAATACAAACACTTGACGCAAATTGAGATAGTTATACACTTAAATGAAAAACAAAGACGGATTGAGATTACTTACGATAGTATTTTATTTCACATGCCCATGAGTCTTTGTATCCAAAAAGAACATGTCCACCATCTTCTGGGGGTCCTTGGGAAGCTCGTTTGGTTTCAATTTAACCTTCAATTCAGAGGAGGCATGGGAATTAGCTTGGTTTAGTGATAACCCTTTTCTTCTTCCTAGGTTGCACTAGTACTTGAAGCTTGGGTTTGTTCCCAACTTCTTCTTCTTCTTCTTCTTGTTCCTCTTCGCCTCTTCAACAATTTCATCCCGAATATCCTTACCTTGATCTCCATTACCATTACCATCATCATCATCATCATTACCTCCTCCAACATTAGGCATGTCTTGATCACCATCACCATCATCATTGTTACCCTCCAAGAACTGGATTTCTTTCATCACCATCATCATCGTCACCACTTCTACTCAGATGGAATTGATTGGTCTTCATCCGAGTCTCGTCCGAATCATTCTGGTTAGATGGTGGTTGATAATCATCATTCTAAGACACGGATCTTTGTCGTTCGCCACAACGTATGGCCCTCGATGTCTTGAACTCAAGAGTTTGTCACCAACACGAGGAGGTCTTGAATGAGGACTAAGAGCTTTCGAGCTTTCTTGTTTGCCTTTGCAACCTGAACAAGAACAATTAAGAAAAAAACTATAAGTCGGAAGGCTCAACATATATAACCATTCCATGGACAAAGGTCGGAAGGGCGATATCTAAACAACAAGTCAAGCTAAACAAGGGCCTGGGAGGCTTTTATTCCAATAACTCTTAGGTTTTAACAACTATGACTCGGGTTTTGAACTACAAAAGTCGGCAACATCTATAATAAAAACAACAAGCTAAGATAACGCCTACAGTGGTATTATTTACATACCATTCCAACCTTTATAATTCAAGGCATCGGGAGACGCTAAAACTCGAAATCCGCCTGCAAGTTAAAAGTTTATAACCAACCCTGCTAAAAATAAAAAGCGTCGGCAAGATTATACGTTGAATAACTTCCCGACCTTCGTGAAAGCTTGATTACAAAAACTAAACGCAAGCAAGATATTCAACCAACGAGCATCCCAAATGCGGAACACTAAATATGAAATCCTGGCAGGGTCGTGAAACAAACACATTCCCGGCGAAATAATTGCAAATTCAAAGATTCGATTTTTCTGACTTAATTTGACATGCAGACATGAAATCGAAGTACTAGAGTGAGTTTAAGTAGGCCCTTACTTTCTTAATCGCACCATTTATTCGTTTTGAGCGGTTTCATTCTCTTCTCTTTTTGTTGAACTAATTTTGCAATTCCAGGGTTGTATTAATTGGGTTTTCAATTGGCGCCTTTCATACGAATTCCCTTATGCTGTGGTGGTTCCATTGATGAAGATTACTCGGAGTTTTCGAATCGACGATGTTAACGAATTAATCGACGAGTTTTGGTGGTGGTGGTGGTGGGGAGGAGCCGATGTGGTTATGGAAAAGAAGAAGAGAAGAGGGAAGATGAAATGAAAATAAAAAAAAAACTGATTAGGGTAATAGAATTATAAAGTGCAAGGGTAGTATTGTAACTTCAACCAAATTTGACCTCCCCTTAGTAAGGTCACATGTCCACTTAAAATTGGGTATACCCAGATTAATTGGGGTATACCCCAATCTTTCCAGGTTAATTAAAACTAAAAAATGAACTTCTAAATAACTTAAATTATTACTAATATATCACTTTAATTAAGGGGATGGGTTCCAAGCCTTAACGGATGAAAATCTCGTTCCTCCATTTTTTGTAGAGGGGTTTCTCCCAATCTGCTATTTCATCCAAATTTTGGCGTATGATCTTCAAGTCACTTTCTCTTTGTTTGGTTTGTGCCAAGATAGTATAGTTTTCCATGTGCATCTTAAGGTACGCTTCCTCTGTTTCAGATAATATTTTTCTAAGATTGGTGGTCATGTCACTAGATTATACTATAATTTCATATTATATTTTTCTAAGTTCCTGCATATTAACTCTTATGGTCCATCAATGATGGCAATGCCGAAAGCATTACTAAAATCATTATCACCATCTTTGCACATTGTATAGAGAACTCAAAAGGTAAGAGCTAAAATTGAACCATGTCCTGATTCATCGATCAATGAATATTGACATATGTGTCAACTTATTTATAGTAGAAGTACAGTATGGAGAACTCAAAAGGTAAGCGCTAAAAATGATAAATCTAAAACCATTTAGGAATCATAACACGAGTAATCAAAATGTAAATCTATCCACTCCATAGTCTTCATCACTGGGAACATAACCTATAACTATTTGTTCTTATGTCTCAGATGAAATAAGTTCAAATCTGAGAGATCATTTACTTAGTTCGATGGAATTGAATTCTAGGTTTTGAACTAAATAAGAAATTTTCTTAGCGCCAGATATATGGAAGTAGTCGATAAAAAAAGTGGTTGGAATATGAATATATATGAAAAATCCGGCCAGATAACTATGGTTAAATCAATCGTTAGATGATGTAAAATCATTAATCTGACGGTTATGGGGCTGCGAATTCAGTTTTGAATTCGCATTGCGAGATCAAAACTTTTTCCGAAAAAATATTTTCTTATTATTGACGAAAATACATTAGCATTGTTGATAAAGTATTAATTAAAAAATATAAAAGAATATTTTTAATAAAAATACCAAAATTGAATTTTGTTAAGTTTATAACTATATAAATAATTACTTAATATTTTTTTTATATTGAAAATATCAAAATTGCTTCTCGTTAGAATTAAATTTACATAAAACTAATAAATACTAATATTATGCTTATTAACTTACTAGTCTTTTGCGGATTTTTTTTATTACTAAATACAGTATGTAACATTTTTTAATAAGTAGTTCTTTTTTTTCTAGTAAAAATTCTATTTTCTTTCCATATTAATATTTTAATATTCAGACACGATTGGTATTATTATTATAATATAATAATAATATTTCACTGGTTTGGTAACCTAGCAACCAGCTGGGCTCCAACACCTCTTTGAATAGCAACTCCTAGTCTATGAAAAATAAAATTGCCAAAACCACTACTAGCGTCATTGCTAACTAAACAATTTTTCGTACGCTTGAAAAAAAAAAACACAAAGTATCTTCGCCAAGTTCCCCTAAAAGTGGTAAAAGCTAGGACACCCAAACCATGGCCGTGTGAAACACTCTTATCCAAATATTTAGTGTGTTTTCGTGAAACAGCACTAGATATAGCTTTTCCTGGGAAAAAGATCTAACCCCTCCACTACTAGTAGTTCTCGTATTTTTTTTAAATAAACAAATTTGTTTTTATTAATTAAATTTAACTATAGTCTAAAAATAATAAAATATAAGTCTAAAAGACAATCTGGGATTTTCGAAATAAAATTACTAGCAAATATATATTTTAATAAATTTTATGAACAATTTATAATTCTGGAATTTAATCCATTAAAGGTTTATACAAAATTTTGGTGGGTAGCCTAGCAACAAGCTGAGCACCAACACCTTTCTGAATACAACTCCTAATCTGTAACTGTAAAAAAAAGAAACCTACCTACACCACTACTAGCATCATTACTAACTAAACAATTCTTCATTCTCCTAAAATAACATAAAGTATCCTCTCTAAGCTCACCCAAAGCACCCAAACCATAACCGTGCGAGACACATTTTTCCAAGTATTTGGTACGTTTACGCAACACAGCATTCGAAACAGCTTGGCCCGGAACAAAAGCACGAACGCCTTCCCCAATGAAGGCCAAGGGCGAGACTCCCGTGACATCCATACAAATATCTTGACCATTTTCCCAATTATGAACAAAAATATTTGCGGGGTGTAAATATCTATTATCATCATACAAAAACCCAAGGTCCACTTCTTTACAAGCAGATACGGCAGCTTTGTAGCAGATGTCAACAATTACATCACGTACAAGGTCATGTCGGAACTTGAGCCCCACATCTTTGGCACAGTGGAGAGCATGATCACCAAAAATATCCATAGGTCTATTGCAACTTGAACATAAGTCACCTTTGACAAACATGGGAATACCAAGGCGATAGCAAAGTAAAGCTCTAAATTGTCTCGGCCCAAGGCATTGATTCAGCCCACTAATGGGTACATCCAAAAGGTAATCTTGTGCATGCTTAACTCGATTGCATTTCCACATAATGAAATCTCTTGAAGACAAATAAAATTGGATGGGGATTTGCATCTTGACTACGTCAAAATAAGTAACTGTCAGGGAGTGCATGGAGGGGAGAGAGGGGGGTATCATCAACGCAATAACTATAAGGTAGTCCACATACCTGGATGAAATTCTGAAGAGTCAACTGATAAGCAGATCCTTTATCTGATGAGAATAAGCTCTCGAGAGGTATCCATAGATAGATGACGAGACCGCCCTCCTTGAGAGGTAGTGTAGATAGTCGTTGTTGCAAAGGCCCAAAACCAGCACCATCCCCTATGACCAAAAGTGTCAAATACTGAAATAAATGATCATCAAAAAGATTTGTGGCCGGCAGAAGTGCAGCAGGATTGGTAGTTCGCATTCTAAAATATTATTTGGACACACGGTGCAATTGTGAAATAATAACATTTCACTTTGGGGATCTTTGAGTCTCTTGATGACATACATTAGCTGGATGGTCTTGTGTAACCTACTCAGCACCATGTCACTAATAAAATTCATGTTCAGACTCACTGGTCCTCCCAAAAGTTAACACCATTAGTAGGTATACCAATATCCCGAGGGAAAACATCTTCACCAATACTTCTAGGATCAATGGAGGGCCAAAAAACCTCTGTTTTCTTTATATTGAGATGTAAACCCCTACATGGGCCTTCAGTTTCTATGATGCTCAAAGCTTTGGCCACCTCCAGTGTGTCGCCAATAATCGTGCCATCATCGAGGTACCATGTGTGCAAATCAAGGTTGCAACGAGGTGCAATAGTTTTCACAAGGGGATGGAAAGTCAAGGCAAACAACAAAGGACCTAGAGGGTCACCTTGTTGCACACCAAGAGACGAAGATAAAATATAACGATTATAACAAAATCAGGCTAGCCTACTATAAAAAGACTCAACCCAAGGTGAAATACTTGGACAATGCAGACGAACTTCCTTAACGAGATGTGATCGACATACCATATTAAAGGCGTTAGAGAAGTCAATAAACAACATTGACATCTTGTCTGAATGTCCTTTTACAACGTGTAAGATACTCTCACCCCCAATCGTCACACCAACACCAAATCGATGACCACCTAGATAAGATGTTATGTCCTTACCAATTGAGAAGGCAGATACTTTAGAAACCAGCCGACGCCAAATAGTACGAACCGCAATAGGCCTAATCCCACCACCAGGCTTCAACAAAGGCGTTAGGGGTGCACTGGAAATAAACCCACCGAACCCATTGGGGCATTTGCTTGCCAGCCAAAGGTTGACAACCCTTGATAATTGAAGACAGTAAATCATCCGCCATCGTTGCGGCTACTCCACTCATTGGATCCATTAAATGTTGCGCTCGCAAACCATCTCGGCCTCAAGAGGTTCCTTTAGGAAAACTCTTAATGGCACTAAGTACGCTTTTGGAGTCAATCAGAATGGGATCGACACAAATAGGTTGGATGGGATTAAAGGGGGAAGATGTTGGATGATTCAATTCACGTTTATCGAGAGTGGATTCGTTGCAGGTGTACACCACTTGGGAAGACAACACATGTATCACAGCTGTATAATGACCACAACTCATCTTCTTACGACAGGATGTATGGTTAGCTGTTTCTTGCCAAAAATAAAGGTAATGTAATTATCACTACACCATTTTGGCCGATTAGAAACAGATCTTACATATTACAAAACAGGTTTGGAATGACACGTTCTGTTTCAAAACATGGCGTGACAAATTTTCTTAACGCCCAACCAGAGTCATTACGAATTTTGGTTTGTAACAGCGGTTGTGAGACGTGGTTTTGTTACTACGTGGGAATTTCGTAACAAACCTCTGTTCTTAATTATTTTGTAACCGAGAGTTGAATAAAGTAGGGTCCGTTACTACGTCTCCGTTGAAATAGTCGATGCCAGATTCTAATTTGTTTGTAACGACAAAAAAATCTGCCAGATCAACATTATCCCGGTCAAAATTGGTCAATGTTGACCAATTTTCAGCAAGTCATTATTGTTGACCGATTCATTTCTTCTTGGGAAATCAGTAGAATTCCCATCACTAACATACATTCAGTCCAACCATATTCAACAATAACTTCTTCAATCAATTCATATCACCATTCATTCAAGACATATCAAGAATCATTCAATACATATCAAGAATAAATACAAATTCTTCTAAGTACCAAAAAAAAATCTGTTAAGTATCAAATTCTGATAAGTACACCTAAACACTCGTTTACATTCATTCTCTGATATCTAAACAGCTAGACAAAGTCCTACACAATGACTTACTTAAGTGACAACTGGAGTAAACGCAACATTGCATATTCAAGCTCGGCAAACCCCTGAAACACAGGAAAAACAACTTAACAAATCTCACTGTATATTAGAATGTAAATAAAGGGAGATTTGTTTTGGAATATCGATACCCGTATGTATTAGTGGAAGATGGGCCAGCACATTTAGCGCCTGTGTGGAGGATAAGCGGAAATCAGATCAAGAAACCAACAAAAGCAATCATCACCCTTGAACATTAGCATCTTTCCTGTAACTAAATGCGAAAAAGAAGATACTCGAACTTGGATCAATGAGAAAGAGAAGAATCCAGGATTTGCATAAAAATTGGCGGCATATCAAGGGAATTGTCATTGATGATTACCTTCAAGGTGGTGGTAGTGGAACGGTGGTGGGTCAAGTGGTAATTCTTTCTTGACTTTTGACTTAGCTCTAGAAGGAGCGGGTGATGTTGCGATTTGCTTGGTGATGCACTTCCTGCAATGTTCATCTAGTTACAATCCCAGATGAAACTCATTCACGATATCCCAACAATTCATGACCAAACAATTGTAAGATGTGATATATTATCTTAAGAGTTGAATGAGAAGGTTTATTCGTCATGGGATTGATTGTTATAAAAACTAAAGTAGACCACGATCATGGCCCATGCAATCACTTCCAAAAGAAAAACATTATCAACACGACAACAATAGAACAAGTAGCGTTTGAGACCGGACCAAGTAAGGAAAAAAATATTAGAACATAAATCTTGCATTATCAACACTACAAAGGATAAACAATTACTGTTCAAGGTCCAAGCAAATTTGAGAAGTATCTTCATCTCCAGAATCTCTATGCAAACAACAAAATCACATGCATTTAGTCTACATACAGCAGGAACAGATGTGTCTGTCATTCCTTGAGATAACCACAGAAGGTAACTGGAACGTACAAAACGGAACCTCACTGACAGAGGTTCAAGCAGAGTTACAAGTTGAAATCCACATTTCAAAGGGTACCATCATCGGTAATTATGAGTCCTTGTCAAATTAATACAAATTACTAAGAAAAATTGATCTACAAAATTCATTAGGAATGAATTGTATGCAGTTCTAGTTCGTGGATTCAGATATTATAATTTTTCCAAGTCAATGTCCAAACGTTTATAGTTAGTGTATCATTCAGATTCGCATTTCCTTACAGCTGAATTATATAGAAATACTAAACCCAATGGTACTACACTCGATGAGGAAGAATGATACACGTAAAACTAGGGAAAGAATGAATAACTTAACAACAATGAATAGTGGAAAGACAGCTTAGGAATTTTAAATATATTCCAGAAAGCTAGTAAAAACATAAACCACTTTGTCCAAGTAAACAAGGTAAAGCAAATCAAGGCGCAAAACAACAGAACTGGTGCATTCAAGATTATTTGAAGCTTAAGCCATCTTGGCAACCTCATTGCGTCGAATAATACTTGGGCTATTATGGATAAAATGACTTTTATGGGAGTATTTAAGTTTGCACAAGTGAATTGAAAAAGTAACTCGAAATATTATATAGTGCTCAAACTTGAAAGTGATAATGATTAATTAGATATAAAGAAACTCAAGAAGAACAAAACAACATACCATAAGTGAGCGACTACGAGACATAGGCAGCTCTTGGAGAAACTTTTCGAACACATCGATCTTAGCTCTTCCTCTATATCAAGGAAGCTTGGTCATTCTTTAGTTGATATTTTTTACCATCAGAACAAATAACGGGAGAAGAGGAAAATGCAATCGAAGGAAAAGGGAACTGAACATGAATGCAACAATTTGGGACTTAATCACTGAACATGAATGCAACAGTGTAGGACTTAAGAACTGAACATGAATGTAACAATTTAGGACTTCGTCACTTATAAACCTCGGAAATCCGGAATAATCATGTGCGGTATATCTATTCAAATAACCTTACCTAAATCAGACTTACAATCTCATCAACCTTTCTTGACTTATAAATTTAATAAATTTATCTTCAAATAATTCTCTGTTCACCCAGAGACGAGACGAAGATGAAGAATACGAGGAAAGAGGAGAAGAAGATAGAAGAGAAAAGAGATAAATGACGAGTCTGTGTGACCAAGGGATAAATGTCTAATGTGTGACCAAGGAGGAAATATCTTGATTCTACCTTGCTTGGGTGGAAAAATTATGAATGTGTGACCGCCTACTTTGCGGACGGCACATTGGGAATTATATCCAGTTACAATTTGTGACTAGAGGAGGCGATTCTACGAATTCGACAAGTTCTCATGTGACTTCTCTGTTACAACCAATTTGTAACAACGTTTTCCTGTTACATTTCACAACAGCTCATAAGCTGTTACAAATCTCAGTTACTATTTCCTGAAAATGGTGTAGTATATTAATTTTATTTAAACTCATGCCAAACACGTAAATTTGAACGGATGGAATTAGGATTTGTTTGGCACACAACTTTTGCTAATGCTAGGTAGTTCCTACTGCAAGGAGTTAAAGCACACGATATACAAAATACACATATTTATAGGTAGTTCGAATTCTAGGTAGTTGGAACTCCTTGAAATTGAATCTCCTTCTATTCCAAACACATCCTTAATTAGTAAAAGGCAAAAGACAGAGGAAACAAACGAAAGCCTAACAAAACAACATTTTACAACGTAGGCATGAATTTGGTGGTCTATGTTTTCACCAATCAAAACAAAATTTATAAAAATTGAACAAATAATTTATAAATTGCATGACGATCATTTGATAAGTTTGTAATCCATCTGAATAAAGATTACATGAGGTTACATCCAATATATGCTTCAAAAAAAAAAAAAAAAACCATGTAATGTAATGTAATGAGTGTGTGCCATAAACCCTTGTTGTAGAACTTCATGATAGTGTATCCAAGTTGTTAACAACCACCATGAAACTAGGTCCTTTTTCTGTTTTCATCCTTTTTCGTTTCATAACTTAGGAAATCACTGTAATTAATAATAATACAATTTATTATTAGGAGGAAAAGTCATTAGGAATCCAGAAAATTTAATAATTGATTTTTTTTAAAAGATCTTACAATCAAGGAAAATAAAAAGATGCAGCATGTGGGAGCAAGAAAACCAACAGAGAGAAGGTTTTGAAAGGCGGAAGTAGTTCTACCTCGGAAGAACATTAGAGCAAGAGAATATCCAGTTGTTTAAAAGAACACCCTTTATTTTTTTTCAGGATCATCTTCAAGCGGCAAGTTACTTTGTAATGGTTGAGAATCAAAGTTTATTACTTGTAGGATTCTTAGCGGAAATGTCGTCTTATGCTACATTTTATTCTATCATTTTGGATCTGCTTAAAAAAACATCTCAAGATTAAAAACGAATACTAACATAGATGGGAATGATCTAGTTTCTCCACCATCAGCGGTATCTTTTGAGCCAAGTGTTGCAGGATTATCACCAAGTAAAAAGAAAAGAAAAGGGATATAAGAATTGTCCGCAGCAAAATCTATACTCTTATCCTTAGGGATTTATCGTAATGGATTGATATGGGGTTTACTGATACTAATGAGAGGAATTTGGGATCAAACCTACGACCTCAAGGTTGGACTTTGATTTATTTCTATCCAATTTGATCTTCACAATCTTTGTGGATGTTGTAATAAATCGATAAACATTAATCTTTTGCTTGAATTTAAAATTTATGTAAACATATACTTGGGATAGAATCATGTATATATTCATGATTGTTGGTAGAAAACAAGGAAGATGAAAATATACAAGAAGAGTTGATTGAAAGCCTTACTGCTAATATGAAATGGTAAAGCCAATATCTGGTGCTTGAAACTAGAAAGAGTTTACACTCGGTACTATATAGTAGTCTTACCAACTACTATATATGTTGCTATTTGTATGCATTACCAAATATGATGACATATTGTAAGAATATTTAAAGAGTTCAATGTACCTAGTTTAACGTTTCATTGTATTTGGAAAGAAATACATAATTTTTAATATTATTAGAAAAAGTACTTAACATTCATAATATAATTAAATTACGGATTTCGTTGTAAAATTAAAATCTTAAAAGATCAGTATCTTTGAAAGATTTAGCAAGATCAATTTATAGAACCCAATTAATGTTGTAGCAAGATTTTATGACCCATATTTCTAATAGTTTACAACAACATGTAAGAGGTGTAAATGCAGTAATACATAAATTTTCATAAATGATACATTAAAAAATCAAGACAAGTCGAAGGTAGAAACCTACTTTTGGCTACCATATTCAAAATCATATTTCAAATTCTACTTGGGAGAAACGAGGAACTAGGAGTGGTGAGCTTGGAAGAATAACTCACATATATTTGGTTAGGCTCGTTAATCACTTTAATCACATACTCATTCCGTCCCTCTCCAAGATTAAGAAATTTTTTTTTGGACAAAGACCGAGATCGCGAATCACGGTGAGAGATGATCATTTATAGTATCTTTTTCCCTGAACTACCTTTTCGTGTTAAAATTTCGAATTAACATATTTCATAAATTAAAAGGCGGATATTTGGAAATATTAGACCATTAGAATTTTTTTTAAAAGATCGATATATCGAATATAAAACATGATTTGTCAATATTTTATATTTCTTTGAGAAACTTTTAATAATACTAGACATATAAGGATTTGGATCTCGCTTGAAAGTATTTTCTATTTTATCCCCCGTCTTTCAAAAATAAGATACAAATATTTTAAAAGAAGTTTGGAGCATTGATGTCTTTAGTGTTATAGTTGAGTAACTTGAGTTATATATGGTTTTTTAGAAACAAGATATGTTTTGAAGGAAAACTCTAAATATCTTGAAGTTCAAGAATAGAGTAGCTAACTCATTGACCGTGGATTTAGACTTAAAGAGGATAAATATAATTAGTTTAAACCTTCGGATCCTTAGATTTTTGGCCTTACAAATTATAGACGGAGTTAAGTCCTTAAAATCATCTCCAATTTAAGGTTTAAATTTTAATTTTTCATGACACAAGATTTTAGACCCAGTAGCAGATTGTACAATGTTGGAGGTATGACATGCTAAATATAAAGGTTTTAAAGAAAGTCTTAATTAGCCCTACAGAATGACCTCCAAGTCATATCTTTTATTATTTTTTATTTCTAGTAATTGTTTAAAGTAAAATTTAACGATTAAGAATTTATCACATAAGACATTCAAAGGGTTATATCAT
Source organism: Papaver armeniacum (assembly GCA_023531295.1). Lineage (NCBI taxonomy): Eukaryota > Viridiplantae > Streptophyta > Magnoliopsida > Ranunculales > Papaveraceae > Papaver > Papaver armeniacum. The sequence continues at coordinate 353,100 of JAJJWW010002826.1, forward strand.
ATACTAATGGAGATAGTTTATTAACTACGGGGTTTTATATTTGCTACATATGTAATCTCTCCCAAATAAAGGTGTTAAAGAGATTCCACATAGGATCTTTTACGTCGGCTGTTGGAGATGCTTTAAATGTACTAGAAGTTTTCTTTTTCAGCCCAAATATGGATTGATTGTCTTATCTTGTGATGGAGCTTGAGAAGTAATCACGCATGATGGGTAATGGATATTTTAAGAAGCAAAAAGACGGGTGTTTTTAGTTGCATAAATCTGGTGGAGTGGGAATATCATCGAACTATATAACGAGATCCTTGCCATTATCGGATGTTTAGATTCGGATTTGGGAATAGAAATCTGATTCGTCATTCATACTTTTATTATGAATAACGTCCTTTGGTGTTTCCTAACTATTTTTAATGAAGACTTGTTTTTTTTGTTTTAAAAAATTGGTGGTGTTTCATTATTTCTATATTCAGCTATGTATAGAAAATGTTTGATATACATATTATTTCGAGCAAGATGTAAAAGAGTATGCAATAAGGATGCTTTTAGACTCTCTGATAGAGAAGTCAATTTTTCTGCACATCGACTGACAATAAGAGTGGTTAATTCGCTAAAGGGCAGTAAATTTTGTATTTTCTCATTCATGAAATTATAACTCTCCTTAAAATTCCTTGTAGTTCGTACTTTAAGTTTAGAAGATAAATATTTGGCTAGTTGAGAATCGGGTCTTGTAGGCCTTTTTAATTATTATTTTTAAAATTTTTTGGTTCTAATAAACTGATTTGCTTAGAATAAACAATTATTTTAAAAGATAGCATTATAGGAAAGGAAAAATCGCTTCAGCTTATGAGAGGGAAGGACTAAGGAGTATATTATGAGTAATGTAGTCAATTCCGAATTTCGGTCCATCTCGGTCGCGACCGTGACATCGAGACAATTTAATCTTGAGGAGATTCTCGGTGAAAATCTCCGCTGAACTACCGAAACTTCGTTTTCGAATTTTATACCTATAATATGTATATCAAACATTTTCTACACATAGTTGTATATAGAAATAATGAAACACCACCAATTTTTTAGGGCTATTTTGCGTTTCCTCCCCTTCCAAAATCGCTAATTAGCGTTTCCTCCCCAAATAGATTGAAATTAGTGTTTCCTCCTCTCGTTACTTTTTCCATCCATTGTTCAGTTAGCTGACTCAGCACTTGTACACACGTGGGATAATTTGTACACATGTTTCATGATCTTCCCAAAATACCCTTAAATAAAAATTGTAAACAGGGGCTATATCCTCGTCCTCTTTTACAACCATTATGTAAAGAAGGGGGGGAAATTCATTTCATACGTGTTCTTCCCCAATTTTCACCGAGAACTCTTGCTGATTAAATGTGATGGAGAAATGAGAGAAAGAGAGACAAAAACAAATACATACCCTTCTATATATACTAATAAAATCTAACGGTGGTGCCTAATGTCAAACAATCAGCGGTGGAGATTTAGGTTCATAAGACCATGCCTTCTCTTCTCCCACCCCACGACGGCGCCACCAACAAAAACATCAGATTCATCTTCTCCTTCCATGGTAATTTCACGGATCAAACTAATTATTAATTAATTAATTGTGAAATTTCCAATTAGAAACACAGGTACTACCACTGGTCCACTACACTATATTCCCAACATATGGGCATCCCACACTAATTATTCCACAGAACCATTAATCCTTCTCCTTCCAAAACAGAACAGGCCATTTTCATGTTACACTCAAATTTGAGAAAACTATTAAATACAAAGTTCACCTTTATTGCTAATACTTCCAAAACAGAATCACTCATCACCGATCCCTTTATTACACCTACTTGCACCACCAGATTCATAGCCACCGTCCAACACCACCCCTTGCAGTCTATTCTTCATCACCAACAGTACAAGCAAGACCTGATTCCCAACAGTTTGTTACTCGAATTTCGCTCTACAAGCGATTTGAACCTTTGATTTGAATTTAATTTTAATTATTAGTTTTTGAATCAAATTTGTCGGAACCCTATAATTTGAGTTTTCTGAAATTTCAAAGAATGGCAAAAAAATTCGAGAAACACATCAATGGTGTTGACGATAAAGATTGTGATGAAATATTTGGACAGGAAGAAAGGAAAAACTAGAGGAAGAGGGGGTGGAGGCGGAGAGGGGGATAATAATGGCAGCACAGAAGTGAATCGGTGTATTTTACTGTGTTTAAGGAAAATGGGATTTGGGTTTAATTAATGGTATAGAAAAATGGTATTTTAGGTATTATGTTTGACAGGTGTATATTTCTGCCACGTATAAGTTCATGCTGACTCATCTAACCGAGGTTTGGATGGAATACTTAACGAGGGGAGGAAACACTAAAATTTGAGTTTAGTATATTCACTGACTTTTAGAAAAGATTTTCTGTGTCGTTCTTTGTGATAAAATTGTGAGAAAAAAGCGGTTAGGCGTTTGGTAAAATATTAATTAAATTTGAAGTCGATTAAAAAAGCAATCAAAATATGTTTGGTAAAATTTCGGATTCAACCATTGTTGTTGTAACAAATGACAAAAAAACAGACATATCACTCATGGTAGTTTTATTTAATTTTATTGGGTTTAAAAATAATTAATTTTTTTACTATATAATATTAATGTTCATACTAATTACCACTATCATTATGATTGCTAAGAAATTATTTTACTTAACAATTAAGTAATTATTTAATATTTATTTTTATTTTCTTGTTGACAAATTAAGTAATTATTCGTGCAAAAAATGAAACTAAAATTAAGTAATTATTTAATATTTGTTTTTATTTCTACTATTGACAAATTAAATAAATGGTATATAAAATAGTTCGAAATAATAAAAAATAATAATATTTAAAGAATGCAATATAAGAAATAGTAAAAATTGATTGTATATAAATTTAAGGGTAACTTTTTGTCATTTATAAAATAACGTAGGGATAAAAAGATAAATCAAGCATTAAATTTATGTGGGACCACAACTTATCTTTTGTAGCTTTTAAAAGCCTCCTCCTCAAACTTTTAAAAATTGAGGAATTTGGGAAGTGCTTTGGATAAAAAGCAATTTGGTTTTTTTTTACCAAACACCAACTTCAAAATTTATTTACATATATAGGTTTTAAAAGTGCTTTTGAAAAAAAATAAGCATTACCAAACTCAGCCTAATTTCAATCTATTTGGGGAGGAAACGCTAATTAGCGATCTTGAGAGGAGGAAACACAAAATAGCCCAATTTTTAAAGAAAAAACAAGTCTTCATTAAAAATAGTTAGAAAACCTAAGTTTTATACAAATTTTCAAATTTTTCAACAGAAATTTCCGGCCAATTCTTGCCTAGTCAACCGAAATTCAACAAAAAATTCCAGCGAAATCAAATATTTCGCTACGTTGAATAGCGAAACCGGGATTTCCAGCGGAATCTCTGCCGAGATGGCCGAGATTGACTTCATAATTTATGATACTAGGCCCTTGTCGATTAGGCTAACTCAAATCGGTAAAAAGATCTTTATTTATCTCATGACCCCTAAGCACTGATTTTTGATCCATGACTCTTACGACATGATCCCAAGGTTCTAAAGACAATTTATCTCAAAGAGAAACACCGGTTACCAAGACTTTTGATTTGCTATCTCCATGTTACTAAGACACCAAGATCTGACACTTGCTTTGTGCTACAAGACACTTGAATCCGGCTAGAAGTCTCCTATTTGATACAATCAGAAGACCCCTTTCTCATGGATTCTAATTTTTTGGTCCCCATTACCATCAGTTTCCAAGATTTGGAAGCTTTCATCATCTCTTTACATTTTCTTAATTTTATTTCTTCGACTTTCAATCTTATATGCTTGCTTCATTAAATTCTCTAATTTGTGTTTAATTTAGAAGCTAATTGATATAAATCTACCGTTCTATAAGTTAATTTCGTTTTCCCCTCTTTAGACCCTATATTCTCCCCAAGATTAATTTTGGTTCCTTGAATCTTTTTTTAATTTTGAATCAATAAATCCCTAATGTGTATATTATTTAATCCACGGATTTTTGTGAACTGAATTTTAATTTGTAGTTGGCCGTTATCTAGCTGCCTTGGTTTCGATAACTTTTATCCCTTGTTTCTCCGTTACCATTTTTCCCTTTATCTGTGTAACTTCCATCAGTCCTATGAAGTTTATTAAATTCTGCAAAGGAAATTTAAAATCTTTAACAAGTCTAATGCATACTCGTCTGATCCCAGGTGCCATTTGCTACAACTGGAAAAAGAGGAAACTACTAGAAAAGCCAGGGCTTCAAAAAAATATTGAAAAGAGGAAGAGGAACCGTAATTCAACATCTAAAGAGGAGGAAACTTCAAGGAAACTTGACACAGTAAATCCTTTCAATGCTCCTTCCAAAATTATGGAAAAGCCCAGTACAAATCAGGTAACCAAAATCAAGGAGGGGGTTTTCACTCAATCGCCTGATTGCGATGACCTCTAGCCAATTTCTTCTGGTTATTCCCATTCTGATATTGAAATTCAAAGCTCGGTTGAGGTAAGCCTAAACCACAATATTCATATTATTTATCCTAGTAACATGTTGATTAGGAACACATCAAACCATTCGAACAACATGATCTCTATTGACCGTCTTTTAATATGTGTCTATAGGAGAAAGATGATTAAAATGAATAGAATCAATTACTCCATTTATAAAATTAAAATCATGTTGATATGTATTTTTACAAATTATGCTATTTACTCTAAAATGTTCCACATAAGCCACAATCTAGAAAAAAAGAGTACCTTCATGTATCTTATTTCTGGCAGTTCATGAAGACAATTTGCGTAACCATCATTGACTAGGTAATCCCAATAAACCCGAGACATACTCAAGTTTGAATGACCTTCTAAACAAAGAAAATCCTGATATCCCTGTTTATCTCTAAACTAAACAACAAACTAATAATGTAGAAATCGTTCTTAGGAAAATTAACATACACAACTATTGGATTGTACCACCTAGAGGTACGGCTGGAGGTCTTATTCTAGCCTGGAAGAACAATATAAACATAACTATTTTAGACTATACCGACAACCAAATCAATGCTAGAGTTTATGATCAAACTATAAATTCCCACTGGATCCTAACGGGATTCTATGGCAGTCCATACAGACCCAACAAAATAGCTTCATGGGACATGATTAAAAATATGGCTAGTACGATTCTTCGAACCATGGATAATAATTGGCGATTGCAACATGATGTTACATGAATCGAAAAACAAAGCAAGACTTTCTTTTAACCGAGTGAAGCTAACATGTTTATTGACCTTCCGCATAATCTAAATCTCCAAGACGTAGGCTTTACGGGCTACCCGTTTACTCCGGAATAATAGAAGAAATGATAGAGACTTTAGAACATATACTAGATAGAGCTATTGCTAATAGTGACTGGTTTAACATTTTTCCTAAATGTAATGTAACACATCTCCCCCCTTGATTTCTGACCGTACTCCAATCTGTCTCAGTAACTTTGTAAACTGGAAGGATGGAGCTAAACCATTCAAGTACTTTGGTCCTTGGATGAATCATCCTTAATGTAAAACAATCATAGACAGTACCTGGGAAACCTATATCAATGGTTCACCAGCATATTGCTTTACTAAAAGAATTAAGAAAGTAAAACTTGAACTCAGTAAATGGAACAAGATCACATTTGGTAATATTAATTCCAACATCAATAATATAAAACAAAAACTGGATGAAGCTAACAAAAACCTTCCCTCTACCATAAAAGCCAGAGAACTTAACAAATTAACATCGGAATTAACCAGATGGTATAACATCAAGGAAGAATTTTGGAAAATAAAAAGTAAAGACCAAAACCTTGCTTTAGGTGATAGGAACACCCAGTTCTTCCATGATTCTGCTAGACAGAGATATCGATGAAATAGAATTGATACGATAAAAGATCAACATGGTAACTGGTTGCAGGAAAAGAACGAAATAACGAATTGCCTAAACCAACATTTCAAACAAATAACTACAACGAAAAATCCTTCAATTGATAATAACTTAATAGATCTCATTCCCACTAGCATTACAGAACTTGACAACCAATTTTTAGAAGCCATACCCTCTGACACTGAAATTAAGAATACCCTATTTGCTATGGAACCTAATACGAGCCCAGGCCCGGACGGTTTCCCACCTAACTTTTTCCAGAAAAATTGGGAAACTACCAGACCTGACCTAATTCAAATGATACAATCATTTTTTAGAACTGGATATATTCTTAAGGAGCTTAACTCCACATTTATTTCTCTAATACCTAAGGTGCCCAAACCGATTCTGATTTATTTGAATTCGTGCCAATAGCTCTTTGCAATACTGACCTATAAAGTGATTTCCAATTACTTGCCAATAAAATGAAACCTCTCGTTAAATAAATGTTATTTATTGGATCGATTCAGAAACACCCCTGTTTTAGGAAAGACCAAACTGATTTCCTAAATCAGTTTACAAATCACTTTAGGAATCTGATTTCTTTTAGGAATTAATTCTCTATTTAAGACTTCTATTTGTAGGTGGATTCTAGATTATTACTAGCCCTATAAATAGAGGTGTAACCCTTTGGTTATTATATCCCAGTCTGAATTGTAGAGATGTGTGAAGAAGTCTATTCTCTAAGTTTCAATAAGAAGTTTATTTCTGCAGTGGAGTAGGCACATTGCCGAACCACTATAATTCTTTGTGTTCTTGTTTAAATTCCGCACTAGTTTTCTGTTTTCTGTGTGAAGATCTTGGGGTGTTTAGGAAGTATCTAATCTTAAGCACAACAAACTGCTATCAGAGCCAGTTCTAGGGTTTCGTCTAGAGTTAACTTGTTTGAAGTCAGAAACAAAATTTGAAGGTAAAGATGTCTAAGTCGATATCGAACTCAAAGTTTGAAGTAGAGAAATTTGATGGTAAGAACAATTTTACCATGTGGAAATGTGAAGTTCATGATGCTTTGAGTCAGCAAGACATAGAGGATGCTCTATTAGAAGCAAAACCTGCTGCACCAGAGATGACAGACGATGAATTGACAAAGATGAATCGTCAGGCTTGTAGCACAATCCGTTTGTGCCTTACAAAGGAGATAAAGTACGATGTGATGAGTGAGAATATATCTTTCAAGCTGTGAAAGATTTTGGAAGACAAGTATGTCGTGAAAAGTGTTTCAAATCGAATCATGATACAGAGAAGACTTTTCAGATTCAACAAAAAACCAGGTACCTCTATGGTTGAACACCTCGCTGAGTACAATAGATTAATTGCTAATACACTTAATATTGGTGTGAAACTCGAAGATGAAACCAAAACTTGTTGTTTTTTTGTCATCTCTACCTGATTCGTATGAGACTTTCATTGATAGTTTATCAACTAAGATAGAGGATAAAATATTCAAGTTTGATGATGTGACTGCTGCACTTATAAGTTATGATATTAGGAAAAGGAATAGAGATTTGAACAGGGAAACGACTAGTGAAGCCTTGAAAGTCAGAGGGAAGTTTGACAAGAAGAATTCAGGTAAATCAAGGTTCAAAGGAAAGGCCAATTCAAAAATTACAGCCCTATGATGAATGTTCCTTTTATCATCAGACTGGTCATTGGAAGAAGGATTGTCCTAAAGCAAATAACAAGGACAAGAAGAAGAATTTAGACGTAAATTTGCTGAAATCAAGTCTGTTGCTATTGAAGATGATGAATATGACAAGTTCTCGATGATTGTTCATGATTCCGCATTAGTTGCAGATACAACTGAGTGGATTATGGATTGCGCATCTTCCTACCATATGTGCCCTAGGAAGGACTAGTTCGTTAAGTTTGAAAAGTTTGATGGACCAAGGGTGTTTATGGGTAACAACAATACCTATAAAGTTGAAGGGATTGGGAAGATCTGTTTGAAGATGAATGAAGGCGTTGTTCAAGAACTTGAAGATGTTCGTTATGTACCAGAATTGAAGAAAAAAATTTGATCTCAGTAGGTGAACTTGACTCCCGAGGCTTCGAGATGACATTAAAAGGTGGAGTTTTGAAAGTATATTCCAATGGGCTAGTTGTTATGAAAGGTTTGAAACTTGGGAACTTATTTTCTGCAAGGAAATACAAGTATGAGTGAAGGAATTGCAGCAGTATCGGATAGTGTTGAGTCGGACCCTACCAAACTATGGCATATGCGCGTTTAGGGCATACCAGAGAAAAGTCTTTGCAAGGCTTGTTGAAAGGCAAAAAATCATGCAGCAAGTTGGGATTTTGTGAACATTGTGTGAAGGGGAAGAGAACTAGAATGAAGTTTATGACCAGTAATTTGATGACGCATTTATGTGTTTATTTTAGTCTCAATTCTCTGTAATGTTAGTACTCAATTTTGCGCTTATTTTGGTATTTTATGTCTTTGTAGGTGTTTTTGGAGAAATAAGCTTTTGCGGCGAAATTGGCTCGAAAAGTGGTTTTTGCGCTCGTGGGAGAAAATTACTATTCGGACCCCTAGTTTGGATAAGGGGTACTTCAATTACTAAGGGGCACCTCACTGCTATTTATACCCCAGATGTATTATTTACACCCCAGGACACCCAAGTGTTATTAGCACCCCGGGAATGTTTAAGGGGCACCTTCTTCTCTAATTTGAATTTCCAGTTTTGGCGCGAGAATAAGTTTGCAGCGAGAACAGTTTAGGGTTCGAGTTTTGAGGGACTTATGAGGAGATTCAAAGGAGGGATTGTGTTGGCATGGACCTGTTAGAGCATAACAGGCCTGGTATGTGTCTTCTGATCGATCAAATTGGCTTAATAATCGTGTAAAAGCAGAACAGAGGAGGAGGAAGTCTCGGTGTTTTTTTTTTGTTTAAACTGGGAAGTTTCGGGCAACAATATTCCGTGAGATTTGGTGCAACAGCAAACTAGGGTTGGTAATAGAGTTCCAACGTGAAAAAAAAAACGGAAAGAAAGTTACAGTTCTCGTGAAAACAGGGAGCAGCTTATCTCGGGTGTTTGAGCTGGAAAAGGGAAGTACGTGAAGATAAAGGGAGAATATTTTCCCTGTTGTATTGAGTTATATTTGGAAAGAGTTTTAAGACGAACCAGGTTATATTGATGAGGAAAGAAACGGAAGAAAAGAAAAGAAAATATTTGGAAGAGTTCTGACTTTTGGTGAAAGAAAAAGAGGATTAACTCGCGGGATTTTTGGCTTGAGGTGTATAAATAGAGGTGCTGGGAGCTAACAGAGGGGTCGAGACATTTGGGGGTCGAGACGGAGGATCAGAGAAGTTGCAGAGCTCGATTTGGTAGCAACAGGTGAATAAGAAGGAGAAGGGTTGCAGACGACACTACAGAAGTGTCGTTCTCACAAAACGAAGAACGGACTAACAAAAGCGGACATATTTAAACAAAGATAAAAAGTATCGTTATTCAATGATCTCGAGATCACATCCATCACAAGCTTGTCATCTTTTCTACATGTGCTTTTCCACCCGTTATAAGAGTCGTATGTAACGCCGCTTCTGACGTTAAAGCTGTCCGCTTTACTAGTTTTCTCTTTTTTTCACCTATTTGAGCTATGAACCATTATTTTGAGCACGTGAATAATATGAGGAGCTAAACCCCAACACTCCCAGGATGACGGAGGAAGCCATATTTCATGCGTGTGGTAATTATATTTAATTCTTTCATGACTTTTTGCATGGATTGTTAATTGTGTTATGTTTTTTATTGAATGGTTGTGATTTCAATTGATGGGTTATACTTAGGTTAAGTATTTTGATACCCCATGCTTTAGATATACAGTCGTTGCTTTTCAAAAATCTACCTTGGCAAAACATAGAGTCAATATTTTATGAATCGCATGAATGAATTTTATGGTGGAATCCGAAGTCCCAGTTCTCTCGTATTCGTGACAAACCTTGTATATATATTTTCTTTGTTTTTCGTATTTTCTTAAATCAAACCTTTACAAGTCTGAGTTGAACGAACTTTTACTACCACTTTTCTACAACAACATAAAACCACATCAATTTTTGGCGTCGCCGACGCGGACTTGTATTTAGATTTGTTTTAGGTTTCTTTTTCTTTTATTATTTTTTGTTCTTTTTTACGCCGTTGGTATTTTTCGATTCTTTTCGATTTGGAGCGAAGCTACAAGGAAAAAAAAAGTGCTATAAAAGGAAAGCATCGCCAAAGAAGGAAAGAAAAGAGGAATCTGAAAGGAGTGAAGAAGAAGATTTTGTATATAGTTATTTTGTTTTATTTTTAGAAACTGTAAATATGGTTGTATTTTTGTAATTTTTCTTTTTATTTTTGGACACTTTTTGGACTTTATTTTAAAACCCTAAGGAAGGGTTACAAATTAAATATAAAGCATTTTGCGAGGAAGGACGACGATTCACGATCTTTGTCTTGGCCCCGGGTTCGTACAATCGACTTTAGAGTCGGTGGCCGAGTCGACTTCAACGGTTCATCGCCCGTCGGGCATGGGAGGTAAGACTCTATCCACCCACGAATCCCCTGCCGGTGGGTTTTATTCTGTGTGACAACTCACACCCCGCAAATAAAATGTCGAACTGGTATTACAATAGCCAATACAGCGAATATCCAACTGAGTTTCAAAATGGACGTTACTACTTTGACCATAGTATGAATAGTGGTTGGGAACATCAGCCTTTTCAAGGTTATGGCTCATACCATGATGAGCCCAATTACTATCCACACACGCACGGTCATACGAGCAAAATTCTTATATTTCTCCTTTAGAAGAGTCTCTCAGAAATTAGAGGAGTCGACACGTAAGTTAGCTAAGATGAATAACTTAGTTTATGACGAAAGAGAACTTTCTTTAGAGGAATCCCTCAAGATGATAGCGGAGAAGAACGAAAGAATTGCTCGAAATAATCTTGATTTCCAATATAGTGTTTCCAATAGTGCCCTTGAACATGAAGATAATTATTTGCATAATCAAGGTGACGAGGTTAGAATTGGTAACACTACTAGTTTAGATGAGGTTCAACCATTTTCACGTTATAATGATGATTATGATGAGGATAGTGTTGATGAAGAATTTGAAATAAGTAGGCATGGTGATCAGGAATTTGTTACTCCAATTGAGCTTAATAATGATAATATTTCTAGTTCAAATCCAAATAATTTTAATAATTATTCACCTATTCAAAAGGACGAGGATTTGACTAGAGATACCCCCGTTTTAGACGATGTAGTATTTCCTTTTGATTACGAAGATAATAATGGTTTAAAGAAACGAGTTTCTTCTGAGAATATTGTTTTAGAGTCTAGCGATTTAGAAACATTAGTCTTAGACAAAGAAAACGAACTCGTAGAGATGAGTGAGGATGAACCTGACTTAGAAGAATCAATTGGCCATTTTTCAGGAATCTGATGACCTTGAAATTAGGGAAGTTGTGACTAGTCTTTCTAGAGACACTGAAAACTCTAAGTTTGGGGGTGATTATCATTCTCCATGTGCCTTAACTCTTAGAAAGGTCCCTCACTTGGGACTTGACATATGTGCCTCAACCATTTTAAAAGATTATCTTCATACACATTTTCCTGAACCTAGTGATGTCCATAAAGAAGTCCAGTTGTTAGAAACCCATCCTATGGTTGATGTGGTTTTCCCAGGCTATGATATTTTATTGACTTTGTTTTCCCACCAAATATTTTTCAACCAATTGTGGGAACGTATAAGTTTGGATGTGTCAATTATTTAGTTTTGAGACTAAACCTAAGTACTTTAGGAAATTAGTATTGACACATTTTATTATGATTGACCTTGATTTCATCGTGGTCAATTGTGTGAGTCAAAACTTATTGACTTTAAGGATCCACAATTATTCAGGTTATTATTATGTGCTTCTAAGTTCTTATTTGAGTTTTTACAGACTTTACAACCTGAACCGGATCTTAGCTTTGAGGAATTCCAGCACATGAAAATATTTTATCTCGACCCAGTTATAGAGCCCTGAACACGAACCACGGCTAGATGTAGTTGTCTTAAACAGGAAACTAGACAAGGGTTTGCTTTATTTGTTAATTTTCTTGGCAAAGTTGGAGATTCCTTTTACTTGTGATAGCTCTATTTGGTTTTGATGACCCACAGATATTTCGGCTATTACTTTATGATTTTATGAGGTGACTAATCCTTTCTTAGTCTGGCTGAAGACTTTAAACTTAGCACTTCTTGGGAGGTAACCCATGCTCATGCAACACGGTAATATCTTTCCTTATCTCTTTACTTCAAATGGTAATGATTTCTCCTTGTTCATGCTTTTAATTTCATCTTTAGAACATTGAGGACAATGTTAGATTTAAGTTTGGGGTATGGGAGAAACTTTTAGTTACTTTGTTAAACTCGAGCCTAGAAATTTATGCTTATTAAGGATGGCACTAACCAATCTAAGTGGATGGAAGCATTTTGGTTATAGGAGTTGAGGAACCAATCGATTAGATGGAAACATCTAAAGAGTCTATTCATAAAAGCACAAAGCTTTCGGGTGTTAGAATTAAAGAAAAAACACGGTAGTTTCGCCATATCTCGTTGAATCCTTTTCACTTCTATTTTTATTTTGTTTTCTTTAAAATATGTTTGTCTAAGTGATTAAGTGGGGCTCATGATTCAAGTTGTTACCACTGCTAGGGTGAAATAGAGTGATTGAGATACAAAAAAAAAAAAAAAAAAAAAAAAAAAAAAGTTGAAAAAAAAAAAAAAATTGAGACTAGACCATCAGACCAACCGGAATAAATTCAATAAAGTCTACCACTGGAACCCTTGTATATGCCAGCTGAGTTGACATAGAGTTAGGATTATCGACCACTGGTTCCCTTGTATATGCAGTGTGTTTGTATTAGTCGAACTAGTATCTCGAGTCCATTAGGATAGGTTCATTTTGTGTGGCCTTGAGACAGATATGAGAAACACCGTTCACCTTAGTCAACATCAAAACCATCTATGTTTTTCTATATCCATCTCTTAAATGTCCATGTGATTGTTTGACTCAGGTTATGATGTCCAGAAACTATCCGAGTAGAGCTTTGTGACTTATATATGAATTTTAGTATGCTTGAGTGCAAACTCGTGTACAACAATTGGAATTTCGCATCGGGTACTTCCTCCGTAGTCAATAAGTATGCCAACCAAGGAGATTCTTTAGTGCCTTCCGAGATTCTGCGTAAATAGCTAGGGTCTGGAGTGTAAAGGTTTTGTGGGTACACCACTTGTAAACCCTCCCGAGACTATAACTCGGCCACTAGGGCCACCTAGGGGTTTAAAGGCTTATTGCATACGCTAAATGCAATCGACGATACTGCGACAAGTGAGTTAGGATTTTATTTTGTTTTTGATCGAGCACTAGCAAATAATAAGTTTGGGGTATTTGATGGACGCATTTATGTGTTTGTATTAGTCTCAATTCTCTGTAATGTTAGTACTCGATTTCGCGCTTATTTTGGTATTTTATGTCTTTGTAGGTGTTTTTGGAGAAATAAGCTTTTGCGGCGAAATTGGCTCGAAAAGTGGTTTTTGCGCTCGTGGGAGAAAATTACTATTCGGACCCCTAGTTTGGATAAGGGGTACTTCAATTACTAAGAGGCACCTCACTGCTATTTATACCCCAGGACACCCAAGTGTTATTAACACCCCGAGAATGGTTAAGGGGCACCTTCTTCTCTAATTTGAATTTCCAGTTTTGGCGCGAGAATAAGTTTGCAGCGAGAACAGTTTAGGGTTCGAGTTTTGAGGGACTTATGAGGAGATTCAAAGGCGGGATTGTGTTGGCATGGACCTGTTAGAGCATAACAGGCCTGGTATGTGTCTTCTGATCGATCAAATTGGCTTAATAATCGTGTAAAAGCAGAACAGAGGAGGAGGAAGTCTCGGTGTTTTTTTTTGTTTAAACTGGGAAGTTTCGGGCAACAATATTCCGTGAGATTTGGTGCAACAGCAAACTAGGGTTGGTAATAGAGTTCCAACGTGAAAAAAACGGAAAGAAAGTTCTGATTTCGTGAAAACAGGAGCAACTTATCTCGGGTGTTTGAGTGGAAAAGGGAAGTACGTGAAGATAAAGGGAGAATATATTCCCTGTTGTATTGAGTTATATTTGGAAAGAGTTTTAAGACGACCCAGGTTATATTGATGAGGAAAGAAACGGAAGAAAAGGAAAGAAAATATTTGGAAGAGTCCTGACTTTTGGTGAAAGAAAAAGAGGATTAACTCGCGGGATTTTTGGCTTGAGGTGTATAATTAGAGGTGCTGGGTGATAGGTGTAGAATACACCGTATTTACTATTTAGAGTTTACGCTTTCTTTGTTATTTTTCTTGTGAATTATGTACTTTACGCGTGTTTTTGAGTTATTAGGTGCTTTGGAGTCGCACGGAGGAAAGAAGGAGAAACTACTCATTTAGAGTGAAAAGGGCAGAATTGTCTTTTCAGGGCAAATATTATCGGGAGCCGAGCCAGCGTTAAGGGGTGACTCTCTTTTGGAGGAGTACTAAAGCCAGGCCTGTAGAGGTTAAGGGGTTTCTAGTGGGTGGCCCCTATCAGTTTTCATGGGTGTGTTATTAGCATCCAATTCTAACCCACCTCATAACCCTACACGAGAGACGACTTTCCTTTCATTTCATTTCGTTTCTATGAGATTGAAAACGAAAGGGAACAGATCGAGAGTCGAATCAGTGAGAATTTATGAGAACTGTAATTGATAAATCGAGAGAAGGGTTTATTTGATGGCTCTTGTCAAATCAAGAGATGTTCTTGAAGTTCAAAAGGGTTACGTGGTGATTTGGTTTTATAGATCGAGAAATTGAGAGATGATAGGAATCAAAGATGGGAAGACGGGTACTCCGATTTCTTTGTTGGTAAATTTGAGACGAATTTGTGAAAACGAAGATGAACTCGAGTCATTAGTAGTGAGTATGGGGTTAATGAGCGGGAATTCAAACTAGGGTTTGTTGTTAGGGTTTCTCCGAGTGAGACCGGAAATTGGAAATCTGCAAAATGTGTGATGAATTAGAGTTGGTCCGTGTTGGAAATCATGTCTGATTTGTGGGTATTAGCCATGGATCCATCTGGTGTTGTTGAATTGAGAAGAACAATTGCTATAGATAGTGGTCGAGTTATGGCTAGTGCTAATGGAGGCAAGTACAATTGCAGGGGAAAGTCGAAGCAGATGAAACCGAATTGGGTATAGATCTTTGAAATGAGACAAGGCTTGAACGGATTGGCAAAGTGGTTGAAACTACTGAGAATGGAGCGCCCGGAGTAGCGGTAGTGATCTTTGTGTTGCGAGCAAAAGCGGGCAGAGAGAGTGACAGATTGAGATGGTTGCGGTGGCGGTATTGTGATACAGGCGAGGAGGAGGCTGGGAAACAAGACAATTGAGTGCTTGCAAGTGCCGGTGGTGTTGAAAGTGCTGCTGTGTAGGCTGTTGAGATGGAGCTTGTTGGTGGCATTGTTGCAGGTAATAGATGAATGTGATGTTGGCTTGAGGAGAATGTGCAAATCGCAAGGTGTTAGACTTGGTGGTATTGGTGGTTTTGCCAAAAGAAGGTTTATTAAATTTGCAAAAGCGGATATTCTGCAAAACCAAGTCTGAATTGCAGGTGGAATTGGATGTGAAAGAGTTGCAACAGATGGTGCTAGGAATGATTTTGCAGGGAGAAGAAGAGTAGCCAGCGACGGTGGAGGAGGAGAACTGAACTCGAGGTTGAATTCAGGGAAAGACGGAATGCGTTACTGACATTAATGGCAGTATTAATGATGAACGGTGATTGTCATGGGAGTGTTGATTATAGGTGATGGTAATGTGTGCTGTAAATGGAGAGACATGAGTCTGAGATGATTAAGTACAGGTTGTCGGTTGAGTTGCAGTTTGCGCAGGAGCTAACGGAGGAGTTATGTATGATTAAAGTGTGCTGTGTAGGAAATACAGGGAACTGCAGTGGCTATAGTTGCAGGTGACCTTGAGCTAACAAGGGAATAGATAGTGGTGATTGAGTGCATTGCTTGAGAACTGAGGTGGTGCTTGTGAAATGGTTCATGGTGTTGGCAATGAGCCGAGGCAGGAAAGAACCTGATTGTGGATAGTGGTTGCTGAGCTTATGTTACAGGGAAGGTTGAAGTATGGAGCTGAGTAATGGCCCAGATGATGGTGGTGCTGTTGAATCTATGGGGTTTGAGCTGTAATGCTATGGCTTAGTGAAATGCAGTGCAAGAGATGAGAAGGGGATCTGGTACTTGAGCCTTGGGCTGATTGCAGCTGGAAGTGGATTTGCAGCTACACTGGCAGTTGGAACTGGCAAAATGAAGAGACGCTGTGTGACAGTGCCATGACAGGATATGGAATAGAAGAAGGCAGAGCCATCATGGCTGGCAATGCACTAGATTTGCACAAGGATGGTGCATCACAAAATTAGGCCTGTGCAATGGCCTGGCCAAGTTAACTCAGCCAACTCACCTGACTTCCACCTGGGTCAGCGGACCCGACCGATCCGACCCAGTTGACCCGACCGATCCGACCCAGTTGACCCGACTGAGTTGGACCGTTGACCGGTTTGACTTTGCCGGTCACCTGGGATGTTTTCCGGTGACTTTTCCGGCCGGATTCCGGCCATAATCCCGATTTTCCCATGAGCGTTTTTGGGACAAAATTTCTACACGGTTTCTCTCACTTGTGGGCCGGGTGAATTTCCAACTAATGGACTTTGAAGACAAAACCTAATTTTGGAAGGAGTGGAGCTATAAAAGAGAAGACTTTTCTCAAAACAGATATCTATTATCTTTTATTCTCTTCTTTTTGCCTCTACTTTATTCTAGGGTTTAGAACCATGAAGTCTTTTCTCTTTCTTCTTGTTATGAACTCCATGAATATGAGCTAGAGTTTTTATTATTGGTTATGGAATAAGTTGGATTTCCAAATATGGGTTTTAATTCAATAAATTAGTTTTCTCTCATATTATCGTTTATGATTCACCATTAATATTGTTACATGATTTGAATGCTTGTTTAGTCGAGTCGCGAATCGATTGAGTTTGCTTTCATCTTTATTGCTAGATTAGGGTTATTATACGCAAAAGTGATAATTCCGGATTGCAAGTAGCATAAATATGATTATAGTTTGTAGTGATATATTCTTATGATCATATGTGAGTCATAACCTTTGTTAAATCGGATTAGTGCGCTTTCCACGTTCGATTGCTTTGATTGGCCTGATTTCATAGAACTTAATGCATCTAGGGAATTAAACTTGATTAGTGCTTTTACACGTTAGGTTGTTCCTTTAGGTAGAATTCATATTCGCATCTTTTAATGTGTTTGTTGATGACAAGAGGAGATTAGCGGGATATTCTTGCGATCAAGGTATTCTAGGGTCTTTGATAAAAGTTGAGATTAAAATATCAATTCTAGTTATTGTGTTGAAAACATGTTTGTGATTGAAGACGAAATCCATGACCAATACTTTCTTATCCTTGATTTGATTACTTGTTTACTTTTCTTTATTTGCTTTTATTTAGTTTATTATATAAAAATCACAAAACTACCGGTGTTATTTATAAGAAACCAAACAATTTGACAACCTAGACCTCTTTGTAGGATCGATCCTTTCTTGCCCTTGCTATATTTATATTTTGAGTAGTAAGAAAGTGTAATTATATTTTTGACGCTTACGACCGCGGTCACTGGGAGCTAACAGAGGGGTCGAGACATTTGGGGTCGAGACGGAGGATCAGAGAAGTTGCAGAGCTCGATTTGGCAGCTGCAGGTGAATAAGAAGGAGAAGGGTTGCAGACGACACTACAGAAGTGTCGTTCTCAAGAACACGAAGAACGGACTAACAAAGGCGACGTATTTAAACAAAGATAAAAAAGTATCGTTATTCAACGGTCTCGAGATCACATCCATCACAAGCTTGTCATCTTTTCTCTGTATAGCTTTTTCCACCGTTATAAGAGCTGTTTTGTAACGGGACAAGCTACAGCGTTGCAAACTGTCTTCTTTACTAGTTTTCTCTTGTTTTTCACCTATTTGAGCTATGAACAATTATTTTGAGCACGTGAATAATATGAGGAGCTAAACCCCAACACTGGGATGACGGAGGAAGCCATATTTCATGCATGTGGTAATTATATTTAATTCTTTCATGACTTTTTGCATGGATTGTTAATTCTGTTATGGTTTTTATTGAATGGTTGTGATTTCAATTGATGGGTTATACTTAGGATAAGTCTTTTGATACCCCATGCTTTATATATACAGTCGTTACTTTTCAAAAATCTACCTTGGCAAAACATAGAGTCAATATTTTATTATTATTTGAGCTATAATTGTCTAGAATAAATATATGAATCGCATGAATGAATTTTATGGTGGAATCCGAAGTCCCAGTTCTCTCGTATTCGTGACAAACCTTGTATATATATTTTCTTTGTTTTTTCGTATTTTCTTAAATCAAACCTTTACAAGTCTGAGTTGAACGAACTTTTACTACCACTTTTCTACAACAACATAAAACCACATCAAAGCACCACCAAAGGAATTCTAGACTATGTTCATACAGATGTATGGGGACCTTCAAGGACTGCATCCTTGAGAGGTAGAAGATATTTTGTCTCCTTTATAAATGACTTCACTAGAAGAGTATGGGTGTACACCATGAGTAGAAAGTATGAAGTTTTGGGAATATTTTTGAAGTGGAAGAAGAAGGTCGAGATGAAGACTGGCAGGAAAGTGAAGGCCTTAAGATCAGACAATGGTGGTGAGTACAAGTCTCGATCCTTTCTGCGGAATCTGTGAAGATGAACGCATTGAGCGTCATTTCACGGTAAGGGAGACTCCAGCAGAATGGGGTGGCAAAGCACATGAATCGTACATTCTTTGGAGAAAGTATGATGTATGTTGTCTAATGCTGGATTAGGCAAACAGTTTTGGGTTGCAGCTGTGGAATATGCGTGTCACTTAGTGAATCGGTTTCCAACAACGACACTAGAAGGTAAAATGCTGATGGAAGTATATACAGAAGTAAGGATTTCAGATTACGATATGTTGCATGTATTTGGTTATCCCTGCTTATTACCATGTGAGGGAAGGAAAACTTGATCCTAGAGCCAAGAAAGCCATTTTTGTGGGTTTCCAATCAGGGTAAAAGGATAGAAGTTGTGGTGTCTCAAGTCGAAGAAGGTTGTGATAAGTAGGGACGTTACCTTTAATAATACTATAATGTGGAAGAATAAATCATCTGAAATAGAAGTAGAAAGTCGGTAAATGGCGGTGTTTGAACCTAATGAGAAATCAGCAAAGTCTGTCCACATAGACGAGAATTTAGAAGATGAAGGTTCTGCAAAGACTTGGAATTGGGGACAATTGATGGTTCAACCCAAGAACCAGGTCCATAATTACAAGAAGAAGTAACACAACCGAATTAGGAAGAAGCTACATATTATGATAGTATTGCTCATAGGAAAGAACAAGAAACACTCGCAAAACTGAACGGTTTGGAGATATAGTTGCATATGCATTACCAATTTTAGAAGAAGAAATTCCTACCACTTATAAACAAGCCGTCAAGACAGTTGAAAAGGTGGAGTGGGAGAAATCCATGAGTGAAGAGATGGATTCTCTTGACAAGAATGGAACTTAGGAGCTGGTGGAGCAACCAAAAGGAGAAAAAGCCATTGGATGCAAGTGGGTATATACAAAAAAGGAAGGATCTCCAATTACAAGCAACGTAAGATACAAAGCAAGGTTGGTAGCTAAGGGTTACATGCAAAGGGAAGGAATTGATTATAACAAAGTGTTTTCTCCAGTGGTAAAGCATACTTCCATTAGAATTTTACTTGTTTTGGTGGCGCAGTTTGATCTCGAGCTTGTACAACTCGATGTAAAAACTGCTTTCTTACACGGTGACTTGGAGGAGACGATTTACATGAAGAAACCTGAAGGGTTTGAAGTAGCGGGTAAAGAAAATTGGGTATGTAACTTGAAGAGATCGTTGTATGGCCTGAAGCAGTCTCCAAGGCGGTGGTACAAACAATTCGACAAGTTTATGAAGACACAAAAGTACACAAGTAGCAACTATGACTCTTGTGTTTACTTCAAAAGGCTCCAAGATGAATCATTTATCTACTTACTTTTATACGTAGATGACATGCTTATTGCATCTAAAAGTGAGGTGGAGATTCAACGATTGAAAAATCAGTTGAGTAGTGAATTTGAGATGAAAGATCTCGGCGAAGCAAGGAAAATTTTGGGCATGAAAATTGAGAGAGATAGGAAATCTGGCACTATTTGCCTTTCTCAAAAGTCTTATTTGAAAAAGGTATTGAAGCGTTTTGGTCTAGAAGCCAAGTCTGAACCGGTAGCACAACCTCTTGCTCGACACTTTAAATTGAATGCTGAACAGTCACCAAAAACAGTGGAGGAGCAGAGGTTAATGGCTGAAATACCGTATGCAAGTGCTATTGGGAGCCTTATGTATGCTATGGTATGCAGTAGGCCTGATATTTCACAAGCCGTTAGTGTGGTTAGTAGATATATGCATAATCCAGGGAAGGAACACTGGCAGGCTGTGAAGTGGATTATGCAGTATATTCAAGGTACCATAGATGTTAGATTAAAGTTCTCATGGAATGAGAGAACTGGTTGCAAAGTAATAGGATACTGTGATTCCGATTACGCAGGTGATTTTGACAAGTTTCGGTCCACTACTGGGTATGTCTTTACAGTTACGAGTGGATCGATAAGTTGGAGGTCAACCGAAGCTGAATATATGGCTGTTGTAGAAGGTATAAGGGATCCGTTTGGATGAAAGGTTTGTTTAAGGAGTTTGGGATTCAGCAAGAGCAAGTAAGAGTGTATTGTGACAGTCAAAGTGCGATACACCTAGCTAAGAACCAAGTTTATCACGCTCGAACAAAGCACATCAATGTACGATATCACAAAGTACGAGGAATTGTTGAAGAAGGTGAAATTCTGGCTGGAAAAGATTGGAAGCGCCAACAATCCGGTGAGATATGCTCACCAAAGTGGTGACAGTGAAAAGTCTAAACTTGATCAGCATTGTGCATATTTGAAGACACCTTAGGGTGTAGTGGTACATCAAGCACATGTGAAGCCCTAGAAGGGAGTGAAGCATCTTTACGATGAGTGAAGAAGTGAAGCATAGGATGAGTGAAAGCGTGAAAGTTTGAAGGAAATGGAATGTCGATTTCATGCCAAGGTGGAGAAATTAGAGAATAATGAAGTTGTCCTAGAAATCTTGCCAACGTGGAGAATTGTTAGTTATTGGCTCGATTTAGGAAAGACCAAATCGGTTTGCAAATCACTTTAGGAATCGATTTCTTTTAGGAATTAATTCTCTATTTAGGACTTCTATTTATAGGTGGATTCTAGATTATTCCTAGCCCTATAAATAGAGGTGTAACCCTTTGGTTATTGTATCCCAGTATGAATTGTAGAGGTGTGTCAAGATGTCTATTCTCTAAGTTTCAATAAGAAGTTTATTCTTTGCATAGTGGTGTAGGCACATTGCCGAACCACTATAATTCTTTGTGTTCTTGTTTAAATTTCGCACTAGTTTTCTGTTTTCTGTGTGAAGATCTTGGGGTGTTTAGGAAGTAACTAATCTTAAGCACAACAATAAATTAATTTCCCCCTACCAATCGGCTTTCATCCCGGGTAGGAAGATCTCTGATAACATCACTGTGGCGCATGAGCTAATACAAAATATGAGAAAGAAAAAAGGGCTCATGGGATTAAAAGTCGATATGTCGAAAGCCTTCGACAGAGTCGAGTGGCACTTTCTGATGCAGATAATGATAAAAATGGGATTTTCTAACAACTGGTGTAATCTAATTCACCAGTGTGTATATACCAAAGTAATCGAAATCGTTCCTCGGTGCTACTCGGTTGGGGAGCTTGGAGCGAGGATCAATAAGTTCGGACTTGGAAATCGCCAAAACTCGGTCTAATACTCGGAATCTATTTATTAATAATTTATATATTGTTGCTCATAAGTCATGATTTGTACCTAATTAAAATTAAAATTTTAACATTATGATGTAATTAAGTGTGTAATATTGTTTTATTGAACGTATTTATCATGTATTTAGAGGTTTTTCTATTTTATAAATCTCATCTAAGGGTTGTGAATATTTCATTTTCTGATTTAAGTGCATGCAAGGCCAACTCAGAAAAATTGTTAACTCGTTTTGCTAAAAAATCAGTCCAAATCGTCCGCCTTAATTGCTAAAAATCGGTGAGGCCTTGGAATCGGAAATCGCCTCGGTCATAGAGCTTGTAGCGATTACTCGGTGAGTAATCGGCCTTGGAGAGCGATTTTGACTACACTGGTATATACTACAAACCTTTCCATCCTTATGAATGGTTCTCCTTGTGGCTTTTTCAAACCTACGAGAGGTCTAAGACAAGGGGACCCTTTATCCCCCTATCTTTTTTTATTTTGTATGGAAAACTTGACTCGTACCATCATGCACGCTGAAAATCCAAAAATGACAAAAGGTCACAAAATAACTGGCACAACATTCTATAACCCATCTGCTCTTTGCTGACGACTGTCTAGTTTTCTTCGAGGCTACCACACAGGCTAGCAATAATCTAGTAAAACTTTGTGCCGACTTTGGAAATGTCTCTGGACAATTAGTAAACCTGGATAAATCAGGAGTTTTTTTCCAGTGCTCACACGAATCCGGATATTATGTAGATGATCCAAACAAACCTGAACATAAATTCCATACCCCTAGAAGACAAATACCTAGGTTCTCCACCGTTTACGTATAGATCTAAGATTAAATGTTTCAAACCTATTGTTCAACATATAAAAACTAGACTATTAGGTATGCAGAGGATAAACATGAGCCCTGCCGGCAAAACAGTAATGATAAAAAATGTAACATCTTTCATGAGTATCTACCAAATGACATGTTTTAAACTACCAAAAAAGATATATAAAGACATAAACAAAATTTAACGTGATTTTTGGTGGGCCAATGATAATGAAAATCCAAAAGGAATATACCTCAAAGGGTGGGATAATGTTTGCACATCAATAGAAAATAAAGGATCAGTCTTCAAAACATAGAACACTTTAATAAGGCTATGCTAGCCAAGATGGCATGGAGACTTAAACAAGACCCAGAGTCTATGTGGGGATCAACACTAAAAGCGGTTTACTTTCCTAACAAAGATATTATGCACCCCAATCCTAAAAGAACTGACAGCTGGATGTGGAAAGAAATAAAAAGCGATATTAATCTCATTCAAGAAAATTGCTTTTGGACTTTAGGGAAAGGAGATAAGATCGATATTTGGAACGACTTCTGGATTCCAACAATTAACCCACCTATCACCAAACCGAATATAAATACTACTAATCTGAATTTGGTTTGTGATCTAATCACAGTTGATAGAACTTGGGATACTACAAAACTTGAGGCATGTTTTGACCTGAATACTGTGAACATAATAAAAGAAATTAACATTCCCACTAATGATACAGAAGACACAACTGTTTGGCCCCTCACAAAAGATAGAAATTTCATAGTAAAGTCTATGTATAAAAAACTCAACTATATTGAAACCATTGAGCATTTGGAACTCCATCTGGAAGTTAGAAGTCTCTTCTTCCCTTAGGATGTTTATGTGGAAATTAGCTAGCTCAATTCTCCCAAATAGTATGCGAGTGGTGGTTGTTCTTCCACACATCAATACCACCTGTCAACTTTGTAGCAATCACAATGAAACTCTTACCCATTTATTTCTTGATTGCTGTTTTGTTTCTCAAGTATGGAACCACCTAAATTTCCAAATGAGTTATGTGAAAAATAATATGGATACTTGTCACGATTGGATAAGCAATTTGGTTCATTACTAGAGAAAGAGATAGTATTTTCATAGGATGGGCGAGAACTATGCGATGCAGTAAGTTGGTTCATATGGAAAGCACGTTGTAACAAAGTTTTCCAAAAGGAAAACCAGAATAACAAAAAATGTTCAGGCTGTAAACTATAGTATCACCCAAACTTTATACTATAATCCTCTTCTTGATGCTGATCTTAAAATAACTCCTCTAAACTGCTAGACTTATCCAGAAGCAGGATCTTAATTAGCATATCAATATCAATGCTACCAGATGTTTGTGATTCTTCAATATGATTAACTTTGACTGACGATGCAGGTAACTGCAAAGAAGCTAGAGGAGAGTCTTCCGGTTGGAACTCTGGAGAACTGTTAGAGCAAAATGGAGCTGAAGCAGCATTTCAATGAGCAATGAAGTTGAGTGGGCATCACGTCGAATTCCAGAGCGATTTCGAAGCCATCTTAAAGCTGCTAATTGATATCTACGCCAAAGCAAAAGAAAAAAGATTCTAGAATAGTATTTATTTTGATAACCAACACTACAAACTTTTTAACTTCAAGGCTATGTCTTTTAATTTAGTTAACAGATTTGATAACTTTCTTGCGGCGAGTATTGCTAAAAAGTGTAATCTAAATATCATCAACTCTGGATGGTCAGCAAACAAATTAACCAATTTGATTCAGGAATTTCAATCGGATCCTGATTACAGTTGGGCCTTGTATCTACCTAGCTACACTGCTTAAGTGTTGGCAGGTTCAATTATCTATTTTCTTATAAAAAAAAATCGGTAAAAAGATGGAATCGGTGGATGTACGCCAAGGATGGGTTTGCTTTTCCTATAAACATCCGGACCGGAAAACACAAAAATCAGAGCAAAAACATTTCTCTTTCCGGAGATCTCTGCTACTAATGGCGGGAACTCCCCACACCTTAAATCTAAAACCCTTAATTTCTAATCGAATCTTTTCCAAACCACCACCACCACCACTATCATCATCATCTTCATCATTTAGTTTCATCAAATCCTCCCCTAATTTCTTCATTTCTTGCCCTAATTCACATCCACCTCGGTTGTATCGATCAATTTCTTCACATACTGTTGTCAAAGCCAATCAAATCTCCAACCAGGTAAATGGTAATGGAGATCAACATGATAAGATATCCTTGAAGAAAACGGTTTCGTGGGAAAAATCGTTGTTGGATTTTGCTGGAACTAATTTCCTTCCATTAGGTAATGTTGTTGTTCAATTCATTAGTTTAGATTCAGAATTGATTGAGTACATGAAATGATTGGAATCAAATTGGATAGTGAATAATTTTCTGATCTGGTTTTTTGTGTAATTTTTTAGCTCTTGTGAGTGGAGTTGCTGTAGGGCTTGTTAATCCTACTCTTGGTTGTCTTGCACATCAATATTCAGTATCCAAGTTCAGCACATTTGGGATTTTTCTTATATCGGGTAATTAATACTTACTTTGTTGGTTGATTATATCCTTAATTTTTTGTTGGATTTTTTTTTATTATTACTTTTATTTTTCATAGAATACCTTCTTATTTTGTGATGTATAAGGGCTGTTGTTGCGGAGTGAGGAAATTGGAGCTGCCACTGAAGCGTGGCCTGCAGGATTGTTTGGGCTAGTATGATCTCGAATTCTTGAATCACCTTATGTATGTTGTATGTTCTTTCGATTTGAGTTTGTATTTTACTCCGTATGTTGTTTAAAACCGATTATAGAATTCTTGTTGGCATATAAATGATAAGTAGCAGCAAACTTTTATAGCGATAATGGACCTCTTTTTTTTTTTTTTACAGGATAAATTGTTGTTGTGCTCTATTATATCTTTATAGCATTGTAAGCATTTTCTATTTTGTTGTTGCAGGTTTCTATTCTACTTTTGACGCCCTTCTTTTCAAAGGTTATCTTACAACTTCAGCTGGTACCACAAGAATTTGTCACAGGCAAGCTTGCTGAACATTATTAGATTGGAGCTGGTGGTTAAAGAAAGATATTCTTGTTAGTCTACTAATACTGGAATATTTGTCAAAGTCTTGCAGGGCTAGCTGTTTTCTCTTGCATGCCAACAACATTGTCAAGTGGTGTGGCATTGACACAGGTACGACGTGCTCAATGTTCTGTGATTTAAGATATTGACTTGGTGCATTTAGCTTTGAAGTTAACAAAGGGATCATGAATATTCACAGCTTGCTGGTGGGAATACCGCTCTGGCTCTTGCAATTACAGTGATATCTAATCTGATTGGCATTTTGACTGTAAGTATTTCGGACTAGTAGTGTGGTACTATGTATTTATGATCAATTTGGTTTGTTCTAGTAGTGCCACTAAAATTGTTTGCTACACTTCATTTTACAGGTTCCGTTATCTATCTCGAAGTTTATAGCTGATGGAGTTGGCGTATCTGTACCAACTAAGCAACTGTTTAGAAGCCTTGTCGTCACACTTGTTGTCCCTCTAGTGTTGGGAAAGGTAATAGCTCTTTTTTGTTAGTAAAAGCAAAGCATATCAATTTTGTTCTTGTATTTGGCATACACATGTTAACTTTCATGATGTTGTTGTTGGAAGCCTGATAATTCCTTATTTTTACAGGTTTCTCGAGATTGTTTCAAGGGTGACGTCTTTCCTTTGCACCTTTTATTTAATGGGAGATATTTAGTATCCTTTATTAAAGACATACCACATACGCAGTGTGTGGCGACTTACAGAAGGGTTTCTCATTTTATACTTGGCTTGCTTGTTCTTTGCTTTGTAGGTGTGTCAAAATTCGTTGATCAAAACCGCAAGAAGTTATCCATGCTTAGTGCAATCTTACTTAGTCTCGTAAGTTAATCTGGACATATTTATTGTATTCTTTATTGAGACTTCCATTAGCTGACAAGGTTTTAAAAAGCGAAAGCGTGGGGCGAAGCGCTCACATACCAAAGCGTAGAGCGCAGCGAAAACGTAAAACGAAAGCGAGCTTTTTAAAATATATAATAATACATATAATACTAAGTTGTCAACCTAATAAAATAAAACTACGAAGTTCAGACATAATAAAAGGAATAATTAAACTAAGCATATGGCATATTGGTAGTGCTTATTCTACCCAAGAGCTATTTACATATACTAGCCATGAATGTCTGCATCATTCATACCATCACGTAGACAGTCATCGTCCTCATGATCATCATGCCCCATAAATTAGGTTTATTAGTATGTAGTTAGAAAACGTGAAACAGGCCTCACTGGGCTTCAAAGACCAGCTTTTTATTTTCTAATATAAACCAATTCGTAAAGCGGCGCTCTAGAAGCGTCCAGGACCTGAAGCGCAAAAAACCGCCTTTTTAAACCATGTTAGCTGAATATGACATAATGAAAAATCAAATATTTAACTAGCAAATATTTTTGAAATTCAAGTCGTAGGGATTTGGTTTCTTGTGCTGATCAGCTCAAATTTAAAAGGTTCGATATTAATGTCAGTGGATGAGCTGATATTTTTTTTCCATGATTCAGTTTGATCAGTATTTGACATTTTGAATTCCATGGATCAATCTGCAACCTTATGCTGATAATTATATGGCTAAGTTCACCTCAGTATCCACTAGCCACTAATAACAGCTCTTTATTTGCTGGAAAGTTGATTTGGAAGTTCAATCGATTTTATGTAAACGCTTGCTCTACTCTGATATACTCAAGATGAGCAGAAGTAGTTTTTTGTATGAAATGAATCAAATTTACTTTTTCAGCCCTAAATATGATGTGATGGGTTTCTTAGCCCCTGCATCACGATGTGAGGAGATTATATGTTGTTTTCTCGTTTATGGCTCTTCGTTACAAGTCTTCTTGATCGTGATTATCCAGGTTCCATGGATGCAAGTGAGTAGATCAAGATCACTGTTGCTGATGGTCAAGCCAACAATGTTCCTCATAGTTATTGGAATCGGAATGTAAATCAAATATCAATTCTTCTTCATTACTAGCTTTAATGTTGATGGTGTTATTTATTTTTCAGATAGTAGTATGAGCTATTTTTGATTGAGTTCTATCAACTTGTATTTGGGCACACCATTCTTGTATATGCATTCAATGTCTAATCATCTTCTTAATAACTGACAATGTGTCTCAATTCATTTATTGCAGGGTTTCACATCTCATTCTACTAGCATTTAATACAGTCGCAGTTCAGAGCCTATCAGTTGCTACTGGTGGTAAAGATTCTGTTTTCTCAGAGAAAAGGAATGCTCGTGCGCTCATAATCGTTGCTAGCCAGGTAAGGTCTATAAAGTTGTAGTCTATAAGCAAAATATTAATGCTGAATGAATCTAGAAAGGGCATCACAAGGAGTCTAAATTGCCATCTATGTCAATTCGCTGTGTATACTAAGTAATCTGGTTATCAAATTGGGTGTACATAATGGAAACTAATATGTGTTGAGATTGGGGATTTTTTATTTTATTTTTTGTTATACTGGATCAGCGATTTTGCCTGTCCCGCGTCATGCCTGTAGTTTTCATTCTGGTTCTCATCGTATAAGAGATATGCTGTCTCATGAGTCAGTGTTGAAGTAGTATCTCTATCTTTCTGTAGAAAACCTTGCCTGTCATGGTAGCAGTTGTAGAACAGCTCCATGGTGCTTTGGGTGAATCAGCGCTGTTAGTTCTTCCTTGTGTGGCTGCTCATATTAATCAGGTTATGATCTTTTCTTTTTGTCTCCATGCTAATTCCAACTTAATATTGCAAAGCGACTTACATCAGTTTATGTTTTGCTTAGATCATCATCGACTCTTTTCTGGTTAACTACTGGCTCCGGAAGGATCAGGTATACGGCAGTTTGAAGGAAGCTTGATGAAAGCTTTCATTTCTATAGTAGGTAAGATCGGCTGGCAACCTTCATTATTCTCTGATTGTAGTTTGTAGAGAGCCCAATATGGATATGGAGTGAGCATGCTTAAGAAGTTTTAACTTGGTCAAATGTTTCTCGCCACTTTTGCAATTTATTGATCTTATATCTAGTCTATCATGATAACCTAAACTATTAGCATGCGACAGTTTAACATATATGATCTTTTCCATTGCCTTACCTCCAGTTTAGTTCTTGTATTGAAGCACTAATGTCTAAATAGGAGAAACGTTATTAAACCCACAGTTGGAAACACAGCTGACAGCTGTACCCCACTTCTTGTGGTGTCCATATGGAGATAATCCAGTGGTTAATTCGCGTTATTCATATCCCGTTTACAGCTGTACCCCACTTCTTGTGGAATTTACAAGCTAGATCCTGGTGAACTGCAAACACTAGATGTGCATTCATGTTATTCATATCCCGTTTGACGCAGCATCTTAACAGGAGCTAGGAAAACAGGGGATGAAATCCTAAACATGTAGGGTAGGGAAAAGTAGGCCTCACATGTTACTTAAATCTCAACCGTTGTTTGCCCATCTCTAATTTGGAGGATGGTCAAATATTTTTTGTCTCATTTTACTTGTCTCTTAACTAGCATTTGGCAGACAATGGCTGAGATTAAACACACATGACCCTCTTCCTGGACTATTCTGTATGTTTAGGATCTTATCTTCTCCTTTGCCTTACGATAGTTAAGAGGATGAACAAAACGGCTACGAACAACACAGTTTCATTGTTTGGATGGAGAAGTATGAAATTGATTTTTCTTTGAAGTGAGTGTAAGACCCCTCGAGCAGTTAATTATATTTATTGGTTTAGTCTACCAGTACTTTCCCGGGCATGCAATCTTCTTAACTGGTCCGTAATAACATATACTTCGAAACACGTCAGCAAATAGCATGTCGTTAAGTCCGCGATTATATCAGTGTTTTGCATAATTCATGCCAGTATTATCCTTTTCCTAGTCACAGACCCAGAGGTCTATAAAAATGGAGATACTTATAGACGGTTTTAAGCTTTTTACTTCAAAGTGCTAAGTAACAGTACTAGCTTGAATCAATTTAATTTTTGTTTAGATCATCATCGACTTGGTTTAGGTGATCTACTGCCTTCCAAAGAGACCAACAATCTTAACAATTTGAAGGAAGCTTGGTAAAGCTTTCATTTTTGTAATTGGCAATTTTGTGTAGCAGCCTTTATTATTCTCATTGATTGTAGATGGGGTGGGCTGTGGACAAAATTAAGAAATTCCATCTTGGTCAATTGCTGGTTTTCTTTTTTGAGTTCTGTGATCTTAACTGGAGTAAAACATACCAAACATTTCAGCCCGTGACACTGGGTCCTTTTTCGTTTTTCATATTGCCATGTATGCATAGTTCAGACTGAGCCTGGGCCGAAAGAGTTCTTCGGTTATGTTTTATTTTATGATGATATCAAAATTGACTTAAAGCTGTGTTTTCATGGTTGGTGTAATTCATCGACGTGATCCTCTTGAGTATGACTTGGCTTGGTTTGGAAAAATCAGGAGGTCCTCAACTTTTTTCTTTTGTACATCGTTACAAACCTTCTCAAAGTTGCGAAAGATTCCCTGTAGTTACCTTATGTTATTTGTTCGTATCTATGTTGGACTATCTATCCATCACCTCTGACAACTTATTTTAGCTTGTGTAACTGTCAATCATTCTTAAATCAAGGCTGAGCTGTAAACTGAAATGTATCCAGATTGATGATCAGAGAGTTGGGTGTGGTGGTGTTTATACTCCCGAACTTACCTGCTAGGTGATTCATTCTCCTTTCTGTTGCATTTGCGTTACTTTAAAAAACCTGTGACTTTTTCTTATTATGTATCAAAAGATTATAAACAAGAACAAATTTTGAAGGAATAAATGCAGTGAATGTGGATAGAGGGTGGTTCACCCCATTTACCATGGGACATACTTGCTACATATATCTCCCTTTGTCCATTTGTTAGAAGTACTTATATCTGTTGTGAGTTTGAAACCCCAACTGCACCAGCTTTTGTGCTGCCTATGTGTAAATACTCTAGTGTAAAGATCACCCAACACTAAAGTAGCTCTTAAATTGGTTTAACTCATGTGAGAAGAATAACCTGAATGACTTGTCTGAGACTAGTAACTTGTGAAGTTAGAGCTAACTAGGTTTCCATTGTTCCAGGCATGTTTGTTTAAACCTCGTTTCAGTCTTTGTCTTAACCTGAGCTGATCAAACAAGGGGATGAAATCCCAACTGTCCAAGTTAGCAAGGCAGGATAGGGCTTGTGTGTTTGATCTTTGTTGTTGTTTGCAAAACGATGGTTAAGATGTTGGCAATATACCCCATTTGCTTATCTTCTTGACCAGCACCGGACAAACAATGGCGAAGATTAAACACAATGACTGCATTTTTTTTCTTCTATGCATTTTTGGCTCTCTCTTCTTGTTTGTCCAATGCCTGGTTACTAGGATGTGCCAAATTGACTGAGCAATACAGCTCCTTATTGTTTACATTTAGAAGTATGAAGTTGGGTTTGAATAAAGTGCAATAGAACTAGTTTTTAATTGAAAATGGGAGATTTTCAATGTTCCAAGTGTGTTGCTTATGCTTATGCCTCATTTGAACAATTATAAATAGAGGTGGGTAAATGAGGAGTTGAATTCCGAAACAGGTGCGAGGTAATAGGAAAAGTGAGCTCCTTAAGTGTAATCTCAGTCCTTTGCTCCTGGGTTGTGGGTTGGTGCAAAATACTGCTTACTATATTGTACCCAACCTCTTAGCCGAGTTGGGCAACCAAAGACTGAAACTAAACATGAGAACTCCACTTTTCCAGTTATTACCTCACTTTTTGGGAGCACTAGTTTGAAAGGTATGGGAAATTGGAGAATATATACAAGGAGAAGCATAAACATGGGTTTGCCTTGGAATGATTCTTAAAAACGTTTAGAAAAACGACCTGAAAATCACCTGCACCTTAATCTGGACAATATCTTATATTGAAATTTTTTCTAGTGGGTTCCATTTATTTGGGACACTTCATTTTCCCCTATAGATTAGTAATTGCCCAAATTAGTTTTGGAATCTTTTTGGTTCAAGCTTGGTAAAGGGGCGGCAAGAAATGGTAGAGGGGCGGCAAGTGTGATAGCAATGTCCTCTCTTATTGGTTAGGGGTGTCCTATAGGGGGTGTAGATTGACTAGATTACCCTTTTCACCTTAAATTAACCAAAATCAAATCAATTTTTTTTAAACCTAATGAATCAGAAAAAACAAATTAGTTTTTTTTTTTCATCTTCATCTTCTCTTCTCCTCCATCAACCCTAACCTCCATTAAAACCGAAAATTTCATCGTCTTGATTAATTGGCGTTTGAGAAAAACCCGATTAGGGTTTAGTTTATCGTGTTGGATTTAAGTTAATTTTGTATCAAAAAATTAGGGTTTTGTATGATAATTGAAATTGAAATTTACGGGTTTATGCGAGTTACGGTTGATTTTAACTCATTCTGAACTGGTGAATCGGAGATTTTGAAGAACATACGGTTGGTAATAGTTCAATTACCAACCGTATGTTCTTAATCTGAGAATTTTGTTCAGTTACGGTTGGTATCGAGCATTTAGTAACCAACCTTAACTAGTTTTACGATTGGATTTTCCCCAAATTTAACCAGTTACGGTTGGTAACGAGCAAAATTGCAACCGTAAGTTCTTCTGAAAATTCAAAAGTTTTGATTTTGTTATGTAATTTAGATAATTTTGAGCGAGAAAAAGCTAATTGGAAGTAATGTAGAAGTATATCGGTTTACTGGAATCACTCATTTTGGTTGAGTGAATCAAAATCTAGGGTTTCACAAATATCACATAAGTTTTCTTTTTCTTGTCCTCTAATTTTTTTTTTATAACTCTAAAATCAGATTTTAGAGTTATAATAAGTGAAAAATAATTATCAACACTAATCTTGATTTTCATTATTAATCTTGATTATTAACAATAAGAGCTAATTAGTCATTTCCAGATTTTTATTGATAAGGGGCACTTGAATTTCCTTGTAATGACCTTTTTTGTCTTATTAGGTTGCCGCCCCTCTACTAGGGGTGAGCATTTAGCCCGTAATCCATGATTTAGGACATGACCAACCGTTCATTTGCGGATGGATGTCCCACCGTTTGTTAATGGGTTGGATGCGGATGGAATTTTGAAATCCAACAGATAACGGATCGGGCCCGGATGCAACCTTGAAAATCCGTTGGACATCCATATCCGTTAAGGGCATTTATATAGTTCTAGAAATTACTATGGATCATTTAAGAAGTTTTAAAATGTTTGCTTGGGGTGTTGTACATGGCATTTTTATATTTGTATACGTATATAAGATATGTAGGTTTTATAAGGAGTCATTTGTATTAGCTTTATTTTCTTTATTATAAATTTTAACTAAAACAAATCCATTGGATTATCCGCATCCAATCCGTCCACCCGTGCATCCATTGGATATGGATTGGATGCGGATATCAAATTTGAGATCCGTAGTGCAATGGATTGGATGCGGATGAGGCGAAAACCGGTCCATACCGGCCCACACTCACTCCTACCCACTACCATTTCTTGCCGCCCCTTTACCAAGCTTGTTTTGGTTTGTTAGGAATTATTCATGCACATGAAACAGGGTTTAGTAGTGGATGGATCCCACAGGTAGCTGATTATGTACTGTTTGTGGGCTCTTTAGTACTAGGTTTTTTTGGCCTTGTAGTTTCTCTCGACTGGTCCGTGATAACAATTGCTTCGACAAAATTGCACGGTTCTCACTTATTTGGGTGAACCTCAATTATGGATGGTGATTTGTTTGGTCCACTAAATCGTCTGAGAGGTCGACACCTCAAGAGACATGAGATGTCGTGTCCAAATTTCAGTATTCACAGTGTTTTGTTTTCAATCATGGAATTTTGTCCTTTTTGTTTAGGTCATTGTATGCCTAGAACTGGAAAGACAAAATTGTATAGGATCATCTCCCTCTCTCTCCAGGCCATGCATTCTGATCCTATTTCTTCTCTATCTAGACTTTGAGCCCTGAGCAGAAGAAAGTATTTCTTCTGGTATCAAGACCGGGTGTTGCGGCTTTTAGACAAAGGACTGATCTGATGGTTATCCCAACTCCATAGAATATTATCAGAAGATATGTGGTCTTTAGAATCTTGGACTCCCTTCTTACTGTTTTACTACAGTACCATGTACAAATTCCTGCAAATTTTTTGAATATATAAAATTGAAGTTTAATCTCCATGAGGCATTTGCTCTTCTTTTGTGCAGTTTCTAGAACTGTTTAGTGTTACTTCTCTACTTTCTTTTTGGAGTTGCTATTTGTACACCTTATGTGAGTGCCCAGCAGTTGTGATGATGAATAAAGCTGCATAAATGGCTTTTTTCTTAGTGACCATGGTGTTTGGAAAAATCCAAGATAGCAGTCAGTTCGATACAGCCCCCCTGGTGGCCTTGAGAGGACATTCTAGTTATATGATCAATGGTGAGCAGACCATCAGTTGGATCACCCTTTCAAGCCCATAAAATTATATTTTGATCTATTTGGTACATACGCATAAAGAAAGACCTGTAAGTGCTAGTTGCTTGTGTACAGAAAGACCTGTAGTAAATTTGACCTTTCAGTCAGTAGTCAATTTTTGCTAGTCAAAGTAACTGCTCATTGAACAGAAACCCTATTATCCATAACTAGTGCTTCTATCTATCTGTTTGATGTGTTTTATCTTTGACCTAAACTTGCAGTGACTCCCGCGCACCATGGGATATCTAGGAAGAGAAGGAAACATAAAAGAGACCCCATGTGATGACTGTAAGAGAGTACACCCGAATTGGGGTAGACTAGTGTAGTATTAGTATTGGTGCATGAAGAGTAGTAGCTCTTGAGTACTACAAAGAGGTACAAATTGTTTAACTTCTACCTTGCAGACAGTAACATCCACAGTGACATGACATGGTGTGTACAGAGAATGCCTCTCCAGTCCTAATCTGTTTACTATTTAAAGGATGAAATAAAAAATCTCAGCATCTTCAACTTAAAAACCAAAAATAGGACACTAGCAGCAATCGAGTGAAATTGTAAAAGTTGTATGTATATTCTTATCCCCATTGGTGTGGTATATGTACCAATAGTACTAATGTACCTACATTCAACATGCTACGTGTTGGGTTATCAAGGGATTCTCAAAAGCAACGTGAAAAGTAAAATTGGAAAGTGAAATGATATTCAAGGCTGAAAATTCTTAGAAGGAAGTTGATTCGGAGCCACAAATCTTTTTACATAGTTTATTTAACCTTTGTTGCCGCAATACTTTAAGAACAAACCTGAACATAAGGAAGTTCCAAATTTTGTTAGTGGCAAAGTGGCCTTGTTGACATGATTTATCGAGATTCAGCTCCATCTTGCACCGATTCATCAGCAGGGAACAAACCTCAAGGGGAGAAATATCTAGGGAAATAGCTAAAAAAGATCTCAGACTCTTGCACCGGGTTGGGTTGCTAGAGAGAACTGAATCACACAATTACCGAATTTGCTAGCTAAAAAAGATCTTTAAATACATATAGTAAAGTAGTACACGTTATTTTATCCCCGATCATTTCTTTCATTTGGGTTGATTAATTAGGGATGCTAATTAATCTAACGTCGTCTCGCAGCAGTTTCCCTTTGTGCATTGAAGAAAACAGCAGCAACAGGTAGTCCAAGTTCATTAGCTTCTGCAAATTTCCTAGCATTGAAATGATCCCTGGATGACGGCGAACTCACTGATTGTCTTCTTTTCTGTTTGAATAATGCAAACACAAACCTGTGTATTCCTATATTTGGTTTTGGCATCTCATAACTCACTACTTCTCTTCCTGAAATTTCATGGACAAGCAAAGGCGACGATCGATGAGAATAGGTAATGATGGTGCTATTACAATACCGATGACCTAAGGTGGCCGAAACTCATCTACATCCTAATTTACGTCTCAAAAAATGATGAAAAGAGATGACATAACCTACCGAATGTAGCATCAGTTGTGCCTGGAATGTCTGTCACAATCCTGTAAAGATGGAAACAATATATCCAGAGGTAAGTTTTCTCATTCTGTTATTATGAACTGTGTTGAAATAGTAGTTTCATTCTCAAAACAATGAAATCTGGCAACCATATATGTGAGTTTCAGTGTATGATGACTGATGATCAAGAATGTAATACAAATTTAGTACTACTACAATATACACAAACATACACACAAATTTATCGATGGTGTACACACTTGGAGTAGTACTAGTACTAGAACAAACTACATGTGAAACTCTGATATGTTTGTTGTTGGACATGAAAAAACATGAACTTGTGAGCCACGTGCCTGCCTTAGCTAAAACAGATAGATAAAGAAAATGGATGTTTAAAGCTGATCATATATAGAGATCGATATCTATAGAGATAATATATATAATATGTATACCAGTGGAGATGTTCTCTAAGATATGGATCACTAGGGCCAGGAACATCAGGGTCTGTCATAATCTGCAAATTCAAAAAAAGCAGATATCAGAGTTACATATCAAACAAGTTTATACAGAAAAACAGGTTTATAATCATGAAAAAAAAAATATCAAACAAGTTTATATATGGACAGAGTCCTAGTAGATATAGCAAGGACTAAGGAGTATATATTTACCAGTGTAAAAAATGATCTCATATCACCACCATGAACTTCAACTTTAGGTTTAGCAGTGACAGTAGAAGGAAAAAGCTCATGGCCATTACAAACTCGTTTATTGCAGTTATAAGTTACAGACATTTTGACTGTTGGAGTGAAAGAATCAAGAACATCACCAATCACCCTTCCAACTGAAAGAGGTTCTAACATCTTTGCCATGATGATACTAGAAAGATAGTTAACAAGAGAGGAACACTAATGATGATAATGAGAGATCAAAAGAGAGATAGGGATAGCAGAAGAAGACAAATGTATGTGTGTGTAGGTTTCTTATTGGATATGGAAGTAGAAACCTCTTGTATTTATAGTGGCTTTGGAGAATTAATTGGTGAAATAAAATAGTATAAAAAATGGCATATCATGAACAGATATAAACCCTTAAAGTGTTGTAGTTTAGTTATACCAAACTTTATGAGTTCAATCTCATTGACCGTACGACTATACTATCCGAGGTACGTAAGATGTGCCCATCCACTTCTTGTTGGGTAGAATTTTGTTACGCCTATCCTGCTCTGTTATATTATATGGATCATGTTCTTTCCTCCTCCCAAGGAGTGCAGCAGGGTGATCCCTTAGGACCATTGTTGTTTGCTCACACACTTCATCCGTTGATCAAGAGAATTGAGGTGCAATGCACACTTGAATTGCAAGCCTGGTACCTTGACGATGGCACCTTGATAGGTGACACATTGATGGTGGCAAAGTCTTTGAAGATTATACAGGATGAAGGGCGGAAAGGGTACTACATCTGAATGTAGCGAAAACCGAAGTGTTTTGGCCTTCCCCTGATCCTAGAGCTTCGGTTGCATGTGTTTTCCGCCTAATATTAGTAGGCTGACTAAGGGTGTGAAAATTTTGGGGGATCCAGTTAGCCTTGATGCTCAATTTAACAAAGATCTGGTTGTTAGTAGAGTTAGCAAGACTATGGCTCTTATAGATGCTGTTGAAAAGCTTGAAGACCCTCAATGCGAATTGCTCTTATTTAAGAATTGCACAGGGGTGTCGCGGCTGTATTTCGCACTTCGGACTACCAAGACATAGTTTTTATAGGAAGCTCAAGACTTGTTCGACTCCCGTCTGTTTCAATTGCTCAGGCATATTATTACGGGAGATGGGCCTGGTTATGGGCTCCTTCAGCAGAGATCTCTACCTTGCCTTTCAAACACGGTGGGTTGGGAGTGTACACTATGCAAGACACCAAATACTATTGTTTCCTTGCCTCTAATTTGCAGACCCAAGACTTGCAGACCTCCATATTAAAAAAAACACCGGCATCAGTGGTTGTGGCTCTTCTCTTCAGCAAGCTATTGACTCATTCAACTCCCTACCTGGTATTGTGCCTTCCCTTTGCACTAGTAGTTTTGCCACCCTTTCTATGAACTCCCTGGCAACTATCTATTTTGATGCAGTTAAGAAGAACTTACCAAACAACTACATTTTGACGGAGCGTGATTCTGTGATTTGGCAATGTAACCAATCAAAACATGCTTGGGATTTTTTGATGGCAATTCCTATTTTGGGACTCAATCAAAATATTGGAGCTAGGCAATTTAGTGCAATTCTCCGATATAGGCTTGGGATCCCCCTTTTTGAGATGGATGGTTCTTGCTCTTTCTGCAAAAGGGAGATGGATGTCTTTGGGGATCATGCCTTACATTGTGCTAATGAGGTTGGTCTCAAGTTTAGACATGATTTGGTGCGGGATACTATTGCTTTGACATGTGTTATCGAGCGGGCGTGTCGCTAAGAAAGGAGGTTGACTTAGGGCTTCTTTTCCAATAATGATTTTGAGACCAACGACATCCTTGTGCATAATGGGACAATGTGCGTGACATGTGCTTTTGACGTGATCGGGTGTTTCACCATTTATTGGAGGTGGGGTACGCACTTTTACCGGGCCTTGCTATCAAGAATGGGGTTTCTCGGAAGAATTCCAAATATTTGGAGAAGTGCACTTCACAGGGATATGGTTTTGGGATACTTGCCTTCACCACCTTAGAGATCTTGGGGAAGATACCACGGATTTTCTAAAGCGCCCGCATAATTATATAGCTAGTCATGATGCTAATGTGCTAATGGGTGATTTTTTTTCATAGATTAGGAGTATTTATTCAAAAGGAGGTTGGAGCTCACATGTTGCTAGGCTTCCAACTAATTTCCTACCGGATGATAATCCGATAATCCCTCCGAGTTGTAATTTTTACATATCTTCAACAAAAAAAAAATATTAAAAAAAAAAAAACTAAAAAAACTAATATTAAAAATTAATTAATTAATCAAGGGTATTTAAGAAACTTAACCACTCATTAGACACCCCTTATCACCCCACACTAGTTAGGGTCATCCATATGTATGCCCCAAAATTTCTATGTATGCCCCAAATGAGGGTTCTTTTTTTATCAAAAGATCATAAACAAGAACACTTTTCAATGCGCTCTCGCTGTTTATCTCTGAGCGCTCTCCCTTTCTCTGTATTGAAATATTATATTGTTGAGCTGAGCCACGTTAAATATGTGTGTACTTATTATTGTTTTTGTTCGTGAGTTGCATGAGGGTGGTCATGCTCTCATTCTCATCTTAGATTCTAGAGATTTAGGGTTCATTGTTGGCTAGTTTGTTTCCGCCTGATAACATGTGTAGATGGCTCTGAACCACAACTTGTTATTGGCATTGTTTTTTTAAATAGCTGTACGAAACATTATTTTTCGAGGTAAGAAAATTTGAAAACAATAAACAAAAAACTGCTTTGAAAAGATTAGAAAACAAATTTAGAAATCTGCACCAAAAGACTGTTTCGAAAAGATTAGCAATCATCCAGTACGGACAGATTTGATCGAAGTGATCGACCTATATTGTCGTTAGCTCAATTAATACAAACAAGTAGAGTGCACGTGCGATGTACGTCGTTGAATTTTAGACCCAAAACAGAGAACTATATAGGAAAAGAAATGACGATGAAACTGGATTGCACAGATATGGAGATGGAGAATCGGACACGACGCAATGCGGACACAGACACGAACAAATATTTAAAAATCTAGGATACGTACACGTTTATATATACATTAATCAATAATTATACAAAATTTATATCCATATTGTAGGTAGTTGGCAAATGAAATATTCCAAAATCTGTTTGCAAATATTTACCTATGTAGATAGAGGAAACTTAACAAAATTTGCCTTCGGCTCGTATTCTCAAGTGAAAATGAAACCAGCTCATTCTTATTAGACACGTCCATTTGAGAAGTGGCTTCACGTTTCATTTTTCATGCGTCCAAAGCTAAGGGTACTCTAGGGAATTTACGGTTACATATATCAAACCTAACATTCTTTATATAAAAATAGAGTTTTTTCGAGCGACGTGGTTAATCGGAGCTTCTGGTTGATTCTAGCCCCACCATTCTAAATTTCAGCCAATAAAATTTTAAGAGAATCTTTTGGTCCCACGAAATATTATTTGGCCAATCACATTTTAGAAAATAGTTTCCTAAAATTATTAAATTTTACTTAATCTTAGAAACATATCTAAACAAATATACACAACCTCAAAATTACCAAAATATGATTTCATCATCATGAAATAAAATAAAATATGCAATGTTCATCATGATTTCGTCATAAAATTTAATCAATCATATGAATAAAAAAAATAATCCAATGTCCAATGTCCATTTACAGTTTTTGTAATAAAATCACCTAATTACAATGCCAAGCTACCGATAAAAGAAAATACTTGCAATTACACTTTCGGTTGGTATTAAATACCCAAAAAAATTTAAAAGAACAAATTTATATCACTGATTAAAAGAAAATACATGATTTGTGAATGACCGAATGAATCCAAATAAAGGTTTGTTAACTGTACAAATACAAATAATACAAATCATTAGGAGTATGATTTCAGAGGGGAAAAAAACGATTGTCGACAACAAAAAAAAAAATCATTAGGAATATGATTTCCAAAGAAACAAAAAAATCGTTATCAAAGAACAAAAGAAAAAATGGGAAAACAAATCATTATCAACAAAAAAAATAAATGGGAATATGATTTCGAAAGATATCAAAATAAATGTGGATATCAAAATAACAGGAAAGAAAATATTGGATATATCAAAATTATTAGGATATATGCATATGTTAGGAGATGTTTAATATTTCCTAATAGAAATAAATGAATATCAAAATTCTATGATACGCACATTATGGAAAGAAAATAAAATAACTCTAAAATAAAAAATAAATTATATTAAGCTGATTTTTGATTTTGTTAGGTTTTGATATGTAATATATTTTTCATACAAAAATATTTGGAACCACTAATTACGGTAATATATGAGAATAATATATAACTATTCAAAATTACAAAAGTTTTTTGACTTTTTGGGTGTTTTTCTTAAATTATATATTTTTTTCTAAACAAAGATTATTATTTTTAAGGAAATTTTGCGCCTGGATCTCTCTATATAAAGCACTTGAGAAAAGGTAAGGTCTCATCGTTTTCACTTTTTGTTTTTCCCGCAAGGGGCTTTCCTTTTATTTTTCGGTTTTTTTAGCAATGTCTTTCAATTTCGTATCTAATTTATGGTTTTGTAACTGGAAAATTTGATTCGTTGTTTGTTTTCTGAGGTACCCATTGGCAACGCACATCGCATGGATGAAATCGGTAATCACTCTCTCTTTCTTCGTTTTTCTCAAATTTGTTGTATGCCTGTTTTATCTATTTTTTGACTTGAGGATTGCTAACCATTCATTTTCTGAGTTGCTAACTACAGTTGAACTTCGATAAGTTAATTTTCGATAAATTAATTACTTCGCTAAAATAATAAAATTCTCCGGTCCCAACTAGGCTTGTACAGGCTAAATTTTAACTCGATAAATTAATAACTTCGCTAAAATAATAATTTTCTTCGGTCCCAAGTCTATTAATTTATCGAAGTTTTACTGTACTGTTTTTCTCATTTGAATTTAATCCTTCAATGCAATATATAGGAAGTGTCTTGAAATAGACCTTTAGAATGTGGAGAACTCATTGTTCCAAGTGAGTTCAAGGAACTAATGTAACTTTTATTCTATGAGAACTTATGGATGCAAATCTCTCATTAGTTTCCTAAGCTACGCTTGATCATAAGGGGATATTTTTTTATTTGTTCCATTAAAATTGTACTTCCATCACAATATTATTTTTTTCTCATTAATTCTTATTTTTATTAGCTTCTTTTGATGTTCGTACACATGCGGAAGGGCAAGATATGTCTATGAAGAGGCAACCACAACACTCATGTCAAGTGAACAAGAATTCAAGAGATCTGTTAGGTTGTATTGGTAGGTAAACTTCATCACATAAAACTTGCCAGGCCTGCCTCTGTTATGAAGACTTTTAACTAAGTCTTAATGAGTTCTATAGTTTCAATTTAAGATTGAAGTGGGGTGTAGCAGTAAACACTCTTGATGGAACTCACCTATCTGAATGTGGAGGTGGGTCGCTTCCTATGAGAATAGAGCTGATTCTCTAGAACATTCGATAAACGGGATTTGTCCGGGTACAAAAAGGACACAACGGCACGAACTTGACAAAGCACCTAGAGAGATATCACGCGTGGTTATTATCGCGGATTACACCAAACGATGGCAGTTCAAGACATCGCGTTCACCGTCCATCAAGTAGTCCCGGCAATTTCTCACTAAGCAAAGGTTCAAGACCTCATGGACACCTCTTGCCTAAGTGGTATTTCTCGCTTCCCCGTTTTTCTCGATTTTTATCGGTATTTCATTCATGTGGGGATTGTTGGAGAAAATGAGTTTTATTATTGGTTTTATAGTCTTGGTGAGAATGGAACTTAGGACCTTTGGGTCTCTAAGAGCACTTACTCATTTTCTTATGAGTGAATGAAACAGTAACCTTTAGTCCCACATTGGGTATAACTAATTAAAGAGGAGTTCCACTATATGGCTATTCCTTTATGGATAGTTAGTAAAACAATGTGGGTGGAACGGGTGGGTCAAAATATTTTTAGTTCACTAAGGCTTGGGGCTCGTGCTCGCGTCAACCAAGACTTATCTTTTTGACAAAATTCTTTTGAATTATTTCCTTAAATATTTTACAATCAAAATAAATTTTGTCTTAATGTGGGGGGGAGTTTGACTAGGCACAATATATTTTACTTACCTAAAAAACTCATGTGCGTGTAATGATCAATTTAATTGATTTAAATTTTCTTTCCGTTTTAAACTTTATTTGATTTAAAGAATAAATTAAATTGGTTGTTTTATTTCCGTTTTAAATTTAATTTATGGCTTCATGCAAGGAATTGATTAGAGAATTAATTGTCATTCTCGCACCTCTCTTATTTCTCGTTTATAAAAGAGACTCGAACTCTTCATTCCAATTTGTGTCCGGTAAGAGCTACTATCCTCTTCTTTTCGTCTCTCTCCCTCTCGTGGTCTTTTCTTTTCTTTGTGCCATTCTTTGTTGAGTTCGTAAGAGTGAGCAAGTCTTGTAGTGCTAACAGTGCTTGCATCGGGCAATTTTATCCTGGATACGACTTGACCACGGGGTATAGGCATGACTCATTCTTGAGGCGCACCGGTCAACTATCGTGTTAAGGGGCGTGTTGAACACGTGACTCTGTCCCCGTTTTCCATGTCCATTTGAGTGTTTATTTACCTTTGAGAAAATTTATTTCTAACATCTTCACATCTTCTTTTAGTGTTTTATTGTTACAAATTTGCAACAAATCCTACTCTTGGTTGTCTTGCACATCAATATTCAAGTATCCAAGTTAAAGACATTTGGGATTTTTCTTATATCGGGTAATTAATACTTACTTTGTTGGTTGATTGTATCCTTAATTTTTGTTGGATTTTTTTATTATTAGTTTTATTTTTCATAGAATACCTTCTTATTTTGTGATGTATAAGGGCTGTTGTTGCGGAGTGAGGAAATTGGAGCTGCCACTGAAGCGTGGCCTGCAGGATTGTTTGGGCTAGTATGATCTCGAATTCTTGAATCACCATATGTATGTTGTATGTTGCCGCTGCTTTGTGAAAATTAGGGTTCGTCGGTTTTCGCTTTCTTACACGCAGTGATTTGGCTTCGTTTAATCGTTATTACAATGGGAGATCATCCCCAGGATCCCCTAGAATCTCTAGATACCTTGATCTTCACAGGTAATATTATTAAAGCGAGAGAACCAACCTCGTTGATCTCAATTCTTTACCAAAACCAGCTCTTATCACGGAAAGGCAAGGGAATTATTCTAACGCTTGAGTTAGAAGATGAAGCTTTAGCAGACATGAAACACGAGTTTGATTGGTCGTATTGACACAAAAAAAATTGATATGAAGTTCGAGATCGCAACACAAACCCTATTATCACAATGGAAAATTAATGGCGATTGTAGATTTATTCCATTACCTAAAGGATTTTTCACGATGACTTTTTCTAACGCTAATGATGCTAAAAAGTATTGGACGAAGGTCCATACATCATAGAGACGACAAGTAAAAATGACACCAATCATCCATGCAATTCGTGGTTCAACCATGGACGATCGGTTTTGATCCGGCAAACAAAAAGCTTCATCGACTCTTGTTTGGGTTCAATATCCGTGTTTGAGGCAAGAGTATTGGACGGAGAGAATTCGCTAGGTATGTCAGCCACCCTTGGTAAACCTGTCAAAGTCGATGAACTAACTTTGAAGAAGACGTTTGGATATTATGCATCAGTTTTAGTTGAGATCGATTTTTCAAAACCGATTGATAAAACTGTTTACGTTCAATCAAGTTGGGATCCCGAGGGTTATGCACAGGTGGTGGAAATTCCAAAACATCCTGGGTTTTGCGAGCACTGCAAGGTTTTAGGTCATTCTATTGATCAATGTAAAAGCTAAATCACGGCCTGTAGCCGAGAAAATTATTCTACCAAGTCGGGTAATGTAGCAGATAATAATTTTAAAGATCGTAGAAGAGGCTGAGAATAGAGACTTTGTTCCCCAACAATGAAGAAGTCAACAACAATAATAAATCGTTACAAAGCGAGAAGACAATCGTATTCGAATTAGCTAAGGGTACAAAAACTAAATTCAGTGACAACGGTCTTTGAAAATTAAAGTAACGTAAACACCGGGAAGTTTG
Source organism: Papaver armeniacum (assembly GCA_023531295.1). Taxonomy (NCBI): domain Eukaryota; kingdom Viridiplantae; phylum Streptophyta; class Magnoliopsida; order Ranunculales; family Papaveraceae; genus Papaver; species Papaver armeniacum. The sequence continues at coordinate 397,800 of JAJJWW010002826.1, forward strand.
ATGTTTTTAAAAATATGGACGGAACTGAGGCAGATGATATGATGGGCGACAACCAAGAAGATGAGGGTGAAGAAGTGGAAAATGTTTATGATGAGTCATCTAAAGATGTTGGGGATAAACCTATAACTCCCGAAGTTGATATACGTAGTCAGCAATGAGAATAATCTCACCGGTTCTTGGAGCCGATGGAGTTGTTGTGAATGAAACCATACCCGAAACTATTGTATCGAGAGCAAGACCTTAGTTGTCGCCCTACTACTCAAAACTCCGGAATAGTAGTTGATGATCCCACTATTACTGAAATTAGACAGGGGATTGTTGTTGGTAACAATAAAAGACGTAAACGTACAAATAAATCTAAAGAGAATCTCTCGGAAGAGGAAATACGTATGTCAAAGTTCGCTCAAGAAATTATAGATGTCGCAGCAAATAATCTTATTGATGAATTAGCAGAGAAGGTAGCCAATGAGGATGTGGAACAAGTTGGAACTGATTATAATGAAGGGATGGATGCTGATATTAATCGATCGGCGATTGTACCTTATATTCCGGGGGGGTCTATAATAAACTCCCCTAACAAAGATAAAGGGTTTGACCCTATTGCGGAGGAAGAAGCTCAGAGAGTCTTGAATTTTATAAATATGAAATTGGCTACTGCATCAATTAATGGTAATACATCGAGGAGTAGTAAAGTGCGTGGACCTTTACAATCGCATAAACGCAATTTTAAATGAAGTTATGTTGCTAGAACGATGATTGCTACAAGACTTGAGTATTATGTAGGGTCCTTGGAGTTAGTGTGATATTAATGATTGAAGTTTAACGGGTGTTATAGGTTTTTACGTTTTCATGTAAGGGCCTTTGCCCATTTATATTCCTTAGATTTTTCGAGGTTTTGTCTGCCCTTTAGTTCTCTAAAGGGTCTGGGATCCTAGGGTCCCCTGGTAATTACTTGTAATTACTGTTTTTGGCTTTAATATTATGACTTAGCTAAAAAAAATGTTCTTTCAATTTGAGTTTGTATTTTACTCCGTATGTTGTTTAAAACGATTACAGAATTCTTGTTGGCATATAGATGACATGTAGCAGCAAACTTTTACAGCGAGAATGGACCTTTTTGTTTGACATGATAAATTGTTGCTGTGTCCTACTATTTCTTTATAGCTTTGTAAGCGTTTCTATTTTGTTGTTGCAGGTTTCTATTCTACTTTTGACGCCCTTCTTATCAAAGGTTATCTTACAACTTCAGCTGGTACCACAAGAATTTGTAACAGGCAAGCTTGCTGAACATTATTAGATTGGAGCTGGCGGTTAAAGAAAGATATTCTTGTTAGTCTACTAATACTGGAATATTTGTCAAAGTCTTGCAGGGCTAGCTGTTTTCTCTTGCATGCCAACAACATTGTCAAGTGGTGTGGCATTGACACAGGTACGACGGCTCAATGTTCTGTGATGTAAGATATTGACTTGGTGCATTTAGTATTGAAGTTAACAAAGGGGTCATGAATATTCACAGCTTGCTGGTGGGAATACCGCTCTGGCTCTTGCAATTACAGTGATATCTAATCTGATTGGCATTTTGACTGTAAGTATCTCGAACTAGTAGTGGTATTACGTATTTATGATCAATTTGGTTTGTTCTATGAGAATTTCAGGATTTTCTTTTTGCTGCGGATTTAGTGTCACTAAAATTGTTTGCTGGTGTTCATTTTATAGGTTCCGTTATCTATCTCGAAGTTTATAGCTGATGGAGTTGGCGTATCTGTACCAACTAACCAACTGTTTAAAAGCCTTGTTGTCACACTTGTTGTCCCTCTAGTGTTGGGAAAGGTAATAGCTCTTTTTGTTTAGTAAAAGCAAAGCATATCAATTTTGTTCTTGTATTTGACATACTCATATTAACTTTCATGATGTTGTTGTTGGAAGCCTGATAAATTATTTACTTTTACAGGTTTCTCGAGATTGTTTCAAGGGTGAGTAAGTCTTTCCGTTGCACCTTTCTTTTTGTTTTAAAAATTTGATGAGAGATATTTAGTATCCTTTGTTAAAGGCATACCATGTACGCAATGTGTAGCGACTTACAGAAGGGTTTTCTCTTTTTATACTTGGCTTGCTTGTTCTTTGCTTTGTATAGGAGTGTCAGAATTCGTTGATCAAAACCGCAAGAAGTTATCCATGCTTAGTGCAATCTTACTTAGTCTCGTAAGTTAATCTGGACATATTTATTGTATTCTTTATTGAGATTTTCATTAGCTGAATATGACTTAATGGATATATGTAACTAGCAAATATTTTTGAAACTCAAGTGTTAGGGATTTGGTTTCTTGTGCTGATCAGCTCAAATTTGAAGGGTTCGGTACTAATGTCAGTGGATGAGCTGATATTTTTTTCCCCTGGCATATACTCTTGATTCGGTTTGATCAGTATTTGACGTTTTGAATTCCATGGATCAATCTGCAACCTTATGTTGATAATTATATGGCTAAGTTCACCTCAGTATCCACTAGCCACTAATAACAGCTCTTCATTTGCTGGAAATTTGATATGTTGGAAGTTCAGTTGATTTTATTTAAACGCTTGCTCTACTCCGATATACTCAAGATGAGCAGAAGTAGTTTTTTGTATGAAATGAATCAAATTTACTTATTCAGCCCTAAAATATGATGTGATGGGTTTCTTAGCCCCTGCATCATGATGTGAAGAGATTATATGTTGTTTTCTTGTTTATGGCTCTTCGTTACAAGTCTTTTTGATCGTGATTATCCAGGTTCCATGGATGCAAGTGAGTAGATCAAGATCACTGTTGCTGATGGTCAAGCCAACAATGTTTCTTATAGCTATTGGACTCGGAATGTAAATCAAATGTCAATCACTCTTCATTACTAGCTTTCATGTTGATGGTGTTATTTATTTTTCATATAGTAGTATGAGCTATTTTTGATTGAGTTCTATCAACTTGTATTTGGGCGGAACATTCTTGTTTACGCATTCAATGTCTAATCATTTTCTTAGTAACTGACAATGTGACTCAATTCATCTATTGCAGGGTTTCACATCTCATTCTACTAGCATTTAATACAGTCGCAGTTCAGAGCCTATTAGTTGCTACTGGTGGTAAAGATTCTATTTTCTCAGAGAAAGGGAACGCTCGTGCGCTCATAATCGTTGCTAGCCAGGTAAGGTCTATAAAGTTGTAGTCTATAAGCAAAATATTAATGCTGACTGAATCTAGAAAGGGCATCAGTCTAAATTGCCATTTATGTCAATTCTCTTGTGTATACTAAATAATCAGGTTATCAAAATTGGGTGTACTTAATGAAACTATAATGTGTTGGGTAGTAGATTGGCGATTTTTTATTTTATTTTTTGTTATAGTAGATCAGCGATTTCGCTTGTCCTGTGTCATGCCTGTGGTTTTCATTCTGGTTCTCATCGTATAAGAGATATGCTGTCTCATGAGTCGGTATTGAACTAGTATCTCTATCTTTCTGTAGAAAACATTGCCTGTCATGGTAGCAGTTGTAGAACAGCTCCATGGTGCTTTGGGTGAATCAGCGCTGTTAGTTCTTCCTTGTGTGGCTGCTCATATTAATCAGGTTAATGTTCATTTTCTTTGTCTCCATGCTAATTCCAACTTAATATGGCAAAGCGACTTACATCAATTTATGTTTTGCTTAGATCATCATCGACTCTTTTCTGGTTAACTACTGGCTTCAGAAGGATCAGGTATCCAGCAGTTTGAAGGAAGCTTGATGATAGCTTTCATTTCTTTGGTAGGTAAGACCAGCTGGCAGCCTTCATTATTCTCTGATTGTAATTTGTAGAGAACCCAATATGGATATGGAATGAGCATGCTTAATAAATATTACTTGGTCAAATGTTTCTCGCCACTTTTGCAATTTCTTGATCTTATATCTAATCTATCATGATAACCTAAACTATTAGCATGTGACAGTTCAACTTATATGATCTTTTCCATTACAAGCTCCAGTTTAGTTGTATTGAAGCATTAATGTCTAGATAGGAGAAATGTTATTAAACCCACAGTTGGAAACCCAGCTGACAGCTGTAGCCCATTTCTTGTGGTGTCCACATAAACACAGAACACAATATTAACAAACCATTCATGGTAAACTGGATCTTGGATCCGGTACATGTGAGATAATTAACCTAGGCTTATCTAGAAGAAGTAACAGAAGTTACAAGCTACATCCTGGTGAACTGCAAACACTAGATGCGCAATGTTCCATGCATGTTATTCATACCCTGTTTGACTCAACATCTTAACAAGAGCTAGGAAAACAGGGGGTGAAGGGTATGGAAAAGTAGGTCTCACATGTTAAATCTCAACCGTTGTTTGCCCATCTCTAATTTGGAGGATGGTGAAATATTTTTTATGTCTCATTTTACACCGTCTCTTAAATATTTTTTGAACACACGTGGCCCTCTTCCTGTACTATTCTGTATGTTTAGGATGTTATCTTCTCATTTGCCTAGCGATAGTTAAGAGGATGAACAAAACGGCTACGAACAACACAGTTTTTCATTGTATGGATGGAGAAGTATGACATTGATTTTTATTTGTAGCAAGTGTAAGACCCCTCAAGCAGTTAATTATATTTATTGGTTTAGTCTACCAGTACTTTCCCGGTCATGCAGTCCTCTTAACTGGTCCATAATAACATATACTTCGAAACACGTCAGCAAATAGCGTGCCGTTAAGTCTGGGATTATATCAGTGTTTTGCATAATTCATGCCAGTATTATCCTTTTTCTAGTCAAGACCTGGAGGTCTATAGAAAATGGAGATACTTATAGACGTTTTAAAGCTTTTACTTCGGAGTCCTAAGTTACAGTACTAGCTTGAATCAATTTAATTTTTGTTTAGATCATCATCGACTTGGTTTAGGTGATCTGCTGCTTTTTGAGTATGTAAAGAAGATATTTTATGAGGACCCATTACTCTAAAATCGTATATAAATAATACCCAGTGATCAAAATCTCTTAAAAATCCTAAACTAGAATAAACTTTAAGGCACTTCTATCAGCAATTTTATCAAACATCGGTTGAGCATTGTACAAAATATCTTAAGCAAAATATAGACAAGAACTTACGTCAGTGGAAGTTGGAATTATGTAGCTTTCAAGACAATTAGAAGTTTCAAACATAAGACAATTAGAAGTTTCAAACATAAGAACCAGCCAATAATTGTTTTCTGTTAAGTTGAAATTTTGGAAGGAAAATGGAAGGTGGTTCAGTCTCTCAAACTTGCCCGGAACAAACTTCATTGATTTTGCTTAACTTTTTTATAAACTAAACCGGGTCGGTTCGGGAGAAGTCGGGTATCCGTATCTTGGTGAAGTACGAAAAGAGGAGAGATGGAGACAGAAGACGAACGACGAAAGAGAAAAGGAAACTGGTTTCTATTTGAAGTCAAATTCCGATTGTATCATTTGTTGCACGCGTAGACGCGGACACGACCCGACGCTGACGCGGACATTACAAAATTTTCAAAAAACTAGGACGTGGACACGTATATACATATTTTATTTATATATTATTTATATATATAATCATGTATTTATACAGCAAAGTCAAGTATTTCGACCCTAAAAATTTGAAAATGATGTTACATATGTATAAATTTCAAAAGAAAAGAAGATATCGTTTGTTTATACACGCCGAATGTCAAATAATCAGTGCTATTAAACACATAGCACAGCCAAATGCATTCTTAGATCAACACATGTCCAACTAAGGGTATATGTGATGTCATTTCCAATTACAAAATCCTAATAAAGACCTAAATTATTGATCTAAATGTTTGCCTTTCTTCATTTGGTTAATAATAGTAAAAATAAAGGAAAAAGTTTATATGAAAATGAAAAAAAAACATGCGTCGGACACGCATCATCGGTGCGTCCAAACCAGACGCGCGCAGGACGCGCAAACGTGTATGCGTCCCACACGCGTCGTGTCAGCGTCCCACACGCGTCCCGTGTCTGCCACGAGTCGGACGCGGACACGGCTCAAGAAATGGAGCATCCGTGCAACCCAGGTTGCGTGGTTTAGATGGTAGAAATCAACGAGGGTACTTTAGTAAATGAGGGTGGACACGGTACAAAAATCCTTCTTTTCTTTATATTAGTATATATACGTACTAGAACTTCACCCGTGCCGTAACGGCACGGCCTCCATAGTAAGTAAAAAAAATTTATGTCAATTTAAACCTTTGTCATTCTTTTGTTGGCTCTATAGCTCTATATAAAGTGACAATTTTTCCCCATGTTTTTAATTGTTATGTTTTTTTTTCCAGAGAATTGCTAGGCCGATCGAAATATTTGTCTCGAAAAAATTACCGGGTGAAACATGTAGTGGGATCAACTGAAAACCTTTACTATCCCTATCATCGCTGGGTTTTTCTCGGGTTATTTTTCGGGAAAAATTATGGTCAACCTGTACAATTGTTTCTTCTGTATTAATTACCATCTTATTTTCAAATTAAAAAAAATCAACCACAACTTCCATAATAATGTTACATGTGTCCTAACGACATAGACCGACACATTGAGCACATGCACTACCATCACCAGAACCACCCATCACCACTACCTTTTCCACCACCAAAGATTATCGCCACGGGCTCCATGCACTACCACTCACAAAGACCACCCCAATCATCTGTAATGATTATAATAAATTTATTATTTATTTAATAAAAATATATTATTAAGACATTTAGAATGAGAGATTAGTAAAATATTTATTATTTGAAGTTAATGATACAATAATGATGTAAACAACCACAACCATTGATTTATCTTTTTCCTAAATAAATCTCAGCCGCTCTTTATCTTTCCTAACTTGTTACAAATGCAAAATTTAGACTAATATGTTAAAAAAATAATTTTACAATTTTTTTTGGTATGGTAATTTTTTCAATTATAATGGCTATTTATCTTGGTTTGGTATCTAACTTTCAGAATGAGCTTTGTTACTTTACAGTCCTCAATTGTTCATCTTCTTTCCCGTCTCGACCCGACAAAAATCTGGCCTATAATATTTATTATAAATTTTAAAAAAAATAAAAGGAATAAAAAAAAAACAAATTTAAAAACTAATACCAAATAAAAAAAAACAAGGGTAATTATGTAATTTATCTACCTTAGGATACCTTTCTCATCCCACTACCACTACTTCTGCCACCACCACCGCCACCATTAACGTCATCACTATACCATTCTCACCAACACCCACCACCATTATCCGCACCGCTGATCTACCACCCCCTCATACCACCACAACCACCATTAATGTCAATTGATTTAGTGTAAAATAAGTTTATTTGTACTGTATTAATGAATTATATTTATTTGATTTGTTAAAAAAAATTATTATGAAATATCAATAAAACATATTTTTTTTAAAGTTAAATAAACTAATCATTTTTCGGCCGTAGATTTAGCTTTCCCAAGAATGAATCCAGAGCGTCCTGGTTTGGTATATGGGATTCAGAGCTTGGTTTCTTTATTGTCCTCAACCGTTTATCGTTTTTCCTGTCCCTACCCGATAAAAATCTGGCTTATAATATTTATTTTAATTTAAAAAAATTAAATAAAAACAAATTTAAAAACTAATAATGTATCAAATAAATAACCAAGGGTAACTAATTAATTTATCTACCTTATGACACATTTTTCATCCCACTACCACTACTTCTTCCACCACCACCACCACCATTAATGTCATCACTCCACCATTCTCACCAACACCCACCTCTGATCCACCGTCCCTGCCCACCATCACAACGACCATTAGTGTCAACTGATTACTATAAAATAAATTTATTATGTATAGTATTAATGAAAGTGTATTTATTTGATTAATTAAACAAACATCTATTATGAAATATTAATAGAACATTTATTATTGAAAGTTAATTAAACTGATCATCTTACGTCCGTAGATTTAGCTTTCCCAAGAATGAATCCTGACCGCTCTTTAACCTGCCTAAGTTAAGTTGTCCAAACTATACTTTATAAGGGAGATTAGCCCTTAACCCGCGGCCAGAAACTGACACGGGCCATGATGTTGGTTCATTTTTAATATATCGTATAATTTGTGTCTCGAATACTTATCAACTCCTTATGATTTAATATGGGTTTGTCATAAAAATAGTCGGGATTTTCCTCTCTTTTTTTCTTGTTTTTTTCCTTTAATATTTTACCGCCGGAGATTTGCTCAAACGAAAGAAATATAATCTTAACTTCCAGACAATTTTTTATTTAGGTTCATTGCTTATAATGAGATAATTTTCTACATGAACATGGAAGTTTAAATATTTTTTGGAAATATGTCGTCAGCAGCGCTCACCTTAGTGAAATCAACTAATCAATATCGTCCATAAAAGTCTCCCCATGCTCCTATTTCGCTACAATTGACTCATTTATCATGGTCATGTTGTCGATCCTCCAAATAGGCAGAGAATAATATTTTTTTGCATCGAACGGATGATACAAACTCTCCAATGTGACATGGTTTTTCTGTAATATTTCAACACCCATCAGATGACAATGTTTAAAATGTGTACCAATTACCTTTTCGAAGGGATTGTATATATGCAAACCTCTGCCATTAAATCTTCAACAAAGTATTGTTCCCAACAGTTCGTCTTAACGAAGGCTTTGGTAACTTCAAAAGTCTTGGACATTTTGTCACTTCCATATGTTCCTACCTTCACTTGGAATACAATCTGGCGACACATTACCTCATAAAGAACCTTGAACACATATTGTACTCCCTGATCCTATTTCAAATTTATAGGTTGTCAATAGATCCTTTACCAAAAGTTGACATCTTCTACATTGAATATTAAAAAAAAATTATAGTATTGTGCACCGTTGCTTTCTAAGATTGTAGTTTTAAAATTTGGTCTCTTCAAGTCCCACGACTTTCTAAGTTTATATATCCTATTTGTTTTTAACATTTTAGTTAGCCATATTATGTTTGTTACTAACTTTAAACTTGATGTCATCTTCTACTGTGAACTTTATGTGATTTCAGAATCCAAATAGTTATACCTCTTTCATTCGTATCAAGTAATCCATCGTATATACCAACAATTCTTCTACAACAATTCCTTTCTTTTGCCCTTTCCGGACCATCGATAGCCATTATTATCAAAAGCAATCTGTCTAATTTTTGTTGATGTTATGTATTTGCAATGTTCATTTTCTTAAATAAATAGATTGTGGAAAAACTAAAAAAAAAAAGAACATAAGTATTTCATCGGGTCTAAGTTACTATATCCAAAATACTCCGAACACTGCTTCTGGTGCATTGTTTCCTCAAATTCATCGTTGGATTCTAGACAGTACATGCAATACAATCATTTGCGAAGTGAGCTATTTGCGCAAGTGTGGTCAATGTATCCCTTACCTGTAATAATAATAACAACATGTCAATTTTTTTCAAGGCGTGCACTTGTAAATGGTATGAATCTAATGGATTTGAATTGTACCTCAATCTTAGATATCACCTTCTTCTCACATAACATAGCAATTGAGGAAGGACAAATCTTGACCACTCTTTACATAGGCAGAGTTAGCCAAACTATGTTTTGAAATTGTCTTACGTGGAAATTATTATTAATTCATATTTTAGTCGGCTCCTATCGAAGCCGATCTAATTAGTCCTATAGAATGTTAATCTTAAAATTTTGACCTGATTTCTTGACCAAATTATTGAAGTATTCTCGGTCATGTTCTCGCTTTGTGTGATCTACCCATCCGTATCTACTCTACCTTCTAACTTGATGAATGAAACCTATACATATTGATCCGTAATTTGATATTGTTGATTTGTAATCAAGAGGTCGCATGATTTGAGAATGTAAAATATAAAAAATATTCTATAAACATCGGAGGCAAAATTTAGATTTATGATTTAGAGTTTTTTATGATGATTTTGATGAACAAACAAATATTTTCAAATAGTTGTTGTCTTTGTAGGTAGTTGTCGCGAAACAATTCGACATTGATGGTCTTTCAGGAAAGAAAATATAATAGTAGTTGAGAGAGCGATAATGTTCTCTTACGCGGGCACACTAATTGCCTTTATATAATACGGATACCGTTTCGGTGATCCAACAGTCATGATCATATTGTCTTATACGTTCCGGTATCATCCTCAAAATATTTGATTTTCGTCCTTATCAATGGTGCCAAAAACAACCAATTACATCTTTCACAATACAATGTTGCATGTTTTGTGAAGATTTATTTTTACTCGGTCAATAAAACTCACTAAAAAGCAAAAACTATTATTATCCACTACTATTACCAACACCCACACTAGTGGAAATCAGCAGTTTCGCGACCGAAAAAGCAAGTCATTTAACTCGTATCTATGACTTGCTTTGTCGGTCGAAGAAAGGGTCGTTGTTTGAGCTTTTTCAACTAGGACGTGTCTATGGGGGTCGTTGAAAATCTTATATCAACGACCGATGTCAACGGTCAAAAATTTATGACTGTCTTCAGCCAGTCATGGATATAAATCTTAATATAAAAAAAAAATAGATTCAGATTGGCTGTATGGCCTGACTGAATCTAACAAAGTCTGAAATTAACCAGAAATGAAATTCAAATTAGTATTCAAATGAAACTCAAATTAGAATTCAAATGAAAACCAATTTCAAATCAAATAAAAATTAAACTTGCACACAAAAAATCACTCAATTTAACATTCATTGATTCATTGGTTTCAAATTACACAAAGGATTAAAATTTGCGATTCGACTGAGTGTAATCTGTAGTTCTAGGATTCCATTACAAAATGATGAACTAAAAACTTTGATTAAACAGCAAAATTATAAACTTCGATGATGATGAAGAACGTTTTCCTACTTCATAATGCGTACCTGCACAGAAAAATCCATCAACAAAATTGCAGAGAGGCAACAAGATGAATAACCAAAATAACTCAACAATTTTGTCCTTCCTACCGATAAACCAAAAGAGGAAGAACCCTATTACAATCCCAACCGAGGAAGACGAAATAAAGCATGAGCTACAACAAAATTCATCTATGGAAACCATCGAATCATTATAGAACCGATACCATAAACACATGCAACAATCAGAGAGAAAACTAAAGGAGGATAAAAAGTGCAAAGTTGTGAAGATTAGTACAAATTAAATTCCTCAGATCAGTTAAGCATATATTGTTAGCATGTTTGGTTTCATCTTCTAAATAAATATGACAGATGAACAAACTAATATATGAGAGAACTAAAAGCAAGGTAGGAGTCTCTTTAGACAACTAACATCTCTTTTCAACATGATTAAGAGCTTCCCTCAGTAAACCCATGTTTTCATTCATTACCATATATAAGGATAAGATAAGGTTATTGGTTCTTTGAATTTTACAAATACAAGCTCATCATGTGATACCACTGCACCACAGGATCAATTCAATTTCACACAATTCTAACAAAAGAAGTTTGAATTACTAGTGAAGCATGCTAGCCAGTGGAATCAACAGGAAGAAAGTATAAAGCGCTATATAAACTACTTTTGCACTCTATAAACTACTTCAATAAAATTTAGGATGAAGTAGTTTGGTGTCAATCCATCTCAGCTCATTTGGTAGTAAGTTATACACTATGACATAGACAAAACTAAATTAAGAAAACAATTTCAGAACTTGCACTAAATTTGGTGTCAAACAAGCATAGGGACCCTAGAATTCACCAGCCACGTTACTAAGTTCTTTTTTGTTTATAATAGTACTAGTTCTAGAAAAATGACACTATAAATCGTTTGGATCCACCACACCAGAAACAAGCAAATAGAAAGTAATGTATAACGCCATGTGCAAGAAAGACCAATAACATTTCTGATCATTTTCTAGAATGAGTAGGATGAAAATGGATCCATAATGCACAATTATGAGAGATACGAGTACCACTTCTGAAAGTTAATAAGTGGAACCTTATCCAATTAGCAGAAATTTAGAACCTGCACAGATGTATAGAGGAATACCCTAAGTTGGAAGTGAACTTGGCATCGAGAAGTACCAAAGAGAAGCAACCATGAAGTCGAACCTTGTGAGCCGATTAACCAAACCTTGTAATGCCAAACCTTAGGGTTAAGTATTGGCACCTTCGATACATGGCGAGATAAGCTAACGTAAAGAGACAGAGATGAATAGCCCGGATCTCCGTCTCCCACCCACCCTACAAGGAATCAAACCAAAATTGAAGTTAGTGACAAACGAAAACAAAGTAAATCTCAAACTACCATCCTAGAATAATAAGTACAATTCACAATTACTTATGCATAATAGTTTCACGCTTTCAAGCACCGAAAAGGTAGCTAGATTCTTTTTTAAATTTGTTGATACGTAGTCATACGAAGTGAAACAAACATTATGACAGCATGAATTCAAAACGCTTGAAAAGCCAAGGTAACAAAGAAGATATTCACTATTATACTACTGACTATGATTGAACACTTAACTAAAGAAAGGTTCGTAAGTATATTCATTTACAAGAGGTTTATCATGGAACAATCATGCTCATTTTGGGATGGCTGCAACAAAAATACAAGGAGGTGGTTTAAGAGACTACGGTTTTAGTGCGGAACAGATCCAGGCGAGCAACAAAAGTTAAAGCATTTTCAGTATTGCCACCTCCTTGTATCCTCCTTGATGTTAATTGCACAATTCAGGTGCAAGGTTCTTATAAGGAGAAAAAAAAATGAAAACTTAACTAAACCATTTTGCAGGAATCCAATTCCTTTATAAACACAGTTCACTAACCTGTCACGTAATAAGAACTCGTTTGCAGCTCTCCTTGTATGATTATTGATGCTATCTACACGATACAGGTGCAAGGTTCTGATAAGTAGACAAAAATGGGAAGCAATCTGTGCTTACTTTAAAAGAGCAGCAGTATTAAAGATATATAAATATGGTGAAATAGAAATCCAAATGCCACAGCAAAACTAAATGCGAAAAAATGGGTTTCGGTCATTTCAAAAATTAATAATTCTATAAACTTACCATAATTCAGATAGCTTCAGGTGAGCATCAACTTAGTCAGCAAAGATGGCTTCATCGTCCTAAACACTGAAACGTCAATGAACTTTTGTATGGACTCTTCTAAATTATAGTTTTATAAATCCATTATCCATAATTATTTTTAAGAAATATGGTGATGGATGCTAGTTGATTATGACATAATACAAACCTCTGCATATTTTTCAACAAGGGACGGAGAAAGGGATCAACCAAGAGTGTCTTATCAGTTTGGAGTTGGATCAAGACTTCCTTCTCCCCATTTAGAAAGCTCCCTACAAAGAAGTCAAATAAAAAATATAGAAAACAGCATTAGTACCTTAAAAAATATAGAAAACAACATTAGTACCTTATATATTGACAACTTAACATATAACACAGGCATTCTTAAAACATAGACAAAATTTGAAGTGTATAGAATAGTCTTACTTGAAGGAAGAGTTATCAAACACTAGGGGGGTTGGTTGCCCAGGGTCCCTCAAATTCAGAGGATTCTTTGTGGCACCTTCCCTGTGAAATTTGAACAACACATAGTAAGTACAAACCTAAAATGTATGAAGATAATACAAAATACAAATATCATGTCGTTATGATGCAACTAGAAAAAGCGAAATAAAGACTCTTGGTTACACCACTAAGAAATATCAATCAAAAAATTTAATGTCCACGGTAAAAAGGATGAGAAAAATGAATGTGAAAACAGCCCAAGGTGTGGCCACAGTTCCACTCATCTCGTGAGAGATTCAACCACATCACTTGTAAGCATAACAACCTCGCTTAAAACCCGTAATTATACCTCGCTCATATAAGGAACTTCCTCAATAAATGTACAATAAACTTAAGCAACACTACAATCAACATTAAGTGGATCCATTTGCATATAACTCAAACTATAATTGACATTAATCCTTCTCAAGAATAGATACAAACCCAAAGAATAAAAAATATACGTATTCCTAATGTATAGTCTTACCTTAGCACCTGGATGTTCAACTCCTAGCATCTTTATAAGAAAAACATAAAGCAAATGTTGAGCAACATGTTCAGCAACACTATATTACATATGAGTCCTGTAAAATACACAAATTCACTTCAATATTCCATTCCAGAATCACAACCAATTGATATAAATCTATTACTAATGAACATTTCGAATTACCTTTATTTGTAAGGAATATACATATGGCTGGAGCAACTCTTTCCCTCACTAGTCTTCCACTTAGAAGGCTAGCAATACATATGACTGAGTCAAATATAACATATCCTGAAATTCATCCAACAACAACTCCTATCAAAAAGCCACTTTCAGTTTCTTGCCATGGCATCTACGAATGACCCAACCGCTATCATAGAAAACAAAATGCAAACAACTAAACAGATTCAATTAAAACAACTAAACAGGGGACATCTAACCAGTGAGCTAAAAACAATCGATTGTGCGATGAAAATAAAAAGTAACGAAGTTTCTGTACCAAGTACCAACCATAGAAATAGATTCTTAGTGTGAGGGTAGACTTTTACTTCTCAGATTGAAGAAGACTTCAACCAAACAATTTGGAGATTCAATACAGCCTGCACATCCTTAGTATCAAAATAAGAAAAGCAAAACAATAATATAGACATGACTAATCTGACATTACTCTTAATAGATCAAAATGAAGTAAACTCACCCTAGCGACTGCATCTCTGTCCAAATGACCCACAGAAATATAGATTTAACTAAGTGGGAATGTTATTTATGCCCCTACTATCCATGGGTCATGCACAAACACCCTTATGAGTCTTTACAAATACCCCTAATGGCGAATTGAAATTATTAATGAGAAAAATAAATAACATAATTCCAGTTTTAACCTTTAACTCTTATATTCCGAAACTTCTTTTTTATTTCTTCTTCTTCTTTATTTCTTCTTCTTCTTATAAAACTCCATCTTTCGTCGCCACCACCATTTCCGTCGCCACCACCATCTCTCCATCGCCACCGCAACCACCTTCATAAACACCACCATCGTCTCTATCATCACCATCTCAGTGAGTTATCATTTATCTCTCTTCTCTTTCTCTCTGGCAATCACCACCACAAACAACAACAACCCCATCGTTCCACCTCCAATTCCACCGCCACCTCAAAATCCACTGAATCTATCACCAGATCCATCAAAAATCTGAACTGTTAGCCAATACACCACCGGTGACAGAGATCGAGAAGAAGCTAGGGTTTGCATTTTAGTACATCAGTTGAAGAATCTGGTGATAATTTTGACGGATTTCAGAGATTGGGTTTTGTGGAGATTAAGAGAAGGACATGGATCTGAAAGTGGAGGAGGTAATGGAATTGATGTTGTTGAAATAATTTATTCACTGCAAATTCCATCAGATGCAGAAATTAAATGTTATTCTTCTTAATTTAAACTTGTTTATCACTAAATTTATTTAGGAGTTGCAGAAATTAATACCAGTTGAAGATTTAGGAGATGGATCGATTTTAGATTTCAATTTACGGTAATTTTTGGTTTAGATTTGTTGCAAGAGTTAGAAATGGAAAGCTGGTGAAGCGGGCAGATTGTTGATGATTGAAGGAGAAATTAGTGTTTTGATGTTATAGATGTCTAGGTATGTATGAAATTGCAGGAGGATCTACAAGATGGAGTTATGGGTCTGGTAGGTGTATGAAGAAATAGGTTGGTCTTTGTTGCAAGAGTTAGAAATGGAATTATGTTTCTTGTCAGGTATGGTTTATGAAGCTGCAGAAGATGGTTGTACTGGTGAGGATGCAATTGCAGGTGGTTGTCACTAGTGGTTGTACTGGTGAAGATGCAATTGCAGGTGGTTGTACTGGTGAAGATGCAATTGCATGTGGTTGTCAATGGTGGTACAGGCAATGGTAGGTTTTTATGATAATGTACATGAACTGGGATAGGATATGGAGTCTTGGGTATGGTGGTCTTGAACTGTAACATATAGTGACATGAAGTTGCATATTGTTTGTGGTACTGGAAATGGTGGAACTGAAATTGCAATACTGCAGGGTTAGTGTTTGAATGAAGTGGAGGTGGTTTGTTGTGTTAGTAGTAGTGTTTGTTGCAGTGGACTTGTGTTGGATGCCTCAAACTATGGGAGACAAGTTGACCAAGTTGCTTCCGCTATTGGAGACAACTTGAGCTAGTTGCTTACTTTTTTAGAGACAACTTGAGAAAGTTGCTTTCACTTTTGGAGGCAACTTCAGCTAGTTGATTCCATATTGGAGGCAACTTGAGCTAGTTGATTCCGGATTCGGAAGCAACTTGGTCATGTTTTTGGGTCCATTCATTCATCGGAAATTATCTTATACCTATATCTTAGAGTAGTTGTGACGAATTTGTGGTGAAATGGTAACACAAGGTTGTGTTGATTTCTTTGATGATGGTTGTCTGCTTTGATGATCATGCTTTAAAGTCAAGAGGAAGATGAATGCTTAGGAAGTTGAGAAGGAACTCAATATGAATCCAGGCATTGAAGTTGTTACTGCTTGTGTGTTGCTGATGGTGTTTGAGTAGGGGCATGGAAGTGACTGCAGTTATTGGCTCATGTTATGGATGGTGTGGTGTTGCTCAATGGTGTTTGGAGTTGCGTGTAGAGAGATGGATGGTGTGGTGTTGTATGGTGGCTGTTTGAATTATTGGTTGAACAACGATGGGGTGGCGAACCTGTGGTGCAATGGTAGCACAACCGACTATATGTCGATGATGTGTGTTCGATTCACACTAGGTTCACTTATTTGTGTATAATTTTTTTTTTTTGGAGACAACTTGTGCTAGTTGCCTCCATATATGGAGACAACTTAGGCTAGTTGATTTCACTTTTGAAGACAACTTTGTGCTAGTTGCCTTTCTTTGTTGAAGACAACTTGAGCTAGTTGCCTCCGATATGGACACAACTTCAGCAAGTTGACTCCACATGGTGGTGGTGGTTGGCGGCGGCGGTGGGTGTCGGTTGTTGGCGGCGGCGGTGGTAGTGGACAGTGGTGGTGTTCGTTAGCGGCGGCGGTGGTTTGGTGGTGGTGGTGGACAGTGGTGGCGGTGGTGGTGGTCGGTGGTGGTGGTGGTGGTCGGTGGTGGTGGTGGTCGGTGGTGGTGGTGGTTGGTGGTGGTGGTCGGTGGTGGTGGTCGTCGGTGGTGGTGGTTGGTGGTGGTGGTGGTCGTCGGTGGTGGTGGTTGGTGGTGGTGGTGGTCCTCGGTGGTGGTGGTAGGCGGTGGACAGTGGTGGTGGTTTGCGGTGGACAGTGATGTGGGCATTAGAAATATTTTTTTTTATTTTTTTTGAATAATGGTGGTGGTGGTTTTGTATATTCACTATATAAGAGAGGGTATTTTAGTAATGTATTAGGCTTAGGGGTATTTGTAAAGTTGATAAGGGTATATTTCAAGGGGCCTCATAGTAGGGGTATTTAGATAATGTTTAATGCCCTATGAGAAAAGATTTCAAATTATTATGTCAATATATCAACATGAAATATTACAGGGGATGCTCATAAAAACAACACATAATCTAATTTCACACTACTGCTCAATCAGAACCTGACATGGTCAAAAATAATCATAAGAACTAATAAAAAAGCTCTAATGTCAATTTTCTAGTCTAGCAATTTTCACATATATTTGCATCTAAATCTTATCTAAGCAATCAAATTTAATGCACTAAGAAAAGCACTTCAGAATCTAAAATCAGAACATAATCACCATTAAATCAAAACAAATAAGCTAAATACAAATCAAATCAGAACTAAGAACATAACCCTAAACCAAAAAATTATCACCCAAATCAAACAAAATCAGATATACCTGATGAAATTTCTGAACTTCAACTTAAGTTGTTCAGATCTACCTGAAATCAACCAATACAACAGTTGTGGTTAAACCCCATGAACAAAATCGACCAGTAAAAGAAAAGGAAAAAAAAAATTGAATCCAAAACCTTAGCTTTCCTGAGGAAGATATGAACTACAATTAATCTCTTGAGATTACCTGAAATCCACCAATAAAACAATTATTGTTAACCCCTTGAACAAAATCGACCAGTAGAGAAAAAGAAGAAAAAAAATTGAATCCAAAACTCTAACTTGCCTGAGGAAGATATCAACTACAACTAAGCTCTTGATATTTACCTGAAATCCACAACAATTATTGTTAAACCCCATGAACAAAATTGACCAATAAAAGAAAAAAAAATTGAATCCAAAACCCTAACTTGCCTGAGGAAGATATGAACTACAATTAAGCTCTTGAGATTTACCTGAAATCCAACAATAGAACAATTATTGTTAAACCCTATGAAGAGAATCGACAAGTAAAAGAAAAGGGGGAGAAAAAGAAAACTTCAATCAAAAACCCTAACTAAATACCTGTACCTGGTGATTTTGAAAATTAAACCTAACTGCTCCTCGATTAAGATATGTAAAAGGTTAATCTTAGTGAGGGTTTGTGATTTAAGGGCATAATTAGTCATCAATGGTTTAGTTCTGAGAGAGGAGAAGAAAATTTGGGTGGTTTTTTTTTTCTCTGTGAATGTCTCTGTGAATGAACTAATGAAGAGAGAGAGAGAGATTGCCAATAATAACGAGGTGGGAAATGGTGGGAAGTTAGATTTCACGTGTAAGAAAAGTACCACTGAATCAACTAGGTACAGCGGTCGTGGTGTGGGTTAATGAATCGGGGACATAGATGTAATTAAAATTTTTATGGAACGACCGGTTTTAGCACTTGGGATGTGCTCCGAAAATTTACCACATCAAGGACAGTCTTGACCGGTCCACGGTCTGATGACCGCCGATGAGGGTCAAGGATATGGGTCGTTTAACCCCCCTTTTCCACTAGTGCCACCACCATAAAACCATCCACTGCCACTATTTCTTCCACCAATAGTAATGTTACCGCCTCCACCATTCACAAACACCCGCCTACTGTTTATACTAACCCTACTTCCACTACCACCATTAGAATTAATATAGCTTTTAGTACGATTATTTATTAATAAAATTATGTATTTATGTTAGATTATTAAAGGGACATTTATAGTAGAAATTTAATTAATCATTATGAACAATCAATGAGATACTAATTAATAAAGTATTTAAACATGGTTAAGTTAAACACACCCCAAAGATACATTTGTTTTTGCCAAGGAAAAATCCCGACCACTCTTTACATAGAAAAATCAATAATGAATAATTTCATATGTTCTGATCTTGATTTGTGTCGTTCGTTTAGTTATTACATAACATGGCAATTAATTGCGCCAATTTTTTAAAATGGACATGTGTTTTATCGAGTCTATTTTAACATTAGAATGATCAACCACGTTTTATACTTTATAATATAACGTTACATATTTTGTGGCATTACAAAATTAGCATAATATGTTTTTGTTCACCAATACCCGCCACCACCATAAAACCATATGAATCCATTTTTTTTATCCACCACCACCTAGTGGCAGCGCCAAGGGTTGACTAACCTGCTGGCTCTAACCCCTTAAATTTTTAATAACTACATAAATTTTTTAGTTTATTTTATAAATAGTACTTTGTCCATATATATTTATGGTTTAGTCCACCAAAGCTTACATGTTTCTTTTTTTAAAAAAAAATAGGCCTCCTCAATGTCAATTTTCACTCCACCACTGCCACCATCACTGCCGCCCACCCCATGTAGGTTGTTGGACGCAATTCTAATTTTCAATCACAAATGCCATGTATGAGGTTTAGATTGAACAAAATGTCGTCAATTGATTGGTTTCATTATTTTTTTTCCGTGTATATATTCTTTTTTGTATTGCAATCAATTTTATTTTAACATTAAAAAATCATGATTTATACGATATAGCACCAAAGATAACAGGGTACCATTTGGGTGATCCAACTACGATCATGAAAATATTATCTTGTATGATATCATCCCTGAAATATATGGTACCTTCCTTTATCAAAAGTGTTAAAAACAACCAACCACATCTTCCACACTACGATGTTATCGATGTTGTAACGACAACATAAAATTAATATTGCCCATCACAACTCACCATCACTCACCGTCACTACTTCTTCCACCATAAACCAGGGGCGAAGCCAGGATTTTGAGGAAAGAGGGAGAAAAACCTCTTGGCAAGTTGGATACATGTGAAAAATGGACTTCGTATCCCATTTTATGATAAAAGAACAAAAATAATGTGCTTGGCGCCGCCCTTAACCACCACTAATCTTTCGGCCTCCACATGTTCTACTACTCATTGTTGCCAAAAATGTCTATTGATATTATTTATCAAAATTACTTATTAATAGAAATACATATTATAATTAATTAAGAAAACATTTATAATTAAAAAATGATTAGTCATTTATTATGAGCAATTAGTGAAACACATATTAATAAAACACTTTATATAATGAATAGATTATTTATTATGTGCAATTAGTGAAACACTAATTAATAAAGCAATTATGATATTTAAGTTGAATAAACCACCACCGTTGATTTATCTTTTTCTATTAATTCCAACCAAGGTGGAACACTGGTTAGAGGTCACTCTTATGACACAATAGGTCATGAGTTCAAACCTCCCCGTTATAATTTTTGGAAATCCATATCTTGACTTGAGTATTCTTTTTTCATTCATAATATTGGAACTAATGCCATGCGTGCGAGTTGTAGGAGGTGGTCAGGAGAACCACAACTCTTGATTTATCTTTGTATGGACAAATCCTGACCACTACTAGCACAGGTTAACTTATCCTAGCTTTGTTTTGTACTAATCTATATCTATCTATATTATAAGGGACAATGGTGTTTTTCCATATGAACGGTTATCTACATTTGGGACACATAAAGGACGGTCTAGATTTAAGTTTTTCAATCTACATTTTTATCATATAAAGAAGGGTTGAGATTGAGCCCCAGATTTAAGATTTTCAATCTACAAACAAAGAGTGATCTAGATTGTGCCACATATTTAATAAGTTTTTGCATTTCCTCTCCACCCTCTTAATGTCATTTATTTGGGAGTTACTTTTCCCATTTAATGTGAAACCATTTTGTATTCTAAATTAAATTCCCTTTTAACTTAATCACTTTCATAATCAAAATCAACATTTTTAGCATATAAAGAATGGTGGTGCCTCATGCCTAAATTTTTTGGTCATATATGAAATTTGATTTCTTTTTGTTTCTATTTGTCGTATTTTGTGATGCGGATTTTGTTTCTTCGTTTGCGGTTAAATGATATTCAAATATGATTGTACTAAATTAATTATTTTCACTCCATGAAAATCTTCTTGATTTTAGTTGAAGAAGTCAAAGTTAAATTGGACAACATAAAATAATAAAAGATTAAATCATTTAATCTTGCAAATAATTAACAAAGAATTTTTGTTCCATTGTTATTGCCCTTAGAATTTTTATATATTTTTTTAAACTGTATTGCTACTTAGGTCAAAGAGTTTCGAGTCTCTTATTGGACTATGTCATGTACATGTTGGTATCAAATGGATTGGAGATTCTGATTAATATTCTTTCTTTTTTATATCATATCAACCTTGAAATTACATATCTTCATACGGTCATATGGGCATATCTTAAAGATTTTATGTTTTTTCTTTCTTTATTGGGAAAATGTCAGACAAAAATATATTTCTGAAAAACAACCATTTTGGTTTTTGGTATATTTTTTATAGCGTGGATCGTTAGAAGCCTTCGCATTAGATTTATATAGCATTATTATCTAGGAATCTGACAATAAGCAAAAAAATTTCTAACACTAAATCTGAAGAGAAGCCGTTTTTAAGATCCATATTTTCCCTTTCTATCTCCTAAGACTCCAAGAGTATGTGATTGGTTTTCAATTATATTCGATGAAAAAAAAATGCATTAGAACATCAAGAACCATTGATTGACCATCTTATGCCTACTAATATCCGTATGAGGATTTGATTGGCACATCCTTCATGTAGGATTTTAAAATAGAATGATCATAGAACACCCTCTCATGTGTTACTTCACATTCTTTGGTTGAAATATGTTGGTATATCAATCAGATTTTCACGTATCGCTTGCAAAATTTATGGTTAATGAAAGTTTATTGAAAATTGCCATACACCAAGAACATTAAAGAGAACCAAAAATTACCATGGAGATACATTACATCCCTCCTAGGTTGACCGAAGACGAGATAGGAATTTAAAAAGGCTATCATAATTGGAACACGTTTTAGGTTTAACAAACTGTTCGGTACCAATAGAATCTAACATACTACCATAATTTTCTTGAAGGTTACTTTTGAAACCCCAAATGGAAAAACTGATAGAACTATTCAACCAATGACAAAGGGAGCCTAAAATCGAATGAAGGGAAAAGATGGGCAACCACATGATTTCTTTTATGGGAGACACAGATGTAGTTGAGTTTTCTGGGTTAATGTATACGAATTGGCACTCTAACCGAATTAATAATATTAATGTTGGAGATTCACTTTAATTATAAGTAGGAATACTAAAAACATTACAGTAAATCGAAGTAATTGAACTGCGTTCACATGCATCATTGAATGATTGCAATGGGTAGACAAACGGTAAGTGATAATTTGGCGGTATAGCAATGGGACCATCACATTTTATAACTTCAGAAACATAAAAACAATGGTGGAAAAATGTTTCATGCCAATTTCATTACTGATGGATTGACCATCAGGTCCATCACACTAACAACTAATGATATAAAGTAATATACATGATACAAATTGATAGTAGAATCGGAGTATGATCCACAATAATATAAGTAATCGGAATTGCACTAATTTTTTTAGCACAAAATAACAATCTAATTAAATGATGGCTGCACTACATTTGTAATTTGGAATGCAATCGACAAGTTGATTCTATTCAAACAAGGAATTTCTAGGAGTTACGGCTTAGGAATTTAGGTTTTCAAGTATGTTGGTATTGTTTGCAACAACTGTGAATGGATAGTTATCAATAAGCATAGATGAAACTAGATGCTGATTCCAAATTACAAATGCAGTGCAGCCATCATTTAATTAGATTGTTATTTTGTGATCAATTCAAATGTTTAAGCTATTTCAAATGGGAAAATATAACATGGAAACATTGGGTACAACTCAGCTGGTGGAGGTCACTGATTAACACAAATGATAAGTTAAACACAACCAATGAGATTCCATGTTTGTTCCAATGACAGCTGCAGTAATCTTACAAACGACGTATTAACCCAGTACACACGGTTTGCTAGAGCGAAAAGACAGCAACACGGATGGGTGCTAAGGGGTGTACGGGGTGTACCTTTGACAGGAAAACCGGCCAATAATCATCTGAACGATGGAGTCAAATGCCCCAAATATAGCAGGAGCGCCGTTGTGGATATGACCCGTGCCGTAACGGCACGGGCTTTGGAGTTGTGCTACCGCTTAGCTAGTCTATATTATAAGGGACAATGGTGTTTTTCTATTTGGACAGAGATCTACAGTTTGGACACATAAAGAACGGTCCAGATTGAGGCACATATTAAAGTTATTGATTACATTTCTAGCATATAAAGAAGGGTCCAAATTTTGCATATTTAAGATATTTTAGGCATATAAAGAAGGGTCAGATTAATTCACATAATATTAATTTTACCTAAGATAATGAATTTAAATTGATTGCCCATTGATTTAATGTCATTTATTTGGGTTATTCCTCCCATTTAGGCATATAAAGAAGGGAATTGTCCATTTATTTGGGAGTTACTTTTATTCCTCCCATTAACTTAATTCTTAATTTAATCTTTTTTATAATCAAATTCCATTCCCAAAGGTTCATCCTTTGCACAACTCTATTCCCAAGGTATGATTCACTATTGTTTTGGTTGATTAAGATAATTGTTGTTAGCTTTTCTATTTAATTTTTTGTTTAACGTCAATGAATTCATGGCGCTTCACGCCTAAGTTTTATGTCATTTATGCAGTCAAAAGATATTGATCAAATATTGTATTTGATCAGTTTAGTTTCTCTTTGATTCTTTTCATCAATATTTTTTTTTATCCCAGTTTTGTTTTTTCATTTGCAGTCAAAAGATATTGATCAAATATGATTGCTATCTATTCGTTTTCATTCTTATGTTAGTTGTTTTTTAATACCATACCATTTAATTTCTATTTTTTTACATAAATTTTTTTTTTAATTTTTCTTTTAATTTTTCTTTGGGCAAAGAATTGTCCAATTAGACTTTGACTTCTCCAGGCCAAAATCATAGGATTTACATGGAGTGAAAATAAATGACGAAGAAAACGTCTGTTTCATTGTTATGTCCTTAACTTGGGTCAGTAAATAGCATTTTTTAACTGTTCATACTCTTAGTTGGATCATTGTTGTTAGCTTTTCTCTTTAATTTTTTGTTTAACATCAATGGATTCATGGTGCCTCATGCAATTTTTATGTCATTTATGCAGTCAATAGGTACCGATCAAATATTTATTATATTATAAGGGACAATGGTTTTTTATATTTGGACGAAGATATACAGTTTGGAACATAAAGGACGGTCCATTTAATTTCTATTTTTTTTACACAAATTTTTTATTTTTCTTTGGATAGGGAATTGTCCAATTAGACTTTGATTTCTTAAGGCCAAAATCATATGATTTACATGGAGTGAAAATAAATGATGAAGAAAACGACGGTTTCACTGTCATTCCCTTAACTTTGTTCGGTAAATGGGATTTCTTAACTTTACATACTCTTAGTTGGATTAGAGTCGTGTACATGTTTGTATCAAATGGATTGAAGTTTCTTGATTATATTTGTTAGTTTTTTAATTCTTTGTATCATATAAACATTGAAATTACATCTCTTCATATTTATAACCTTTTGATGGTTTACAAAGTGAGTATTTATTATTATCTTAGAAGGTCATCTTAAATTATTTATACATAGTGAGGAAAAAAGTAACGGTTTGACATTGATTAAGAGTTAAGTTAATGGGCGTTTAATTTAGAATAAAAGTAACGGTTTGACATTAAATGAGAGAAATAACTCCCAAATAAATTCTCATTAAAAATATAACTCATTATATTAGGTAAAATCAATATGTGAATTAATCTTGACCCTTCTTTATATTCCTAAAATGTAGATTGAAAATCTACATGCCAGTTATACATTGATGCGAGCACACAATCAATATTCATTTTTGAAAGCAATTAGCGGTTCTAAAAATTAATGCAGATATAACACTTTTTAAGGATATCAAAGAAGAGTTCCCAGCTCAGATTCAACTTTTTGAATTTAGAAAAAAATTGCAC
Organism: Papaver armeniacum; assembly: GCA_023531295.1. Lineage (NCBI taxonomy): Eukaryota > Viridiplantae > Streptophyta > Magnoliopsida > Ranunculales > Papaveraceae > Papaver > Papaver armeniacum. The sequence goes on from JAJJWW010002826.1 coordinate 423,199, forward strand.
TGATATTTTTTTAGTACAAAACGACAATCTATTTAAATGAAGACTGAACTGCGTTTTTAATTTGGAATGCTGTCGACAAGTTAATTTTATCAAACCAGAAATTTCTACAAGTTCTCGCTTGGGACTTTAGTTTGTTGGTATTATTTGCAACAACTGTGAATATATGGTTATATCAATTACCATAAATGAAACTGGAGTTCCAGTGTACACGCTTACATTGGATATCTTAACCACCAAAAAAATTACTCTCTGCAATGTACATCAATATATGGACATCCTAATCACCATTTAATAAGAAACCGCTTCCGCTGATGTTAATAATATCGATCAAAGCTTCGAATTCAATTTAAGAAAGATTATCATTCTCCCAAATTCACACGCTCAGCTCATGGTATTCTCCCAAGAAAAAAAAATATATAACCAACACAAAAACAACCCATAGCCCCGTGCCGTTACGGCACGGGTCATATCCTAGTGATAATGATAAGATAAGATGTTGAGAGTCTTGAGGCTGTGTAGCACTCCGGATCACGGGTGCGGTACTTCACCAAGATACGGATACCCGACTTCTTCCGAACACACCCGGATTTTAGCTTATGAAAAAGTGAAGCAAAATCAATGAAGTTTGTTCCGGGCAAGTTTGTTCCATTTTCCTTCCGGGCAAGTTTGAAACTTCTAATTGCCTTGAAAGCTACATAATTCTAACTTCCACTGACGTAAGTTCTTGTCTATATTTTGCTTAAGATATATTGTACAATGCTCAACCGATGTTTGATAAAATTCTTGAAAAAAAGTGCCTTGAAATTTATTCTAGTTTTAGGATTTTTAAGAGATTTTTAAGAGATTTTGATCACGGGATATTGTTTATATGCGATTTTAGAGTAATGGGTCATCGTTACAAACCTTTGAAAGTTGCGAAAGATTCCCTGTACTTGCCTTATGTTATTGTTCATATCTATGTTGGACCAAAAACTATCTATGACTATCCATCACCTCTGACAACTTATTTTAGCTTGTGAAACTGTCAATCATTCTCATGGCTGAGCTGTAAACTGAATTGTATCCAGATTTATGATCAGAGAGTGGGGCATGGTGGTGTTTATACTCCCGAACGTACCTGCTAGGTGAGTCATTCTCCTTTCTGTTGCATTTGCATTACTTTTAAAAATCTATGACTTTTTCTTATTATGTATCAAAAGATTATAAACAAGAACAAATTTCGAAGGATTATGCTTATGCCTCATTTGAACAATTATAAGTTGAGGTGGGTAAATGAGGGGTTGAATTCCTAAACAGGTGTGAGGTAATAGGAAAAGTGAGCTCCTTAAGTGTAATCTCAGTCCTTTGCTCCTGGGTTGGTGGAAAATGCTGTTTAATAGATTGTACCCAACCTCTTAGCCGAGTTGGGAAGCCAAAGGGATTGAAGGGTGTGATGGGAAATAGGAGAAGTAATGAACTATTAACATGAATTTGCCTTAGAATGATTTTTAACAACCGCTTAGAAAAACGACCTGAAAACCAACTGCACCTTAATTTGGACAATATTAACCTTATAATGAAACTTTTTCTAATGGGTTCCATTTATTTGGGACACTTTACCCTATGGATTAATAATTGCCCAAGTTAGGGTGTAGTTGTTTTGGATTCTTTTTGGTTTTCTTGTTTGGAATTATTCATGCATGAAACAGGGTTTAGTAGTGGATGGATCCCACAGGTAGCTGATTTTGTACTGTTTGTGGGCTCTTTTACTACTAGGTTTTTCTGGCCTTGTAGTTTCTCTTAACTGGTCCGTGATAACAATTGGCTTCAACAAAATTGCAGGGTTCTCACTTATTTGGGTGAGCCACAATTATCAATGGTGATTTGTTTGGTTCACTAAATCGTTTGAGAGATCGACACCTCAAGAGACGTGGGATGTCGTGTCCAAATTTCAGTAGTGACAGTATTTTGTTTTCAATCATGAAATTTTGTTGTATGCCTAGCTCCCTCTCTCTAAGAGGCCATGCATTCTGATCCTATTTCTTCTCTAGACTTTGAGCCCCGAGTAGAAGAAATACATCATGGCCGGATGTTGCGGCTTTTAGAGAAAGGACTGACCTAATGGTTATCCCAAGTCCATAGAATAATAACAGATATGGTCTTTAGAATCTTGGACTCCCTTCTTACTGTTTTTGTACAGTATCATTGAAGAAATTCCTGCAAACTTTTTGAATATAAAATTGAAATTTAATCCCCATGAAGCATGTGCTCTTCTTTGGTGCAGTCTCTAGAACTATTTAGCGTTACTTCTCTACTTTGTTTTTGGAGTCCTTGCCATTTGTAAATCTTATGTATGCTAAGAATAAAGCTGTATAAATGGCTTTTGTCATAGTGACCATGGTGTTTGGAAAAATCCAACATCGCAGTCAGTTGGATACATCCCCCTGATGGCCTTGAGAGGACATTCTAGTTATATGATCAATGGTGAGCAGACCATCAGTTGCATCACCTTTTCAAACCCACAAGATCATATTTTGATATGTTCTTTTGTATGTATGCTAAGCTCAACCCGCTGTGGACAACTTCTTGTTCTTGTATGTGCTAGTTGCTAGTGTACAGAAAGATCTTGCATGAGTCTGTAGTAAATTTGACCTTTCAGTCGGTAGTCAATTTTTGATAGTCAAAGTAACTGTCACGGAACAGAAAGTCAGAAACCCTATCATCCATAACTAATGCTTCTATCTGTCTGATGTGTTTATCTTAGCTTGCAGCTACTCCCGCGCACCACGGGATTTCTAGGAAGAGAAGGGAACAGAGAAGAGACTCCATGTGATGACTAGTGTATTATAGTATTGGTGCATGAGTACTACAAAGAGGTACAAATTGTTTAACCTCTACCTTGCAGATAGTAACATCCACAGTGACATGACATGGTGTGTACAGAGAATGCCTCTCCAGTCCTAATCAGTTTACTATTTAAAGGATGAAAGTAAAAATGAATTTACTCACCACATTTTACAGTATCGACTTGGTTTTTTTTGGCCCCCTCACACTTTTAACTTATTGACTGTCCTTTTGTATAAGCTATTTTGAGTAGGAGTAATGGGTGACAGTATCTTTAAAACAATACGACTCCCTTTATGGGGATAATACCAATAGTGTTGATTTATTTAGGATATGGTTATAAATACGGTATGCAGCAGTGTCGTGTCGTGTCGTATTGTCAGGCAGCTCAAGCTGATCCTTGTTTGTCTTCTTGCTGTCCGCCTGGTCCTATCTTTAACGTTCATGCACGTCAAGGGAAGCGGCATACCATGTGTGTTTTGCAAGTCCGAAGAGGAAATGTGATCGCTCCAAAATGGAGGATTTGGTAAATCCATGTGGGGTGCTTGGTTCCTGATTCTGACAATTTTTTTGGTAGAAACCGTTTAACAGACTGTAAGAAGAATTGGGCTGGGTTCTCATTTTGCAGCATCTTGTCTAGTTTACCATCAGCTTAAGGTTGTGGAGTGTTACAATTCCAGCTGGTTCCACATGTCCACCAGATTTTATTCCGACTACTGTTAGCAGCTGATTTTACAGTATATACAAGGAAAAAATGTTCTCTGTGTTATCCGACTACTGATGCTTTTTTTTTTTTTTTTCAAAATACTTGGAATTGGAACTGATACTAGTAGAATATACGATCAATCAAATAGGGAAGTACAGAGAAATAAAAAATCTCAGCATCTTCAACTTCTATTTGTATGTATATTCTTAAAACCCAAAAAATAGGACACTAGCTGCAATCGAGTGAAATTGTAAAAGTTGTATGTATATTCTTATCCCCTTTGGCGTGGTATATGTACCAATAGTACTACTGTACCTACATTCAACATGCTACGTGTTGGGTTATCAAGGGATTCTCAAAAGCAACGTGAAAAGTAAAATTGGAAAGTGAAATGAAATTCAAGGCTGGAAATTCTTGGAAGGAAGTTGATTCGGAGCCACTAATCTTTTTGCATAGTTTATTTAGAACACGCAATTGGGATATAGAAATTAATTGGGGATATAATTACTTCCTCTGCCAATAGTGTCTGCTAAGGTGTGTTTTTGGAGGTAAACTTTTTTTAATACTAAAATACCCTTCCTTCAAAATAGAAAATAAAAAACTTAAAATAAAAAAACAAAATCATATCCCCATTTCCATCTCACTTCTTATTAATCTCTTTTAGGGTTAGAGATTTGAAACCCAAATATTCCCCAATCCCTTTTAAATTCTATTCTCCTTCTCTAAAGGCTCCTCACTTTGGAAACGATTTTTTTTTTTTTACATTCGGAAGTGATGAAGACCATGCCGGTAGTGGTGATGACCATGCCGGTAGTGATGGAGATCATGCCGGTAGTGATGAAGACCATGTCATTAACTTTTTTTACATCGCCGGAAGTGATGAAGACCATGCCGGAATTGATGAAGACCATGCTTAGTAAACGGTGCCGGCATGCTTGGTAACTAACATTCAATGCCGTAACTAAATGCCGGCATGTTCGATAGAAATCTATCAATGCCGATAGACAAGTGAAAAAAATTCAACTTTCTAGATACTTTACATCATGTGCCGACATAGAAATCAAACCAACATACCATGCCGGTAGCAGTACCGGCATGCTCGAGAATTAACTATTTGTGCCGGCAGTGGACTGAAAACCTGGAAAAAAAAATCAAAACAGAATAGGTTTTGAATTTCAACATAATAGGCTACGCCCCCCCGGACCCCCCAGACCCCCTGGATAGCATTCTGAAAAAAATAACTTCTGTACCGGTATAGTTTTTGGGTTGAATACTATGCCGGCTTGAATTTCAAAATAGGGGATAAGCTCGGTGCCGGCATGGACGTGGTATGATTACCATGCCGGTATGGCTGCTTCCGGCATTGTATTCATACCATGTCCATGCCGGCACCGAGCTTTTGCAGCTGCAAAAATGGTGGAATCAAAGGGAAAAAAAAAATCAGATTTTCAACCTCTTAGCAGCAATTCTCTCTTCACGATCATCCTCCATTTTCACCAAAAAAAGTTCCCTCCCAATTTTTTTCATCTTTCTACTCTCACCTCACTCACCCAAATACAAATAAAAACATACAATAATCGTTTAACAAATTCTTAAGATTTTTTTTTAATTATTATTAACCACTAATCGTGATTAATGAGGGGTAGATTAGGAATTACTTAAAATGTTTAGATAAGGGGTGACCCTGATTTGATATTTGGATCCCATTTTTGTCCTTTCCTATATCCCCAATTGCGCGTTCTTTACTTAACCTTCGTTGCCGCAATACTTTAAGAACAAACCTGAACATAAGGTTCCAAATTTTGTTAGTGGCAAAATGGCCTTGTTGACATGATTTACCGATTCATCAGCAGGAAAAAAAAAAAAGGTTCCAAAACATGTATTTGAGTTATTTTATTTTTATAATTTTGTTGTTTTGAGGCAAGCCATGACCCTATAGTGAAGTTCCCTCAAGGGGAGAAATATCTAGGGAAATGGCTAAAAAAGATCTCAGACTCTTGCACCGGGTTGGGTTGCTGGCGAGAACTGAATCACACAATTACCTAATTTGCTAGTTAAAAAAAATCTCAGACTTTTTTTTTTTTTTTTGTTGTTGTTGTGGTTTTCCGAATGACCTTTTTTTTTTTCTTCTTTTTATTGGTAAAGAATTTGATGCCGAAGAGTTTCAAACTCATGTCATTGGTATCATCTCCCTACGACAATGTACTCCAGTGACACAGCAATGCCGCTAACATTGCTCACATTGCCTTGAATTGTTACCAGATCTGTTATCCGAGGATAATGTTATAGATCATCGGAATGAACTATAATGTGTAACTTGGGTTGGAAAATAAGCAGAGAGACTGAAGATGTAAGCATATGAAATCCAAATATAAAGCTTGCTATTACAACTAAGACACAAAGCAGGACCAAAAATACAAGAAAAAAAAAAAGAAAAAAAAAGGAGAAGGAAAGATGATATTTTTGTATATTATTCTCTAGTTTGTTAACTATTCCTTGAGCTAGCTAGCTAGGGTCTTAGTGAATAATGTGTTCTGATGATTGAAATCACCCACTTCTGATTTATTTTTAGCAAACATCTTTAAATACATATAGTAGAGTAGTACACGTTACTATCCCCGATCATTTCTTTCATTTGGGTTGATTAATTAGGGATGCTAATTAATCTAACGTCGTCTCGCAGCAGTTTCCCTTTGTGCATTGAAGAAAACAGCAGCAACAGGTAGTCCAAGTTCATTAGCTTCTGCAAATTTTCTAGTATTGAAATGATCCCTGGATGACGGCGAACTCACTGATTGTCTTGTTTTCTGTTTGAATAATGCAAACACAAACCTGTGTATTCCTATATTTGGTTTTGGCATCTCATAACTCACTACTTCTCTTCCTGAAATTTCATGGACAAGCAAAGGCGACGATCGATGAGAATAGGTAATGATGGTGCTATTACAATACCGATGACCTAAGGTGGCCGAAACTCATCTACATCCTAATTTACGGCTCAAAAAATGATGAAAAGAGATGACATAACCTACCGAATGTAGCATCAGTTGTGCCTGGAATGTCTGTCACAATCCTGTAAAGATGGAAACAATATATCCAGAGGTAAGTTTTCTCATTCTGTTATTATGAACTGTGTTGAAATAGTAGTTTCATTCTCAAAACAATGAAATCTGGCAACCATATATGTGAGTTTCAGTGTATGATGACTGATGATCAAGAATGTAATAAAAATTTAGTACTACTACAATATACACAAACATACACACAAATTTATCGATGGTGTGCACACTTGGAGTAGTACTAGTACTAGAACAAACTACATGTGAAACTCTGATATGTTTGTTTTTGGACATGAAAAAACATGAACTTGTGAGCCACGTGCCTGCCTTAGCTAAAACAGATAGATAAAGAAAATGGATGTTTAAAGCTGATCATATATAGAGATCGATATCTATAGAGATAATGTATATATATATAATATGTATACCAGTGGAGATGTTCTCTAAGATATGGATCACTAGGGCCAGGAACATCAGGGTCTGTCATAATCTGCAAATTCAAAAAAAAACAGATATCAGAGTTGCATATCAAACAAGTTTATACAGAAAAGCAGGTTTATAATCATGAAAAAAAAAATATCAAACAAGTTTATATATGGACAGAGTCCTAGTAGATATAGTAAGGACTAAGGAGTATATATTTACCAGTGTAAAAAATGATCTCATATCACCACCATGAACTTCAACTTTAGGTTTAGCAGTGACAGTAGAAGGAAAAAGCTCATGGCCATTACAAACTCGTTTATTGCAGTTATAAGTTACAGACATTTTGACTGTTGGAGTGAAAGAATCAAGAACATCACCGATCACCCTTCCAACTGAAAGAGGTTCTAACATCTTTGCCATGATGATACTAGAAAGATGGTTAACAAGGGAGGAACACTAGTGATGATAATGAGAGATCAAAAGAGAGATAGGGATAGCAGAAGAAGACAAATGTATGTGTGTGTAGGTTTCTTATTGGATATGGAAGTAGAAACCTCTTGTATTTATAGTGGCTTTGGAGAATTGATTGGTGAAATAAATTAGTATAAAAAATGGCATATCATGAACAGATATAAACCCTTAAAGTGTTGTAGTTTAGTTATACCAAACTTTATGAGTTCAATCTCATTGACCGTACGACTATACTATCCGAGGTACGTAAGATGTGCCCATCGATTTCTTGTTGGGTAGAATTTTGTTACGCCTATCCCGCTTCGGTTATATTATATGGATCATGTTCTTTCCTCCTCCCAAGGAGTGCAGCAGGGTGATCCCTTAGGACCATTGTTGTTTGCTCTCACACTTCATCCGTTGATCAAGAGAATTGAGGTGCAATGCACACTTGAATTGCAAGCATGGTACCTTGACGATGGCACCTTGATAGGTGACACATTGATGGTGGCAAAGGCTTTGAAGATTATACAGGATGAAGGGCGGAAAGGGGACTACATCTGAATGTAGCGAAAACCGAAGTGTTTTGGCCTTCCCCTGATCCTAGAGCTTCGGTTGCATGTGTTTTTCCGCCTAATATTAGTAGGCCGACTAAGGGTGTGAAACTTTTGGGGGTCCACTTAGCCTTGATGCTCAATATAACAAAGATCCGGTTGTTAGTAGAGTTAGCAAGACTATGGCTCTTATAGATGCTTTGTTGAAAAGCTTGAAGACCCTCAATGCGAATTGCTCTTATTTAGGAATTGCACGGGGGTGTCACGGTTGTATTTCACACTTCGGACTACCAAGACATAGTTTTTACAGGAAGCTCAAGACTTGTTCGACTCCCGTCTGTTTCAATTCCTCAGGCATATTATTACGGGAGATGGGCCTGTTTATGGGCTCCTTCAGCAGAGACTCACTACAAGAAAACTTGGCTTTAACGACCATTTTCTTACCAACTGCAGTAAGTGGAACTTTTCAGCAACAATTTGTTGTAACTAAAAACAGCTCTGGTTGCCAGAAACCTTTAACCACCAGTTTTCCAGCAACGACAGTAGTTGAATTTTTTTAGTGACAATAGTTTAACAACCGGAATATCATATTTGTTGTTATTGGCCTCTAGACATCATGATTGGGTAACCAAAAAATGTACTCGAAGGTATATATTTTTGTCACTCGTCTTGACCACTAAAAGAAATATTGGTAGACACTTATACCAACCGTCAAGTTGTTGTCGTTGGTAGTATATTTCAGCGATGAGAGTATGACAACTATAAAGTAAAATAGAAGGTGAATACTTCAACCCACCATGAGTAGCCTCCAAGTTAACATGTTGGTAGACACTTATAATAACTCATCAGTTCATTGGTGTCGTTAGTTGCTTTCATCCACCATAATATGAAAACTACTAAGGTTGATAGGTTCTTAAGCCTACAAAGACATTAGCGTCCCAAAGGTTCCTTTTTTGTGTGTAATGGTGTCTACTATGTATGTAGCTACAAAATCCCACATAAAGTGAGATTGGTGAAACCAAACTTTTAAGTTCTATTGATACAAATTTTGAACGAATAGGGAGCCGAATGATTAAAACATGAATGACTAAAGAAACAAGATTAAAACATTTCCCTAAATGCATTGAAATCCCTAACTTGATAAACTAATTCTCTTTTTAATCAAGCAGCTGTTAGCATCGACTTCCTCAAGATACACTCATGTGTAGATATTGATGAACTAAAGCAAAATATGTCGAATCCTAACTTTACATATTTGTTTCAGGAATAAGTATTAAACTAAATCAATCAACATATGTAGCTAGGCTTAACTACCTTGAGTGCTTGAACTAAATCGATTAGCATATATTCTTTGGACATAAGTCAAAAGGATTGAAATTCCGGTTTCTTCAATTCTATACGAATTCATTATAGTTTTCCAAGAAGCCAAGAATGTAAATCTACTCTATTGTTTTCTAAGGCCATGAACCTATACAAAATAGTGTCACATAGTTCACCAAGTCGTAAAATTGCATCGGCGGCTAGATTAAATTTGATGCTGACTCGTGGTACTAAGCTAACATGTATCAATAAATTTATCCCGGTGAACCCAGAGAACCCTAGATTAAAATTACATTGGTGATTAGAACACTTCATGAGTACTTAATTATTAGATATCTGTTCTTATCATATTCTGCTTCAAAATAAGTCAGAACCTTCACCGAAACTCTGCAATTACCACTTTTTACGATAAAATCTATAAACCTTCGTCATATTATATATCCTTAATGACCTCTTATCCTAAGTCGAAATCTCTGCGAGAATCTTAGGTCTACCATCATTGGACTTCAACACTTCACCTAATCGAAACTAGATGACAATTATCGGATTCATTTATTATTCTTATAATTCATATATATTGGAATTTATATATCAAAATATATCCCGATTTATAATATATTTTTGGATTTTTGTCCGATGGAAGATTGATTATAAAGCCAAGTCCGGAGTTCGCTTTAGTACAAAGAGACCCGCACATTCTTCTCAATCTGGGTGAGTCTCCAAAACTAAATTTACATAGTCTAAAAGTTTCCCTAACCCGTATGACCCCTCTTATCCATTCAGTCATTTTTACAAAACCCTTAGTTTTCTTCTTCTTTTTTTTTTTTCAAAAGGAGGAAAGATCCTCATATATTGAATAATACCTCTTCTTCTTGCCGAGAACAGAAGAGAATTGGTTACATTGTTATACTGAATTGATAATCTAGATTGTTTAAGAGGGTTCTTAGATTTTCCCCATTCCAATATTTATGAACAAAGCAAATTTATTAGAGTAGGTTGAGATATGGGCTTCTTGAATTATTTCAAATCTACTATTCAAGATGAAGCCGTTCACTTTGAAGTTTATGCAGTTAACTGGTTGTATAGTAAAATCTTCACTAATCTTGTATCTTTGTTCTCTCGCTTTTATGTATATTCCTTTCAACAACGTAAGAGTAACTTCGGAGTCACTTTGGAAAAGGATGTTGTGTCCGCTCCATTGCGTTTCCCATTGGAATGCGGCTTCAATTTGCTTTGATTTCTATCTCTTCTCTAGTTCTACGGTTAACATGCAGTCCCCATGCTTCGTTGAGGTTCTGTCATGGTATTTAAAGTTAGACCCACACCGAAGTAGCAATAGAATTCAGCATTTGCATTGATATTGCAATATCTATTGTGTTGTCGATAAGAATTTCTTATGTTCATCGGGATCTCTAGTTGTTACGATCAAATCTTCATCATTCATAGGATTATATTAAAGAGTTTGCATTATGTTATAGTCGCTCTATTAACATTCACAAGGCTATTAATAAATTTCACTATCTTTTGGCAGTTCAAGACTACTTGGTTTGATTTTTACGGAACACAAGGTCACACCTTGCTTTCCGGACATGCCAATTAATGATGCTACAGAAAGCTAACCATTCCATCACATCTCCATTTATATCCCTGATTAATAAACATGTCATTCAACCACTCATGGAAAGTATCGAGACCCATTGACCACATATTGTATGTCAAAATTTAAATGCATGCATATTTGAGAGACAAAGTTACAATGGATAAAAAGGTGAGTGAGGGTTTCATCTCCATTATTGCATAAATTACAAGTGGTGTTTATATTTGGTATTACGGCTGCCACTCTCATGCTATTGGGAAGTATGCGGTTATAGCGCCTTCCACACAAACATTTTAAAAATAGGGGGTACCTTCATATTCCATATTTTGCTCCAATCCTTGTTGATATTGCCAGAAGAATTGGTAGAATTGTATAAAGAGTTAACAGAGAACATACCTTTGTTGTTTAGGGTCCAATGAGATTCATCTGCCATGCTTATGGTTGGTATTTGAATCTTCAAAATGTTGTTAATGTGATCGGGTCAGCAGATTGCCAACTTGGCCAAGTCCCAAGTTTTACTAGGCGTTATTAGTTGACTTACCTTCCGGAAGTTTGATGATGTTGTGTTGTGTTTGATTGGGGGTTTGATATTTGGAAACCAGTAATCATCCCAAATATCAATACTTTCTCCATTACCAATCTTCCAAAAGCAATTTTTCTTTATCTGGTTTACTCCTGTTAAGACTCCTTTCCATATCCAACTATCTTTTTGTTTTGCCTTTGATTTTACATGCAATATATCACAATTAGGAAAGTATTTTGCTTTCAGAATGGAGCCACAAAGAGAAGTTGGGTTTTCCTTGAGTCTCCATCCCATTTTAGCTAGCATTGCGAGGTTAAATTTTTTCATATTTTGAAGCCCTAACCCCCCTTCTTCAATAGGTTTACAAAAAAAATTCCAGTTTTTCAAGCACACACCTTTTTTTTACCATTTTCATTTAATCCATGTTCATTTTTCCCCCACCAAAAATCTCTTTGAAGTTTAGTTATGGCTTTACAAATTTTCACAGGAATTTTAAAACAATTCATCTGGTAGACACACAAGGATGAAGTGACAAATTTCACTATTACTGTCCTACCAGCAATGTTAGTGTATTTCCTTTTCCAACTTAACAACCTACTTTTCATTTTGTCTACCAAGGCTCAAAGCTCTTAATCTTAAACCTGTTAGTGAAGAGTGGAGAACCTAAGTACTTATCATTTAGAGGTATAGCTCTTAACCTAAGCTCTTAATATTAGACCCTTAGTTTTCTTCACCTCCCTTCCTCTTCCCCTTTCCGTTTCTCTTATCTTATCTTTATCTCTCTAAACTGCGGATACCTCTTCAGTCTTCACTCATCATTCTTCAATCACAGATCTACTCTTCAGTTGATTCCAACAACTGCGACTGCAACTTCTCGTTAACGGTAACAAATCATCAAATCTATTGGATGCTTCCCGATTTGAAAAAAGAGAATAAAAACTACTATCTAAGATGAGTTTCTTCCCTTTATCTATTATTTAGATTTTGTTGGATCCAAATCGATTTGGTTAAAAGAAGTGTTTTTACGCTTGGGTGTTTATTTTTATTTTTATTTTTTAATTTACTTTTTATGATTTTGTATCTTTGAGTGCGGAAGATTGTCTTGGACTTGTTGAAGTTTAAAGGTCAGTTTTTCTTAAATAAAAATCAATTTCTCGTTGGTTTAGGCTCTTTTTTCTTTCTTTACGATTTTGTTGTTTTCGGATCAAGCTTCGGACTTTTGCTTGACAACGTTCTGATGTACTTGAAAACAGGTTATAAAAGTTGATGTTTCTGCCATTGAATTAGATGCTGAACGGAGATATTAAAGAAGAGATCTGAGTCATGAAATGAATAGGAAGGATGGATTTGTTGCGGATTCAAGTTGTTTGAAGTTTTAACAGGGTTTTCAAAGACGTGAAATGAACAAGAAGATGGTTTACTTCCATGTGTATGGTGATGGTTTTGATGGAGGTATTTTTCATAGTTATGATGGGATCAGGAGTGATGGGTTATGCTTGTGATCACATTTGCAGGTAGTGAGAAAGAGAACAAGTACAACAAAGTTCTTGCCATCAACAACTTGCGAAATGCACATTAGATGTTCGATAAAAAGCCTAATTCTCTGCAGCTATCAACGATGGTTATTGTGGCCGCTTATCAAGGGTCGAGAGAGAAATTCACATCCAAATGCAAAACATAAGATCGGACACCAATAAACGGTAATGAAATATACATTTGGTTATCACAATTTGGTTCTACTTTGTTCAAAGATTCTTGTTGGAATTTGAGGTTGTCTATATTGTTATTGGGAATTGAATAAGTGAATATGATGTAGTCTTTCATTGATCGGTTCTTGTTTATATTGCAAGTAACTTGTTCATTTTCGTTTCATTTGCTTGGACTGCTATAGAATTAGTTTTGGTACTACTGGAGTATATCTTCCTGGATTGATACTTATTTTTTGGTAGTGCAGATCATTCTCGGTACATTCAGTTTCCCATACCAGTATATCATCCAACTCATCTAGGTGAGCTTAAACGGCTTCCAAGTATCATCTGCTTGAAATTCTTGCATATGAAGAAGGGGGAGTTATATCTTATTGATAGATGCATTTATGTGTCTATATTAGTCTCAATTCTGTAATGTTAGTACTCGATTTTGCGCTTATTTTGGTATTTTATGTCTTTGTAGGTGTTTTTGGAGAAAAAATTTCTTGCGAAGAAATTGGCTCGAAAAGTGGTCTGGGAGAAAATTACTAAAGGCACCTTAAGACGCACTACGGGCACCCAGGAAGTATGCTGCAGACTCCCGGAAAAGTCATAATTACACCTCGGAAGAATTGCTAAAGGGAACCGAAAATGGATAAGGGGTACCCAAATTACTAAGGGGCATCCATTTCAAAGGCAAGTACTATTGGCAGACCCGCACAGGTTAGGGGGAGGTCATCATTTTCATTTCAAAAAATCAAATTGGCGGGAAAAAATGATACTCACGGACAGATTTAGAAATTTGGATAATTGAATCTTTTCGGGGAGATTCAACTAGAGATTTTGATGAGGTGGACTTCTCATGGACAGACGGGGTTTGTATGGTTGTTATAACCGATCAAAATGGGCAGGATAGTCGGGTTCTCGTGAAACAGGGAAGAGAAGAGTTTATCGGGTAGTTTTTATTTATTCTCGGAAAGTTCGTGGATAGAAGAAAGATTATAGGGATTTTGCGTTTTGTTTGGAAGTTACGTGAAGATGAGGAGAAGATATCTACCAAATTTATAGAGATTGAAACAGCCAGAAACACGGGAAAAGAAGAAAGAAAAGCCGAGACTTTGGAGGTAAGAAAAGAGAAGATTTCTCGGGATTGGGATCACCTGTTGTGTATATATAAAGCACGGGAGGTCGAGGCAAGGAGGTCGGAGAGTTTGGGGTGAAGCAGAGGCGAAGAAATCACGCTGCAGAGAAAGTTGCAGCAGCAGGTGAAGAAGACGAAGAACTGACACTTCAGAAGTGTCGTTCTCAAGAACACGAAGAACGGACTCGCAGAAGCAGTCGTTTAGCTACAGTGTCTGCGACCCTTTCTGTTGTAACACTAAAGTTCAAATCTGCAACACTTACTAGGGTTCTATTGTAACAGTGACGTCTGTAACACCATTACAGCGTTACGAAACTCTGTTTTTCATATATATCTTCAATAAAACACCTTTTGAGCCATGCTTCTATCTTTTGGGTGCATTTTGAGCATGAGGAGCTAAACCCCAACACTGGGATGACGGAGGAAGCCAAGTTTACAATTGTTTGGTAACTATAATTGATTCTTATGACTTTTTGCATTGATTTTTAATCGATTTATGATTTTCATTGATTATTTGTGATTTTGTTTGATAGTGTATGCTTAGTCTAAGAACTTTTGATGCACTATGCTTACGATTTACATCTAATGCTTTAAAAAATCTACTTTCGGCAAAGAAATAGAGTCTAGAAACACTAGTGGAAAACAGAAGTTCCGAGACCGTCAGGACAAGTCATATATACGAGTTATACGACCAATTCTAACCGTCTCTGTTGGGGTCTCTGATAAAGCGTAGCTATTTTGCACGACCCTTAGCCGTGTGTCTCTAAATAACGACTGGTTTTAAGGGTAACGAGGTACAGACCCTAAGCCGTGAGTCTCAGATTTAAATTATAATATAAAAAAAAATTGATTCAGATTTGCTGAAATGCCTGAATGGCTAAATCTGAAACAATCTGACTGCATCAAGGTCCAGTCAAGTCAAACATAAGTCAAATGGAACTCAAGTCAAAGTCAAGGAAAAGTCAAGGCAAATGGAACTCAAAGAAAGTCAAGTTAAGTCAAATAGAACTCAAATTAAACCCAAACTGAAATTCAAATTTAAACTCAAACTTGAATTCCACATTTATTCATTCATTTTATCAATTGGGTTTACAACTACACATAAAAAGATGAAATTACGGTTCAAGATAATACATGGCCAAGCTAGCTAGTAAGTTCTAACAACAAGATGCTAAGCTAATAAGCTAACAACAAAACGATAAGCCCCACATTATCAGCTTTCCTTCCAAGTAGATTCCTAAAAAGAACATTAACCATAGAGAACACGTAAGTAGAGTTCACTACCAATGACCTTAGGATCCATAAGAACGCCCCTTCAATTTGAGTAAACTGACTGCTAGTTATAACGGCGTAAGATTTTAGCATCGGATCACTATCATAGTTGCTGAATTCCGACACCTGCAACAAAGCTAAATTTAATAAGAAAAGAAACATATAAATAAAAGCTTTGGCTGCTTACAATTAAAAAAGAAAAAGAAATAGACACTTACATCACTCAAAGCTCTCACTTGCTTCTGGGGGTTTTGTCTTAATTTTTCCACAAGCAAAGATGTTTCAATAGTAGACAGTGCCTTAGTGTAGTGCTGTAAAGATACCAACGAACAAAGCTACCAAGGACAAGAACCACAATCTCTTTGAGAATCGGTACATTCAACACTTGACTTTAAAGCAAAACATACAATGGATGTCATCTTAGCCTCGGTATGGCGATGGTTAACAAAATAATTATACAATGTAATTTCGACAGTTCCACCATCTGCATCTGCACCCTTCGGATTCATGGTAAACCTGCGAAGTTAAAATTAAGGTTTAGAGACATGAAATAGAAGTCTGTAAGCCAGATGGGAAGTGCGCCTTAGATAGTTAACATAGAAGTAATGGATGCTTACATCTGTTGACGACAAGGCAACTCACTAGGTCCAGTGATTTTATACTCTGAATTTGAGGGAGTAACCTTGACCCTTAGATTTTTAAGTTCGCTTAGCCGGCCAACATTCAAGACTTTTAATGAGATAACTTTAACAATAAAACATATGCAAATGTTTGAAGAAAAATTATGTTTACCTTGTCCCACTTATTTTGGTTTGGATGATTCACATTTTGGTTGCCCAATAAAAAATCTACTACAGGTATTTATCATGATACACGGGCCCTGAGCATTGGTTCTATACTCGACTGAAATAAACCTGGAAAAAAATAGGTATTAGGTAAGTACTTCTCGAAACGACTAAAATTATTGAATTTAAAATATTCAGGTACCTTCATAGACTTCGCTTCACCAAGAGAAGCTAGTATGTACATCTCTCTCTTGGAGCCCAGTATTCTTTTCTGCAGATATTTCATTACATCTCCCTTCTCTACATGATTGTTTTTCTTCTGATCCTTGTCTGATTCCTAATGGAATAAGGATGTAGCAGTCAACAATGATATCCTGATGCAAGTTTCACTCCTTGTTAACAATGGAAGCACAAACACATGAAGTATCCCCGAAATGCTTTTTATCACTCACTGTGCCTATAGCAAATGAGATGGAATTCTTAACATTACATACTTCACACAGCATTTGGCATCAACCAACTACTTATATAAATAAAATGAGAACATGCAGGACAATAATTCAAAAACTTGAAATAAGAACCCTACATATTAGTTTAACTTTACAGTTATTCACCCTCAAGACTAAAGCTACCAAGCAAACGCTGCGATTCTTTTCACACTAGAACTCCAAACAGTCAAGAGATTGTAGTATATTCAATTCACTACCACTGTTCACTACCACAAGTTGTATAGAATCCAGAAAATATATATGCAGAAAAAGATAAAACCCTAAGAAATGATAATGCAGCAACCAAGTATGCGATCTATAATAAATTTACCTAAACAATGATAGCCAGTCCAAGTTTTAAGACAGAGATTACATCGAAGAATCAGACGAGCAGCTCTCTTCTTTGGAAGAAATCCAAGAGGGAACCGTGTCTGGGGTGCTCAATTTTTCCTTCAACTGCACAACAAACAATGTGGCCCAGTTTAACAGATTTACACTGAAAGAGGAGTAAGTACATAAACAGACTGCGATAGAACCTTGACTATGTTGAAGATCAAGGAAACATCTGACTCAAGGCAGATCAATTAAGAAGGTGTCGTCATACTTACAACTTCCTTTGTCCATGTCTTGCATATATTGCCGACGAACAGTGTGTCACTGTCCTGACTTGGAGAAACACCAAATTGCTTCCCATTAATCTGAAAAAAAATAACCTAGTCAGAGTTAAAAGAATCTAAAAGAAACTCTCAATTAAGAAAACACCAGACTGCAAATGCTTAGGCTATTGATTACAGGACAGTTGAATAAACTAACAAGTTCACTGAAACTAATAAATGCAGGATTCGGTATACACAAATAAATATTCCAAATAGATGTGCATACTAGATAAATCATTATACCTCAAGTTTCATTCAGAATAGAAAACAACATTACAAGATGAGCTACATGACAAGTTATGTCCAAAATGAGCTACAGGACAAATTAGTATTAAGAGGAATGTTCTTCATTCTTTGAGCGTAAGAGCTACATCCATAGACAAACAATGGTCAAAAGTGGATATAGGAAAAACGAAATCAGAAGTAGCCACATAACTGTTTCAAGAAATCATGAACATAATCAAATACTAAAATCACTTTGAAAGATTAACAAAGTAAAACAAAAACCTAGTCAACTTGGATTCAAAATCATGAACATAATCAAATACTAATATACCCTTCTCAAACCACACGAGTAAATTCAAGGAACAAATATGTTTTGTTTTCTAGTCTTTTCGATATGCAATCCCAATTAGACATTTACCAACCCATCACTTTCACAAGCAAAACTCTGCAAAAACACCTAAGCATAGTTACCTCTTGAGTCAAGTACAAGAAAATTTGTAATATGACGGATAGAGAAGGTATGACCTGCTAACCAAGAAGAAAGGTGGGACTAATATGATGTATATGAACTAATCAATTACTTATCTTATAGCACAAGATATCATCAGTACCCACAGGTGACAGCAGTAAAGGTTGTAGTCTGTAGATATATAGAATTTCACATCATTTTTACTTCAATAAGAATATGCTACTCAATTCATGAAATCCAATCTATTGCAGCCACGAAAGCAGTTTCCTATGTTAAGTAAAAACCCAAAAATATATTATCTGCCATTCCAAGTATCTACCAGAGGATCCTTTCATATCAATTGAGACAAAATCAATTAACTAAACCTAAACAAACCCCAAAATCAGTTACAATCAAACATATCCACCCATTACCTATACCCTAATAGAAAATCAAGTTGAAAGAAAAGAGTACCTGATGAAGTTTGTAAAATCAAACCCGTAATAACCACACCAAATTGAGAAATCATCCTGAAATCAACCAATAAGCGAAATATGGTTAAAACCCAAAGAAGAGAATCAACCAAATCAACAAAAAGAAGAGAACAAAAATTAAAACTCAATTATTGTACCAGATGAACCCTAATAACCGCACCAAATTGAGAAATCAACCTGAAATCAACCATTAATCGAAAAATGGTTAAAACCCAATGAAGAGAATCAACCAGATCAAAAAAATAAAGTTATAAGAAAAGAAAATAAGAGAAGTTGAATTCAAACCCTAACTTTACCTGATGTTGTTTGAAAAATCAAACCCTGTACAAAATTAAGAGATGTGAAGCTTTATCGAGTTTCCCTAATTTCTTCTCGATCTCCTCATCAACGAATCCTTCTTGAATTGTAAACCCATCACGCTTTCTTCATCACTCAAACACTCATCACCATTCCTACCCGTTATAACCTCCACCTTCTCGATCTGTTTCATCTCTGATTTAAACCAATCCGCTTCAGTAACAACATCGACAAAAAAATCGAACAATTTTAATCATAAAACAAATCATTAAATTACCTTATTGCCGGTAAATCAGTTGATACTTCTTGTTCTATTGATGAATCCCTAACAATTAGCAAAATAACCAAAACCCAATCACAACAGTATTTCAATTCTTTCAATAAAGAATAAAACCTTAACTCATTAAAACATAATGATCAATTATAATAAAATACAGGACAAAATCATACTGAAAAACATAGATCGATTACAAAATAACGAATTTACAATGAAACTGCACCTTAATAGTTACTCTGCTCTTGTGTTTGTGGGAGAAACAACCTTTAGTTCATAGAATAAGAGGAGAAGATTAATAAGAAAACCAAGATTTAGCTTCTTGGGTTATGAATGGATCATAAAAGAAGAAGAGGCTGTTGGTGGTGGTGATTGATGGAGGCAGTTAATCGTTGATAGTGGTGTGTGAGTGAAGTGGAGAAGAAGACCGAAAGAAGATGTAAATGGAGAGATCTGAAAATTTTGGTCTCTGGTTTTGGTCTCTTCTACTCGATAATAACGAAGTCTCCTCTTCACAATCCAGCCATCCATCTCAATCTCGATCAACGGCTAAAATTACAAGCATCTCTTGCCGTTCATCTAACCGAAGGTACATCGGTTACCACGGTCTCTCGAATCGATGGCATGACAAGTAAATAAATTTTCTTATTCGAGACGGCTATATACGCTCTCCTAATTTTTCCATGTTTTTATCGTATCGTAGACCGCCATATTCGGTCAACGGTCCAACTACAGTCAATGAGGGTCACGGATGTGGGTTGTATAACACCAATTTTCTACTAGTGAAAAGAGCTAAAATTGTTACGAATCATTGTATGAACCAATTGATTGTGAAGTTTGGTGGAATCCTAAGTCCCAGTATCTCTCAACTTTGTTAAAATCTTTTCTTTGTTTCTAGTATTTTGTTTATTAAGTCTAAAACCAATCTTCAAAATAGTCCGAGCGAACGATACTCTACTTACCACTTCAAAACTACATTAGTTTTTGAAATGCACATTAGATGTTCGATAAAAAGCCTAATTCTCTGCAGCTATCAACGATGGTTATTGTGGCTGCTTATCAAGGGTCGAGAGAGAAATTCACATCCAAATGCAAAACAGAAGATCAGACACCAATAAACGGTAATGAAATATACATTTGGTTATCACAATTTCAGTTCTACTTTGTTCAAAGATTACTGTTGGAATTTGAGGTTGTCTATATTGTTATTGGGAATTGAATAAGTGAATATGATGTAGTCTTTCATTGATCAGTTCTTGTTTATATTGCAGTAACTTGTTCATTTTCGTTTCATTTGCTTGGACTGCTATAGAATTAGTTTTGGTACTACTGGAGTATATCTTCCTGGATTGATACTTATTTTTTGGTAGTGCACATCATTCTCGGTACATTCAGTTTCCCATACCAGTATATCATCCAAATCATCTAGGTGAGCTTAAACGGCTTCCAAGTATCATCTCGCTTGGAAATTCTTGCATATGAAGAAGGGGGTATATCTTACTGATGTGATTTTGAAAGTTGTAGTAAAGTGGTAAGAAAGATGTCGTTCTCTCGAACTTGTGAAGGATTTTCAGACTTTAAAATTAAAACAAAAATAGAAAACACACTAAAAATTATAGCAAACACTGACAAAGTTGATATCAATATTAAAAGAACACTCGAGGCTAAGATTCCACTATTTTCCAAGTTCAAAGTGATTTAATCCAATATTTATATTCATGCAATTTTCTCGTTCAATTTGATTCTAAACTATTGCAATAAGTAGATTTTCAAAAGTAATAATTGTAAATACCAAGTATGAAGCATCAAAAGTATTAAAACTAAGCATACTCCATCAAAATAGATCACAATCACTCAAATCAAAATCATATTCAATATTAGTTCAAGGCAAATAATCATATAATAACGCAAATAAAAAGATAAAAATAGAATATACCACTTTTTGTTGGAAAAATAGCTTCCTCTATCGCCTCAAAGAATGGGGTTTAGCTCCTCGTATTAATCATGGTCTCTAAATATGTATTTATGGCTCAAAAGATGATTAAAAGGATGAAAAACAATAAAACAGACTGTTCGCAACGCCTGTAATGGCGTTACAAAGTCATTATAATGGATCTCATTACAAGAGCCGACTTATGCATCGTTGTCGTGTCGTTGTATCTAAGACCCATAAAACGACCGTCCTTGGAAGCCTATTGTTCTTCGTGTTCTTCGGCTTTACACCAAAGAGAAATGGGCTTCGTAACTCGTGATTTTTGTTCTCTGTGGTGTTCTAAACCTCCCTAAAGTGTTCAGAACCCTTCCTTGACTCATACCCTGTGCTATATATAGCCAAGCATGCCCCAAAAATCCGAGTTTATCTTCAATTATTCTTTGGTTTCCTCCACCAAAAGTTACGGGATTTTTCTAATTATCTCAACCTTCTCAAGCGTCCTCCCGAGTTACCGAAACTTTCCAAACTCCTATCAAGTCTCAAACAAGACCAGATACGTCCATATCCCGGCGTAAAATCCTCTCCAAATCCTCCACAACTCGGCAATATTTCTTCGCCTCCGTTTATCCAAAACTCGATTGTCCACCCAAACCTAGCCGAAACAATCCACTTTGCACCAACCCCGTTATGATATAAGAAGTCCGGTCCACCAAAATTACGAGATTAAAACTCTTTAAAGTTGCCCAAAAATCAAATCCCAAAATGTTATTTATTTGTATTCTTTTTCCGCGTTTTTCATATTTTGAAATGTAGAAGATGAGGCGCCCTATCAGAGTAGGGGTGCCTATAGGTGTGCCTTATGGGGTGTCCTGGAGGTGCCCCTTATCCAAACCGTGGGTGCCAATAACAACTCCTCCGGGTGCATTAGACAACTTTTTCGAGCCGATTTTTCCAAAAATGTTTATTGGCCAAAAATACCTACACACACATAAAACACCATAATAAGTACAAAAATGAGCACTATCAATATATAGAATCGAGACAAATTAGACACAAAAATGTGTCTATCACTTACCATGTAAAATTGCTTTGTTAGGTTCTGAAAGCACTTTATCCTCAACATCGAATGATATTTGAGAGCAGGAGTATGATAATTCTAGCTTTGATATGTTTGTTCTGTCATTTACTATTGATATAATACTTTCCTTTCGTATTTGAAGTTACTCTGTTTTGAATGCGAGAGATTATTGGCAAAATAGGTTGTGAAATGATTTTCTCTCCACAAAGTGAAGATGGGAGTGACCACCAATCAACACCCGAGTCCTAAGGTTTGCTTCTTGTGTTTTATTCATAATAAAATTATGTTGTAGTACATTCTATGCAAATTAGAGTATATATTGTATTGCTTAATCTTGTTTATTAAAGGTCTAAAGGTTAATTGATAACTAAAGGTTCGTATCTAGTTCTATAATGTGAATTTTTATTCATATAAGAACGTTTTATGGGCTCCGTTATATCTTGTATGAATTTTAATTTGAGTTATGTGCTGCTGGATCCAATAAATTTTGTTTGTAGCATCCATTCAGTTTATTAAACTTACATTTTTTGAGGAAGTTGTTAATGTGAGTAAGTAATACTTAAAAGGGTTCAAGGATGGGTTGTTGTTGTGTCACTTGCTTTATCGAGAAGAAGTTAAGGACAACCTCAAACATGGGGGGCTGCAGGATTGTTCCGTGTAGAGCTGGTGTTGGTTGATGCTCTCACGAGGGAGAACACAACTTGACAGGGAGATGAGCGGAACAAAAAGAAAGTAAGGTGGTTTATTTTATTTTTTTTTAAACTTAGTAATTACATTGAATGTTAAAGGGATATAAAGGCTTTTTTATGTTTTTTGTTGTAGTGGTGTCTCGAACATTGATGATGGATGCTATGCAAAGCGCATTGCTCCCCAGAGCTGAAGAACCAAAGATTTGGAACGCCATCAAGTTTGGAACTGGTAACTTTGTTTACCTGGACTTCTGTCATTTTAGTAGCCATGTTTTCCATGAGTTACGTTTAGATGAAGTTGTCCTTGGCAGTGTTGGAAAATGTGGTTTTCGATGAGCATACTCATCAAGTGGATTGCAAGCAACTTAGAATCATATTTCCGTTGTAATATCTATAGTATCCATGGTAACAACTTGTTTACATATTCTTAGATCCTGAAAGGAACACCATTCTCTTAGTGTTCAATCGCACATATGCCTTGGGCACTAGTCTCTCTAAATTTTTATTTAGGCTCCTATGTGAATTCACATTTCAGAAAGCCCTTGCTCTGTCGTAATCATCTTATTACTTGCTACGATGGCTGCATCTTCATAAGATTATTTTGTTAATTACTTATTTGCTTAAGTTCTCAGATACTACTCAGCAAGGACACATTTTGTTAACTAGAACTTAGAAGTCTCTAGCCACAAAAGCTATTAATCATTATGTATTCTTCGTTTTGTGCATGTCAACTATTAGGTTTTTATCAACTATTAGAAATTAGCTGCTTTTTTTTATGGAAGTTCGTGTTATTATTTTTGTTAAAAATTTCTACATTACATAAATAAAGAAATGATGATACACAGTTAGTTCCTTAGTTGCAGAATCGTTCTGTTCCTGCACACAGTCCAATAACAGATATTCTGGAAACGGAGAAGGTTAGGTTCTTTTCCCTGCATAAGCTACACTTTCATCAGTTGTGTTTTACAGACTATTCCGTGAACCCTCAGTTTCATATGTGCGTACAATTGCAACATATCTCATCACAGAGTTGGCAAGCATAGGATTATGTCCATAGGGGATGCGTATCATTTAGTATTTCGTTGGACAGAAGAAAATTATGAAAACTTTTATCACTTTGTTATTATGGTTAGAACTTAGATGACATTTTGAAATGTTGAAAATTATATATTTTTCTTCCACTGCCTTACTGTTAGCTTTTCGAACCACTGACAGGAGAAGGCTACAACATAAGCAGCTGGAAAATCCCCTTCCACACTGAGTGTGAGTTCCGACATTTGGCTAGTAAAAATGGAAAACTTCTCATGAGAAGGTAACAAAGAAATGTATTGCTCTTGACCAGGAGTTCACTTTTTTTAAGTTTATATGCATTTTGTACTTGTGGTCTCAAAATTGTTTATTACAATTAGGCGGGTGCAAGTGTATCATCGAATTTTTTCAAACATGAATGGGTTCTTTGCAGGTGGAACGAACTTAATGGTGAAGGTGGTTGCGAAGGACAAAGCCTCTTAGCTACTACCGGGCAGAAGTGTGCAAAGAGCTTCATTTGTTGATTTGCAGATCTCTTATTTCCACACTTAAGCATTTGTGTGGACTCATGCACAACTTGTGAGTTTCCTGAGTTGGACTAGGTTTGAATGCTTCGCCTCCCTTCTTGGACCCTGCAAAACACATACATACCGAAGGAACAGATGGAAAGGGATGGAAGGGATAGATGGACTATGAATGGTCAGAGCTTAGCGAGTACAAACCCGGATCCCGACTTTGTTACCGCCTAGGTCTCGTGTGTCCTTGATGTCGTAGTATTTTGGTCAGTGTTTCTTTTTAATGCACAATGATTATGTTCCAAGTTTTTTGTTGTCTTATTTATTGGTTAACCAGAAGAGATGGATGGATTTTGAAGTTGACTTTGTTGTATTATTTTCATTATACAATCCATGTCTGTTTTTGCATTATACTTGTGTTTCACTCTCTAGCAGCTCGAATTCGTTGCTGGCTGAGGGCCTTCACCAAGTGAAGGTGAACGACCGGACCTTATGTTGGTTGAGTTCTTTACCAGTCACACCTTATGCCTTAGCCAGCCAATTATTTTGCGGATAAACCCATGACCTTCTAAATAAGGGGTGGCTAAAATCCTTAACCAACCACATCAAAACCTTCACCAACAGAAATACAGTAAGTTAAAATCTTTAGCAGCCCCCTCTACCAAAGATGTATTAGTCTCCAGCAACAAATACTTCTGCGGGTGAAATATTACAGCCACAAATACTTTATGCTTCTACCAACGATAGTCCGTAGATATTGGAGATAACTTCCGACTGAAAATTTCGTCGCCTATTTCAGTTGAAAGATATCTCTACCAGCAGCATGGTTGGTCCAAGTCTTTAGCAAAGCAAGCTTTAGTCACTGAGCATATCTGTTGCCATATTGGTTGCTAGAGAGCTCCAGTCGCTGAA
Organism: Papaver armeniacum; assembly: GCA_023531295.1. Taxonomy (NCBI): domain Eukaryota; kingdom Viridiplantae; phylum Streptophyta; class Magnoliopsida; order Ranunculales; family Papaveraceae; genus Papaver; species Papaver armeniacum. The sequence goes on from JAJJWW010002826.1 coordinate 448,581, forward strand.
AATGCCCTTGTACTCACTGAATCAGAGAAGTCGCTAAATCCAAGTTTTCTTGTAGTGACTCTCTACCTTGCCTTTCAAACACCGTGGGTTGGGAGTGTACACTATGCAAGACACCAAACACTATTGTTTCCTTGCCTCTAATTTGCGGACCCAAGACTTGAGACCTCCATTTAAAAAAAAAAACACCAAGCATCGGTGGTTGTGGCTCTTCTCTTGACAAGCTATAAACTCCTTCAACTCCCACCGGGTATTGTGCCTTCCTTTGCACTAATAGTTTTGCCACCCTTTCTATGAACTCCCGGCAACTATCTATTTTGATGCGCTTAAGAAGAACTTACCAAACAACTACGTTTTGACTCGAGCGTGATTCTCGTGCTTTGGAAATGTAACCAATCAAAACATGCTTGGGATTTTTTGATGGCAATTCTATTTTGGGACTCAATCAAAATATTGGAGCTAGGCAATTTAGTGCAATTCTCCGATATAGGCTTGGGATCCCCCTTTTTGAGATGGATGGTTCTTGCTCTTTCTGCAAAAGGGAGATGGATGTCTTTGGGGATCTTGCCTTACATTGTGCTAATGAGGTTGGTCTCAAGTTTGACATGATTTGGTGCGGGATACTATTGCCGACATGTGTTATCGAGCGGGCGTGTCAGGAAGAAAGGAGGTTGACTTGGGGCTTCTTTTCCTTTAATGGATGTGACCAACTGACATCCTCAGTGCATAAACTGGGACAATGTGCGTGACATGTGCTTTGACGTGACTGGTGTTTCACCATTTACTGGAGGTGGGGTACGCACTTTTACCCCGGGCCTTGCTATCAAGAATGGGGTTTCTCGGAAGAATTCCAAATATTTGGAGAAGTGCGCTTCACAGGGATATGGTTTTGGGATACTTGCCTTCACCACCTTAGAAGAGCTTGGGGACGATACCACGAATTTTCTAAAGCGCCTGCGCAATTATATAGCTAGTCATGATGCTAATGTGCGGGCTGGTGATTTTCTCTTTCATAGATTAGGAGTATTTATTCAAAAAGGGGTTGGAGCTCAGCTTGTTGCTACGCTTCCAACTATTTCCTACCGAATGATAATCCCTCCGAGTTGTAATTTTTACATATCTTCAAAAAAACAAAAAAAAAAAATTCAAAAAAAAAATTATAAAAAAATGTCATGACTATCCCTTGACTAGCCTATTTAATATTACGTTATTACCAAAATTAAAATTATTAGTGTTAAAAAATCTAATTTGGATAGTATTATTGTTTTAGGAAATATTGTAAAGAAATAAAAGCAAACCTATACTCCAAAATTTAAGAATTTTTTATTTCCCTCCATTTGATTTTGGTTTCCGCACTAAAACTTTGGAGCATTTGGAATTTTATTTGAGAGGGAAAAAAATTGAAATTGTAAATTATTTTCTTTAGATATACTCTACCATGAATTTGAGATTTTGTCATAAATTTTTTGATTCTTTGTCATGTAAGAATAAATAGAAGTATTAGGAATTTTGTAACTACCCATAAATGTTTTTATTTAAAAAAGGAATGGCAATTAATATAAAAAATATTGAATGGATTTTTTCCTTATATATGGTGATGATATTTATGATTTTGAATTAAGTTTATATTAAAAATGATTTTATAATTATAAAAAAGAAAGGGTATATTTGATAGTTTAAGGGAAAAGTATATCTATAAATAGAGCGGACAAGATAAAAATGGACATACCAAAGTAGAAATTAGGACGAGATAAAAATGGACGAGAGGAGTAATATTAAAATTAATTAATTAATCAAGGGTATTTAAGTAACTTAACCACTCATTAGACATCCCTTATCACCCCACACTAGTTAGGGTCATCCATATGTATGCCCCAAAATTTCTATGTATGCCCCAAATGAGGGTTCTTTTTTTATCAAAAGATCATAAACAAGAACACTTTTCAATGCGCTCTCGCCGTTTATCTCGAGCGCCTCCCTTTCTCCGTATTGAAAATTATATTGTTGAGCTGAGCCACGTTAAATAGGGTATACCGCATTAATTGGGGTATACCCAATGAGACAAAATATGGTCATTTTGAAGTAAAGCCAAGCCACCCCTTAACCTTGACTGGAAGTGTCTATTCCAGATTCTGCACGGCGCGCCCCATTCATCCATTTCCTGCAAAAAGATTTTGCACTGGGCATTTGTAGGGATTCTCTGAATGAAACTTGCAAGTACTAATTGATAAACTAACCTTTCACTTAAAATATCTTATTTTCGCATGTCTTTGAAAGACAAACTTTCTAGGTTCTCTAAACTCCGAAGGAGGGAAATTAAGATATCCACTGAAAAGTTTTGTTCATTGGACAGCACATATACAAGTCAGATTTTTGGTTTTCTACCTTTTCCCTTGGTTGTCGCTTCCTGCATCTGCAAGAACTGTCAACCTCTTTGCTGAATTCTTGAACTCGCTGAAATGGTAAAGGAAAGAAGCTTTCAAGGCCATGTGATGGTGAAACCAGGATCATTCTCAATAATGCAGATATAAACATATAGTTACATCGCCTAAAACATGAAAGAAATAAAAAATATGGGAGAAATGAAGCATGACAAATTCCTCACCTGAATGGTTCATCTCCTGCGTGTTTTACAGCACCTGTCATGTTCAGGTAGACCACGTGGTTCAAAGTCTCTGGTGGTTCTATGAGAAACATGTCGGCTAGCTTTCTATATAGCTCTTCATATGAATTAAGAACTGACAAGTCAAGAGTCCGTCCCACATCTTCAGATTCCATAAAAACTTTGCACTGCCCAGTCTCTAAACCCATATCAATCATCTGACGGTCCTTAAGAAATGGAAAACCTTCTGAGGATGGATTCTCTCGCTGGGGACACTGATTAACCATAGGTGAGAAACTAACACTGGATAACGTTTTCTCTGGAGATGAACTGTTCCCATTAACAACTTGGGAGACTGTTTCACTAGAGAAACTAAGAGACATTTGCTGCTCGGTAAGTATTGGTTGACCGAAGAGCACAAACTGAGGTGTGATTGCTTCACAAGCCTTTTTCGAGCTCGGGCTCGAGTTACCTATGGTCAGCCAAGACACGTCCTCACTGCTATCAGCCTTGTTCATGGTGAGGCCGTTTTGAGTTCTAGTCAGTGGAGGAGCGTGATCAAGACTCTGGAAAAGGACTGATGCAGACCCGACTGCAGTTTGTTGAAGTGGAGATCTGATAAAGATGTACCAAATTGAGTATGCCTGGCTCCCTGTATGCCTGCAGAAGTGTTGTCTGATATACAACACAAGGGGCTGCTGGATCCTAAAGGGTTGGTGGAAAAGGAGGGTAACGGAAATTGTCCTTCAAGGGGAAATCAGGGTGGGGTGGTAACCGTAGTTTCTTTCTTGGCGGCGAGAAGGGTGAGAGATGAATGGCGGGCATGCTTGATACCAATTCGACCAACCATGGGCTAACACGTTTCACGTTTTGTAGCAAGTCCGGCTCATCCCATGTCACCTATTCAAACACGAGTTAAAATGATCAGAAACGAGAGAGCTAACATATCATCATGCGTAGTAAATGTGATTTAGTAGCGTAATATAATACTACGCTTATAAGATTCATGGCTAAAAGGAGAGCATTGTAGCCAGAGATTTGATGAATCACACACCACAGATTTAGTACAAAATGCTTTTATCAAATCCGCTTTTCACCTAAATATAATGACTACAGGGGGTCAGAAGATGTTACACAGAAAAATTGAAGTCTAACGGCCAGCGGTTAGCAATTGAAAGAGTAATATCAATAGTGAATCAAAAAAATAAGGCAGTAATCGCAGTGGTATTGTGAAAATACGAGTTAAGCAGAACTGATATAAAATCTCCATTCTGCACTACAACTTCGGCATATTGTCCTAGTGATTCGACCAAGAGCTGCCTCAATAGATTTTCTATTACACGACCTCTATTGTCTAAGCCAAGGCACACAAAACACGACTTGAGGTAAACCCCAATAATTGAAAAACCTGATTAAATATGACAAGTTTTAGCAGAATTGGTAGTATTTGACCAGTGATAACATGGTAGCAACAACACATTATAAGCTGAGATATGTAGTGACTGAAAAAGTAACATAATATAACTAATGACACTGACTGTCACTGATACTAAAGACAAAAAAACTAGTAGCTCTAAGAATGGAATTAAGAAGGAAACCTGTAGAAGCCTCCATGGTGAACCAGGCCAGCGAACTGGATCAACAACTTGAGCAGATGATATGGTTCCCATAAACCAGCTTATCCGAGAAGAATCTTCAGTTTCAAATGCCATCTTGAATCTCATACCCCCACACCATGGCACCCGCATCGCAGTGCTCACAAGGGAGGCTTTCACACAGAACTCCGGGGTGCTTGCTCTAGGGTAGTAAACAATCTCAAATGGCTGTCCATTGGCTGCTAGAGTTGCAGCCTCAATCACAGATTCAGGCCTAACTCTCTCCTTTCCTCTGGGACCAGATTTCAAATTCCCACCATTACCATTTCTCTTATCGTCTTCCCTCAAGAAGACAGAAAACCCAGCATATGGCGATGCACAGTTTCCAGCAGCTGGATTCCATCCAGACAAAGACTCCTGTCCACCACCTATCCCTCTTTTGGCTCTCCTGATACCAACACAGAGATCCCCATTCTCTGTCCTCAAAAACACAATGGAGTCCCCTGCAATGAGCTTCTTATGATTCACAAAAGTACTCCACCCTGTAGTCAACAAATGCCTGCGAGGTGTACCTCGATAAATGTGCCTAAATTTCCAAATCTCACCATGGACATCCTTGGCAAGAACAGTTTGGACAGGAGGATCAGCTGAATAATCCAATCTAGGAAAGATTGTTTCGGCACAATAACGAGGAACAGAGAAACCACCGCCATTATTAGCATCAGACTGAGTTAATGTCTTTGCAAAGGAAGCAGGTTTCTCTTGAACCTCAGAGCCATTCCCATTGCCATTATTAGCAACCCCATCATCGTCATAATCAGGCTCATTGTTCCTCACTGGAACCAACTTAATTTTGGAATAAACCTCATCAGACTCGGGATCCGCCATATACTTGACAGCAGCAACTCTGCAAAGAATCAACGGGGGTACCCTTGAGGGTGATAGGCCAAAATCTACATTCCCATGAGCATGCTCGGCTTGACCTTGTGGAAAGTAAAAAACCTTGGAATTGACATTCGGCATTTGCACCATTCCTCCAGCACAAGCATGCCATAGTTGTGAATCAAGTTGTGAATCCAAGTTTTTCTCCATCTCTTGCATTGATTCCTGAAATCAATCAGAAAATGGCAATAATGGAATTACATTAAACAGTGAGTAATAAAAACCCCCCAATCAATTAAAAATAAAATCCCAAAAAATAAATAGTAGTATCTAACTAGAAATTAAAAGAAACAACTATTCCAGATTGATTCTGTTTTCTTACCTTATTCAGCAGCACTTGAGTAATAATGGAACTGAAACGTACCCCCCCAAAACCAAAATTAATTCAACTGAAAAATAGTCACTAATTTCACACACAGGCACCTGAGATGAAAATCTTATACTCAACTCAACTATTGTCTTGCGTCTTAGTAGTGTGAGGTAGGAAAAACCCTAATATTAAGTTTGATAGAAAGAAGAAGGAAGAGAGAGTTTAAATATAAAATTGGTTGTTACCCTAAAAACAATACTCCGATTTTTAATCAAAAGATTGTTATCTATCTATATTGTTTTCTCTTTCTCTTCAACTACTAAATAACGAGTGTTTCGGATCTAATTTTTAAGAAAAATATTGTTTGTTCTCAACCTGAATTCCCGTTCTCTTATCTTATTTTTTGTTTTTGTATTTGTAATTTCTTCTCTAGATCTCTCTCCTTCCAACACTCTCTTCTTCTTCTTCCACTACTACTACTAGACTGCTTGTTCTTTCTTTCTTTTCTCTCTAAAAACAAAAAACAAAAATCTCGCAAGAGCATCAGGTTGTTACACTGTTTTTTTTTAATAATCAATTAAATAAATGAATTTGATTAACTAACACTCTTTATATATAATTTAATAATAAAGTTGACAAACGAGATATTCAGTGTGTGTTGCCCGATATAATGAAACTTGTAGTGTTTTTAATTTGTGAGAATTTGTGAATATATCGTCTTGTTATGAAAGAGTCGTGAGTTCATTAATTTGACCAAGAGTACTTTTAACTATAAACACCGAGATTATTGACTAAACAGTCCACCTTAACTGCTAAATTAGCTAGGATTGCATGACAGTCAATGTTTTCCGATTATATTGGTCGGGAATAGAGACCATTTTAGTTATGAGTCATGTTAACAAACTTGTGACAAAACATAAAAACAGATTAAAATGTATAGCAAAGCCAAGAGGAAAAAAGAAGTAAAATTTGGGTTTTACGGTGTGTCTGATTTTTACTTTGGTGTGGGCGTAGTATACGTTCGCGCAGTGGTGGGGCGTGGAGTATACGTTCGCCGTGTGGGGATGAGAAATTTAAAAAAATTAAAAAAAAAAAAAAAAAAACAATGGGCGGTGGTATAAACCACGCCCCGTTCAAGCTTAAAAAGATTGATGGGGCGGAGAGTATTAACCGCCCGTTCAAAAAAAAAAAAAAAAAAAAGGGAAGGGCGGTTAGAGGCGCGATTGAACGGTGTGGGCGTGCATTATAAAGGCTTGGTGGTGGGTGTTTCGACTTGTTTATTGAACTGCATTTAGTCTGGGATTTGGTCGAAATGTGTCTTTTGAGGTTGCTCTTAGGTCTGATTTTATTGTCAAAATTTTATACGAAGAGTGAAGACTGTCTAGAGACTGAATCAAATGTGTTTTTATTTATTGAACTCAAAGTCTTTTGACCATCTCATTAGTTGTCATATTTGTTTGCTGAGTTAATCATCCAAAGATGAAACCACCATTGTGTCCATTTAATTGTTTAATTAGCACTTTGATCAGTGAATCATTCGAACAAAACCGCATAATACTACTAAATTTTATATGGATAAATGTTTAAGCTGACTCAGTGTCTGAGACTTGACCCTTGACCTCCTTGATCGTTAGTTAACATTTAACTTTAACGGCCAGATGTTATTTTGACCAGTGATTTTTTTTTTTTTTTTTTTTTTGTAAGTTCAAATGCATTCAATAGACTAACTTTGGGAGTTAGGAACCCTTACAACATTAATAGTAGAGCCTTCTAATGCTGGATAAGGGTATCTATCCCTTGCATTAGATTATCTACTTCTAAACTTTGGAAAATACAATTAGGTGGAGTATTGTTCCAATCAACAAAATTAACAAAAGTTTTTGCCTCTTTTGCAAGAGTATCTGCTACATTGTTAGCTAATCTAGGAATATAATGAAAGCCCAACAAGTTATGGCATCTATTGAATTCTACTTTTACTTCATCCATAATTACTTGATTCTTCCAGGAGATTTGAGAAGGTTTCCCATTTAAGTAGTCGAAGAGGTTCTTGCAATCGCCTTCCACATTTAAGTTGCAAAATCCTCTTTCTATTGCCCATCTAGCTCCTTGCAACATTCCTAAAGCTTCCGCTTCTTCAGGGGTAGAAGCTGTGAATGGTCCTGCTCTTCCTTGTTCAAATTTGCCTGCATCATTCCTAAGGATTAAAGAAAAACCTGCAGGCATGTCCATAGAAATCCAGGCAGCATCTATATTGAGTTTCAATTGTGTTCTCCTAGGAGGAATCCATTTTGGGATAACTCTTTTATCTATTGTTATCTGTCTTAGGGAAATGTTATCCTGATACCAAAAATCTAAATATCTTTGTATTTCTAAGCCTAATTGAGCACTTGTTTGTTTGTTTTTTTCAAAGACTCTATTGCATCTTGCCTTCCATATGAACCAGGCTTTTGTCAAAATTATTTCTATTGGTATAATTGGGTCTTTCTTTCCTATCCGTTCCTTACATATATCTAATAAGGATATAGATATGTCAAAGTGAAGATCGACAGGAAATGGCTCAGTTGCCCAAACAGACTTGGCAAAGGGACAAAAAAGAAGAAGATGTTCTATGGATTCAAATTCATTACATCCAAAAGAACAATTAGGATGAATATCCTCCATGAATTTGGATAATTTCAGATTTGTAGACAAAGCATTATGTAAACACTTCCAAGCAAAGATCTTAATTCTTTGAGACACATTTAGATTCCATAAGTTTTTCCAAAAGGAGTCCGTTGCCCTAAGTTATAGTGGTTCATTGTTCTTTCATTAAGCTTGTTATACATAGACTTAACATAGAATAAACCAGAGTTTGTGAGTATCCATCCGAGACTATCTCGGGTTTGTCATCGACTATTCTAATGTTACTGACTTTCTTAGCTATATGTTCAAGAAACATTTCAAAAATTAAGTGTTAAGTGAGAGTTAGTATTTATTCTAAAGGTACTAAGGTTTTCTTCCAGATTAGGTATCCATCTATCATCCCAAATGTTAATACTGTTACCATCTCATATTTCCCAAATATTGTTTTGTCCAACTAGTTGGATACCCTTACTTATACATTTCCAAATCCAAGAACTGGTTGATGGGGTTTTTGCCTTAAAGACAGAGGAATTTCTAAAGTATCTAGGTGTTGATGGTGGTTTTTAGCTTAGGGTTAAAATCATAAAACCTTGCACTCGACGTCACTCTGCAAGAAAATGGTGCCGTGAGTGCTAACCTCTCCATGAGCATATTTATTGAGCCATTTGATATATTTACATGAAATTTATCCAGACGGCGAATGTAGCAACCATCCCAAACACTCTGTAAATTTCGGCACCTCGCCAATATAAGACTCACTGAGTACTTTCCTGTGCTATTTTTCCCCGGCAGAAACCTTAATATCGGTATGGCATGACGGATTTATGTTCACTTGCAGCGGAGTAGCATGAACCTCCAAGTACCAAAGTTAAGGCCGTCGCACGAAATACTCAGACGGAAGGCACACTGCATTCTGTAGATAAGGATTTTTGTGGCAGCATAATAAATCCAGCCAATTATTGTGATAACTCACAAAAAGCTCATAAACCCGATTAATTTGCAAAATTAGGGTTTCGCGCCCGTGCAGTACACTAGACCCCATTGGTCGAAAAACTATGCTTAGCCAAACTAGGCGATTAAATCCGCCACATCGCACTGGAAGTGTGGCCACGCCCTAGCTTGCCAGCCCCACCTCCCATCGACCAATCAGGTCGCTTTAAATCCCATGCATGTCCGGCCCTCTTACATTAACCAAACCAGGTGTTTGAGGGTGAAAACGGTTTCTGCTGATTTCTGTAATTTCGCGTGAGTGGGTGAGAAACTGAGTCTAAACCCTAAACAATGTACTACAAGGGAGTAATTTAGATTCGAGAGATCAATCTGTATAAGTCCGGCCTAAACCAAGAAATGGCCGTTCCAGACTTGCTTCGGTCACAAAGTGAAGGAGAAGGGTTGGTTTTAGGGAGGGAAGCGAAGAAAGTGTTGAGACCAGAATAGTTGATTCTGAAAGAGTAGTTGTTTGACTTGTATCAGAAAGTGAAAGCTAACAGATGGGAAAGCTAGCAAGTGGTTTCTGAGTGTTGTATGCTCCTGACCAAAAATTGTTGTTCGGTGGAAATAGGTAAGACCTATTTATACAAGTCAAAGTGAAACGTAATCTAGTCTTGTAAGAAATAGAAACGGGAGGAGGTGGTAGCCGTACGCTCTGGAATTGATGTTCCATAATGAAGGAAAGCGTTTCACCATTACTCCCTGTATTTACTAACCGCCTTATTCTTATGACACTTTCATGTAACTGGGCGTAGTGTACGCCGCACGTTGTAAACCTCCAAACCAATACCCTCTATGAGCATCCCCGGTTTGTGACATGTGTTAGATGTCTCGAGTGTTTTCATGGGAAAACATGTAGCAAGTTGTTACATGTGTCATGGTGGCATGCCGGTGACCATGGTAGAGTCGACATGGCTTTGCCAAAGAATAGGCGCGGCCAAATTTGGGGTTTATATGCAAACCAGTGATATTTTGGCTTTGGTCCGTAAGTTAGGTGGCGAACTTGAACGGTCGAGATACGCATATCAGAGGGAAGGATAGTCGTTGATTATTGCAACCCTCCGTTTTAGCAGCCAATGTTGAGCATGGCTTTGCCATAGAGTATGCGTGGCCAAATTAGGGTTTAGGTGCCAACCGTGTGTTTTGGCTTCGGGACGCAAGTTGACATGCGTCAGGTGGCGAACTTGTATGGTCAAGATCTGCATCTCAAAGAGAATGGTATCCGTTGATTATTGCAACCCTTCGTTTTAGCAGCCAGCGTTGAGTCATGGCCTTTTCAAAGAGTAGGCACGACCAAATTAGGGTTTAGGTGCAAACCGTGTGTTTTGGCTTTGGGCCGCAAGTTGTCATGCGTCAGGTGGCGAACTTGTGTGGTTGAGATCTGCATCTCAAAGAGAAGGGTATCCATTGATTGCAACCCTTCGTTTTAGCAGCCAACGTTGAGTCATGGCCTTGTCAAAGAGTAGGCGCGGCCAAATTAGGGTTTAGGTGCAAACCGTGTGTTTTGGCTTTGGGCCGCAAGTTGCCATGCGTCAGGTGGCGAACTTGTGTGGTCGAGATCTGCATCTCAAAGAGAAGGGTATCTGTTGATTATTGCAACTCTTTGTTTTAGCGACCGAGCGTTGAGTCATGGCCTTGTCAAAGAGTAGGTGCGACCAAATTAGGGTTTAGGTGCAAACCGTGTGTTTTGGCTTTGGGCCGCAAGTTGCCAGGCGTTAGTTGGCGAACTTGTGTGGTCGAGATCTGCATCTCAAAGAGAAGGGTAGCCGTTGATTATTGCAACCCTTCGTTTGTAGTAGCCAGCGTTGAGTCATGGCCTTGTCAAAGAGTAGGCGCGGCAAAATTAGGGTTTAGGTGCAAACCGTATGTTTTCGCTTTGGGCTGCAGGTTTCCATGCGTCAGCTGGTGACTTTGGACGGCTAAGATCTGCATCTTAGATGGAAGGGTGGCCGTTGATCGTTGCAACCCTTCGTTTTGGCAGCCAATGGCGTGAAGGAGAGGCTGGCATGGTATAGGCGCGGTTAAAACTAGGGTTTGGTGCAAGCAGTGGTGTTTGGCCTTGGGCCGCAAGTTGTCGTGCGTTAGGTGGCGAACTTGGATGGTCGAGATCAGTATCTCGAAGAGAAGGGTAGCCGTTGATTATTGCAACCCTTCGTTTTGGTGTGGAGAAGTAGTCGGCATGGTTTGCCATTGGCATGGTGGTGCGGGCTGGCATGGTTGGCATGCCTTGTCGCGAGAGACGTGGCTGGCATGGTTTGCCATTAGCAGCAGCGGTGCGTCGGCATGGTTGGCATGCCTTGGCAAAGAGACGTGTTGGCATGGTTTGCCATTGGCACGGTGGTGCGGCTGGCATGGTTGGCATGCCTTGGCGCAGAGGCGTGGCTGGCATGGTTTGTCATTGGCACGATGGTGCGGTGCGGCATGGTTGGCATGCCTTGGCGCGAGGCAGTGGCGGCATGGTTGCCATTGGCACGGTGGTGCGGATGGCATGGTTGGCATGCCTTGGCGCGAGGACGTGGCGGGCATGGTTTTGCCCGTTAACGCTGGTAGTGCGGTAGCAGCATAGTTTGCATGCCTTGGCGCGAGAAAACGTGGGCGGCATGGTTTACCGTTGTAGCGCGGTGGTGCGGTGGCATGGTTGGAATGGTTTTCCGTTATGCGGTGGGAGAATTAGGGTTGGTGTATACAAAGGTGATGTCGATTGTCACAGGGTTACGTAGTGGAACGGACATGTATGTATATAAAAAAAAAAAGGAACCGGTAATTCTTACGTAAATACGTTAATCGTTTCAATAAATGCGTTATTGGTCATAGTGACGTCATGCCAGATGGCAGTTTTACGATTTTATCCTAAAGCTAAAAACCGCCATCAAGCCTTACGAGGTTACTTTAAACTCGCCCACGGTGTTGAAGAAGAGCGTGGCCAGGAGGATGGCCGCAAGGCCAATTGGCTTCCCAAAACGCACCCAGGCATGCCAAACATGCCAAACGCACATACCGAGGCACACATGCCGGATGCACATGCCAAACGCGCCAAACATGGCCACTCACCCCATGCGACGTGCCATATAGGATAATTAGGGTTTCGACAAGCTAAAACCTAATTTAGGCAAGATTTCCACACCAACGTGCCAAGATTTCAGTGGCTATGGCTCCGCGCGCAACCGCGCCGAAGGCATGCAAGAGCCATGCCCAGCCATGCCGCTAGCGCAAGTTAAAGGTGTCCTTGCCAATTAAAGGTAGCCATGATCGACGGCTACCTTTCCTCTCCGAGATGCAATCTCGGCCATCCAAGTTCGCCACCAAACTAACAGAGCTTGTGGCAACTTACCTTAGCCACGACGCCAAGCCTTAACTTTAGTCACGAGGCCAAATCTTAAACTTTGGCCTTGCTACAACACCACGGCCACTTGGCATGGCACCATGCCACGACTACTAGCATGTCGTTAGGCCACGTCCATCGGCATGCCACCATGCCACGACTACTAGCATGTCGCTATGCCACGGCCAGCGGCATTCCACCATGCCACAACTCATCGGCATGCCACTATACCACATCTACTAGCATGTCGCTAGGCCACGACCACTGGCATGCCACCATGTCACAACTACTAGCATGTCGTTATGCCACGGCCATCGGCATGCTACCATGCCACAACTACTAGCATGCCGCTATGCCACGGCTACTAGCATGTCACTATGCCACGGCCACTGGCATGCCACCATACCACAGACTACTAGCATGCCACTATGCCACGGCTACTAGCATGTCGCTATGCCACGACCCTTGGCATGCCACCATGCCACAACTACTAGCATGTCGTTGTGCCACGGCCTACTAGCATGTCACTATGCCACGGTCATCTGGCATGCCACCATGCCACAACTACTAGCATGTCGATATGCGCAGCTACGCCATTGGCATGCCACTATGCCATGGCTGCGCCACACTGGCATGCCACCAGCATGTCATTATACCATGGCTCCACCAGGCGCTACTATGCCAATGGCGCCACTCCAGCTATACAACAAGATGATGCCATAATCAATGGCCACTCTTCCTCATGAGATGTAATCTCGACCATGAAATTCTCCTTTGGCCAGTTCATTTCGTGACAAGTTTTTAGGCGACTAGCCAAAAGCGAGCCCTAGCATCGCGTATCTTATTTACCTCTGAGCAAGCCTCTCCAATTTTTAAACTTGCCACACTACCGCGTAGCAAAGTGCACATGTTTTCCACGAAAACACTCGAGGCATCAAACATGTCATGGTGGAGGATACTCATGAGGGTATTGTTACGGCGGTTTACGGCTTGCGGCGTGCAATCGCCGGGTGAAAAGTGTCATAAAGTGGGCGGTTGTAATGGCAAGAAGTAATGGTGTAAACGTATCCTTCATTATGAAACATAAATTCCGCGTTGCTACTCCCTTCTTCCACCACTCAATAGTTTCCACTTCCTAAGAGACTGTGGTACGTTTTGTTGCGACTTGTATAAATAGGGTCTCAACTATTTTCCACCAGACAACAAGTTTTGGTCGGGGAGAAAATACAATATCTAGAAATCATCTCGATATCTTTTTCATCCATTGCTTGAGTTCAACTTTCATACAAGTCATGAAACACCCACACTTAGAATCAACTATTCTCGGTCTCAACACTTTCGCTTCCTCCCTATGACCAACCCTTCTCCTTCACTTTGTGACTGGAAGCAAGAAGCACTGGAATGACTATTTCTTGGTTTAGGCCAGATTGTGAGATTGATCTCTCGAATCAAAAGTACTTCCGTGCGGTATATTGTTTAGGGTTTAGTCTCGTTCTCATCCACACGAAATTACCGAAATAGCGGCTGCCATTCCATAAACATAGGCTTTAGTTGGGACACCTAAAGTGCATCAGCTCGATTAGTAACCTCCATGCTAATTTAGTAATCATAGCTAGGCTAAATTTGTGTGCATTTAGAAACCTAGTCCTCCCTTATTTATAGGTTTACAAAGGCAAGAATAAGATTTTGGATAATATCCTTTGTATTAGGTTCCTTGCCCAGAAATCTCTTTGCAAGGCATCTATTTTTTTTGTGATTTTCTTTGGTAAGATAAAGCAACTCATTTGGTAGCTAGCCATACTAGCCAAAGTTGCTTTATTAAGAATCCGCCGACTAGCCCGAGCTAGAATTTTGCCTATCGACCTTTGTATTTTATGTTCCATCTTTTCCACTAATCTTCAAAAAGTCTTATCTTGCTTTGCTAATAAAAAGTGAGTTCCTAGGTAAGAGTCTTTGGGGTCTATTTTTTATTTTCAGTAATTTGCTAATCATTCTTTTATACTGGGGTTGAACTTTTTTTGCTAAAAGACCCCCGATTTATCAAAATTGATTAAGCGCCTTTGAGAAGCTTTGCCAAAAGAGTCAATCGAGTAAGAATGTTATGGCATTCTTTAAGGTCACTCTAATGAAAAGGAGGCAATCATCAGGCAAAAAAAAAAAAAAAAAGTGAGATAGGGTTATTCTTATGAGTAATTTTAATTCCATTTATTAGCTTCTCCTCTTCACTAGATAATAGCAATCGGAGAAAATCTCCATGCAAATTATGAAGAAGGTAGGGGGAAGAGGATCTCCTTGCCTAAGACCCCTAGAATGCTTGAAATAACCCCCTGGGCAACCATTGAGCAAAACAACAATGGAAGAAGTTGATATGCATTGATGGATTAGTTTAAAAGTTGTTGTCAAACCAAATGCCTTCATTGCGGTGATCAAAAGTCTTAATCTACTCTATCAAAAAGGCCTTTGACATATCAATTTTGACTCTAGTACCCATTGCGTATGTTTCACTTTCTTTTCTTAAAAGAGTGAATTAGCTCTTGAGCAATCACAATATTATCAGGATATATGCCCTTTAGAAAGAAAGGAAGCATGCAAAGGGGAAAGTATAGAGTTTGCAATGGTTTCATCCTATTTGCTAATATCTTAGCTATAATTTTATACATAGTTTTCCAATGATTGGTATTGATTTTCGATGACTTTATAAGCTCGGATTCGACGACCCAATTTTGCAAAGTATTTTTTGTATGAGTATTTGTCATGGGTTTGAAGACTTAGACTTGGATTTGGATGAAAATTTTGATTTGAACTTGATTCTCGAGAAAGAAAAGATGGAAGGAGTTTTGGAAAGAAGACTTATCATGGAACAAGGATTTGATTCCTTTGAGGACTAGAAAGCAAGCGAGGTTTATTAAAAAAGGCGAACAACTTTTACGAGTTTTCATGTATTAACTTTGAGGAGGAGTTCAAGAATACAAGGATCGGAGGAAGGAGCAAGTATCCAAAAAATCTTTTCAATTGTTTATTTTCTTATTTCTTTTAATTATTATTATTATGTGAACTCCATAATATGAGTAACTAAATTTTTTTTATTGAGGATGAATTCCTAGTTCTTAACATGATTTGAGTTGTTTTTGAAGTTACTTTTAAGTTTGTCACATGATCATCGTTGGTTTTAATAATGATAATGTTTATGATTGTTTGATAGATTATTTAGAGTGCATGTTGAATCAATTTGTTAACTCAATCTAAAACTAGTAGAAGTTAGGGGATAAGTAATAGTTTCTTGTATAGAGACTCTCTACACAAGACCTCGCATAAAAATTATATGGAGTATTTGTGTGTAAAAAAACGCTAGAAAGTGAAACAAGCGAACCAAGAGTTTTACCAATAATATCAAACCTAAATTCATAAATCTCAATGCATTCAATTGAATTACACCTTGTAAGTGAACCTCAAGGTAGTTCGGATATGGTAACTAAGTGAAAGTGTTACTCAAAGTGAAACAAGAAATTTTAGGGTTAGCTAAGCGAACCTTTCCACGGTTATGATAATTTGTGATACATAACAAGTAGATGAATACACAACTTGATCATTATTTTGTAATGAATAACGATCCATTGATTTTATCCCTCTTTATTGATTTCAACTTTATCTTTTCAATTGCTTTATTTACTTCCTTTTTCTTTTCAAAATATAACACAAAAATTCACCTTTGTGTCATTCTTACTGAAAAAGCGAGGGTATAACACCACACCCAATAATTTGTTTGGCAATCTGTATGGACTAAACTCCAATATAATCCCGAGAGCACCAACTTAATAGCGAGCTCAATCAAGAAAGATATCAAAGAGCTTTATCTTTATTTCTCAATACAATCAGTAAATCGAACAGATAGGAATCGGTGAGCCTAATTGATATGAGAAATAACTTGGACGGTACCAAAGACCAATGCCCAAGTGTCAATCAAGTTGTATCCAACAAACAAGGCCGGATTTATAAACTGATTGAAATACGCACAACTATTGAAACTTATATAAACAAATATAATGCGGAAAAGAAATAACACCGACACTAGAAATTTTGTTAACGAGAAACCGCAAATGAAAACCCGGGACCTTGTCCGACTTTGAACACCACGGTGTACAGCCACTTTGAGACACTAGCCTACTACAAGTTAACTGATTTGGAATGTATTTGAGGCCCTAACCAAGTCTCATACCGATTAAGGTACAGTCGCGTTCCTTATAATTCTAGAACCACAGGATTTTGCGCACTTGATTCCTTTAGTCGATCTCACCCACAACTAATAGTTGCTACGACCCAAAGTCGAAGACTTATAAACAAATTTGTCTTCCACGGATATGTCTATTATTCATTCGGTTTTTGTTTTGTCTTTTGATAAATCAAGGTGAACATGAACCAATTGATAATCCGATCTTATACTCCCGAAGAGCAGCCTAGATATATTAATCACCTCACAATAACCCAGCTGATTAACATAAAACTTATTGCGGAATCACAAGAGTCTGAGACGAAGAACTGTTGTGATTACTTTTTATATCTTACCCATCGAGATAAATCTCGAGTAAATCTTCTGAGAACATAAAACTCAATACGATAGAACAAGCAAGATCAAATACGTAAGTACGAAGAAAATATTTGTATCCGGCTTCCACGAATCCAAAATGAAGTCTTCAAGTCGTTAACATAATACGGTTTTGGAAAAACCTAGGTTAATTAAAGGAGAATCGACTCTAGTTTGCAACTAGGACAGAGAAAATTTTGGGATTAAGTTTTCCAGTTGCTAGAGTTCTCCCTTATATAGTCTTTCAAATCGGGGTTGCTTACATTCAAAGCTAAGATAGCTTTGTAACAAAGCATTCAATACTCACTTAGATTAGATGAAATCCCGATTTAATATTCAAGCTAAGTATGCTTAGAAATTAAGCAATGAATCTCAATCTTTAGATGGTATTAGCTTGTTACGCACAAATGAAATATACTTATATTTAGATATGGGTAAGCGTACCTAAACGTGTATATTGAGTTGGCTCAATAGTTAGCAAGAAGCTAGCCATATGAACATTTTTGTCTTAGCCTTATTCATCTAACACTTTCTAGATCAAATATGATGATCAATCAATAATGAAAGATAATCAAATGAATCTAATTGTGTTTCAAATTGAGTTTTTCAATTGTTCACTATCTCATAGAAATATATATGAACAAGTTGAATCAAAATCGGATTGATTAAGTAATCGTACAAAGTACTTATAGAAGAATCAATTCATGAACATTAAGCCACGCTTTGCAAAGTTAATCTGCATTCCTTAAATCCTAAATGTTTTAATTCATGAGTATGAGAATCATACATAACCGAATTTAGAACATAACCACGTGTTCCAAACTAGGTACGCGAACATCGGCCACGAACCTTGGCCTAGTCAAGCCGTTCGCAAACAACCGATCCGGACCCAACTCGGGTAAACTCGTTCGCATACTGTGTATGCAAACAATAGTTCGACCTTCTCGGTAAATCCGTTCGCATACTAGGTACGCAAACAAGAGTTAGGACTGAATCTAAACAAAAATGATTCGCATACTATGTGTGCATAACGTGTTGCATCCAGACATAGGTAATTGTTCTCAACTCTCATTTCAATCATTGAAATATATTTAGAATACGACAATGGTAATCTCACACATACCATTAGATTGGGGTAATTTTCAAGTGATCGAATGATCAATACGAAACTTCCCAAGTTAACATCAAATGACCAGTCTCCACACAAATCATCTACGATGTTCACGGTAATTTTCATATGATCATTTTTTGACTTAATATTTAGTTTCCAACAAATAAATTATCTCCAACTAAACTCGTCAAGAATACGATGAACATAGCTAAAGTAAAAAGCTTCCAACACATATTTCGAGAAATAGATAAGCGAGATAAACTCATGTCGAAATATCAAATGTGTATAATGTAAAGTCTATAGCTATACGACTTAGTCTTATTATAATATATAGAATATAATAGACTTCTGAGTGATAGATAAGTTTTAGTCTCCACATACCTTTTGTTTATGAAGTTCCTCCAAGCTCCTTAGTAGATCTTCTTCTTCAATCAGAACGCCGTGAAGTCTAAAGCTCAACTACACATTCTATCATAACTGAGATATAGTTATAAGTAGACTATAAATCGGGTATATAGTTTTTGATCTAACCAAAATTGACAAACAAGCTTGAGATAGCAACGCTTGCGAGTTCGACCGAGCCGGTGACTCTAACAATCTTCCTCTTTGTCAATTTTAGTGACAAAACTATCTATACATATGGATTACAAAATAAATAAACTTTGTAGCTTCTCATCTAACATGCTTGATTTCCTTTGGCTCTTCAAACATTCCTTCAACTTCTTCGCTACTCCAAGTACTCCGGCGATTCCGAACGTGTTCAACTCAAAGATCATTTTTGTTGAAGATCCAGTTACATAATAAGAAAACAAGATGTTCTCAATCATTGTTATACAATGTCATAGTATTATTATATAAAATCAAAGTCCAATTGCATCACAAATTTGACATAATATTATGGTGATATGTATCACTACCCCTTAGTCAATACATCCATATCTTACAATGAAAACCCCTCCCTTACATAATGATCCGTAAACCATTTTGTATGTAGTGTGAACTACCAAATAATTCTCCCCCTTTTTGTCAATATAAATTGGCAAAGGTACGGAAACTACGGTATCATAATGAAATTCTCAAAGAGATAATTCATGACCGAGAACATATCAACTTTGTTTTGATGATTTCACATAGTCGAAACTTAATGTATTCATCAAGGAGTTTATAAACATACAAGATAATTCCTACAATATTCCAAAGCCTCACTCCCCACAAAGATATGGCAATTAAGTACAAGTTCAATTAAGAACTCTCCTTATTTGATGTCATTCCCAATGAACAACATGAGAGACCTTACTTTTACGAAAATAAAGATTTCTTTGGACGTTAACAAACCACATGGATTTGTATCCGGAAAACTCGAATAAATTAACCACAAGGAAACCTTATTGATTAATTTAATCGAAAATACTCAACATAAGAAAACTTAGGATCCATGCAGTACTTTCACATAGAAGTGGATCGAGGAAATATCAATATCATGAATTTTCAAAAGTTCATTCTATCTTTCATCAATATTTGCATAAAGACATAATAGACTTAACTTTTGAGCATTTATAAGATACAATCACAATTCACATACGTAAAGGTATTCATCTCATAAGCAATTGCAATATAAAATCAAAAAGATTAAATATTGCAAAAATTATCTTCCAAATAACTTAATTGAGAATAAATAAATCTAAAAACATTGCAAGATGAAAAAATCGTTGAAATAGCTATGTGTAATCACAATATTTGCTATTCCAAACCCTAGTTATCCTTCATAAACATAAGAATAAATTCTCATAAGAAGTTTCCTAGACATTAAGATTCTGAAAAATTCTTTATCATCCCCAGAACTCCTTTGTTGTCAGAGACATTAGAACATAAAGGTTCATGAAGAAAGGAGTCGCATTCCAGCAAACCTTCTTAACTATGTCAAACCGGGCCTTTTGAATTTCAAGAGATCTTAGAGACAATAGCCTTTATTTGTCAGATCTCCATCCCCAGATTCTTTCAACTTTAAGAACACCGGGAAAATGAAGATTTGAGGTGTTACCCTTGGTTTCTTCATATTCTTCATTTTTCTCTTTAAAGTTGTAGAGGAATGGGATTTATCTTTTCCTTCATGACTGATGGCTTAACAATCATATTAACATCTTTCCACCAGAAGGTATGATGCTTGAGTCTCCATTCAAGTATGGGATTGTGAAAGAAACACAAAAGCTCCACAAGTAGCCTTTTGATGAAAGAGTTTCAGGAAGGAAAAAAGAATGGGGGATTCTGGAACCTATATAATCCCTCCGTTCCACTTTAGATGATTTTCTTGTAGTTTTCACGCAGATTAAGAAATGGAGAGAGATATAAAGATTTTCCAACTATACCCTTAAGAAAAGTCTTCAATCATTAATTGATATTAGTGCATTTAAAAACAAACTTATAGTTCCAAGACAAAATGTTAGGGTATTAGGTGGGAGTTTTGTGGAAAATATCATAACTTTCAAGTATTGTGGAACAAAAAAATAACCCTAAAATATCATCTAAAATGGAATGGAGGGAGTACAAAGTAAACGGGGTTCACGTACGATCAACACACTTTGACCTAAGAAGGGTAAAATGTCGATTTTAACCCTCTTTTAATTAGTCAAAAAGAGTGAAAACTTTTCAATATCATTGAGGATATGAAAAGCACAAAAAAAACACACAAAAAAAAAAAAACAAACATAGAAAAGTTTCGATCCTAGATATTGATTGTGCACAACTCTTGTCTCTTTAATTCGGGTCTACGTGAGACAAGATGCACCTTTAACACAATTAGATTATGTTGGGGTGAATAATAATCTTTTCACCACAAATGATTCCCGCACCGAGTTTTCAATACCCCCTTTTATCGATTGTTTAGACTTAGTTCTTTTAGAAAGATCTAACTTCGTCCTTAGAAATCAAATTTTAGAGAAGAGCTAAATTTACACACCTCGAAAGGGTTTGAATTAGAATAAATTTGAGCTTGTTTGTTAATCGATTAGGTCTCCGTTAGCTTTGTTGACATTTCTTACTTTATGTTTGTACTTGAACCAATTAGAGAGTTTATGACCCTTAATAGTACAATAAGAACATGTCAATGTGGAGGATGGTTCAGGCACCATAGATAAACATGCTGCTAAACAAAGAGAAGTGCCTGAAACATGCGAGATAGAATTTTCAGTAGTAAGAGTAAAATCCATTACATCATCCAATGTTATCGATGGAGTTTCTCTAGGAAATATATCAAGATTGATGTGAGTATTGCTATAATTATCAAAATTAATATTTTAGCCAAGGAGAGCTACACTTGATTTTTATCTTCATTTTGAATCATAGTGATCAGATGTTTCATCAAGAGTTGCGGCCAAGAACTTTGTTCGAAGGTATTTTGTACGATTTGGACACTCATTAGCAAAATGGCCAAAAACTTTACACTTGAAGCATTGTGGCATATCCTCACATCGATTTTCGATGGTATCCCCTCATTTCTAAAGAGGAACATAATCATGAGACTTAACTAATGATCTAGGTTTATCTTCCGGTGAAGTTTTTTTACTTCTCTTAAAAACAAGATCTCTAAACTTGTCTTGTGATCGGGAGAGACCGAGTTGTCAAGATCTTGATATGATGAATCGATCTCAATAGGATCAATCATGAGTTACCAACACTTTTACTTTTATTTTTAGTGTTCTTTTGTGCTTTGAACATAATATTATTTCCAGCTTTGGACATATGCTCATGATCGAGATCTTTAACTTTCAAAAAGAGTGCTCGAAAGTGTTTCAAGGTTATTTCCAACGATGGCATGTTTCTTAGAATCGAATCTAGTCAAGCGTTGATCTTAGAATTTTTCATCACAATGTCCTTTTGTGATTAGTCTTCCCCAACGCAAAAAAGATGCATTAACAATTCCGGACACTTTATGATTAAACTCGTCAAATGAATCTTCATCACCATCGAAGGTTTTCCGAATCGTAATTTAGGTTTTGAAGCCTAGCTTCTTTTTCAAAGGTATTCCCTTCAAATCGTGTTTCTAAGATATCAGCATCTTTGGGCCGTTGAATATCTTGGGTAATGGCATGGATGAGATAGCATTTAATCCGTCGAAATTTGATTTACAACAAGAATCTCGAAATCTTCATACTACCAATATCCCTTAGCAAACAGGTTACACCGCTTCATCAGAACCATTTGAGGATTATAGCCATTAACAACGAATCCATGATTTAAAATCACACGCTTGTAAAGGCACGCGCAACAATTTTCTACCATAAGTTATTCGATCCATTAAGATTGGCAGTACATTTATGGAGATAGCACTTGTCCATATTAATCGATTCTGCAAACAGGACTTATGAGGTCTTAACGTGTTTGGCTCAAGCCTATCACCAATTGAAAAGCAAGGGTATAACAACCACAAAACCAATAATTAAGTTCGCAACTGTATGGACTAAACTCAATATAATTCCAGAGCACCAACTTAATAGCAAGTCAATCAAGAAAGATATCAAAGAGCTTTATCTTTATTCTCAATCTGATTAGAAAATCGAGCAGAGATAGGAATCTCGCGAGCTCCGATTGATATGAGAAATAACTTGGACGGCAACAAAGACCAATAACCAAGTGTCAATCAAGTTGTATCCAACAAACAAGGTCGGATTTATAAACTAATTGAACTACGCACAACTTTGTGGATATTTCATTACATAAACAAATATAATGCGGAAAAGAAATAAACACAAACACGGAATTTGAGCACTCCAGGAAACCACAAATACGAGATAAACCCCGTTACTTTGTCAGCTTTGAACACCACACGTAGCACGCTACGGACACTAGCCTACTACAAGTTAATTTCGACTGGAATGTAGTTGACCCCTAACCAAGTCTCACACCGATCAAGGTACGGTCGCGTTCCTTACGCCCCCTGCAGAACCACGCTTAGGATTCTTCCCCACTTGATTCCCTTAATGAGTCTCAATAGCTAAGAGTTGCTACGACCCAAAGTTGGAAGACTTATAAAAAATTTGTCTCCCATGGATATGGCTATTCTTTATTCGGTTTTGTTTTGTCTTTTGATAAATCAAGGTGAACATGAACCAATTGATAATGGGTTTTATACTCACACATCGGAGATAAATCTCGAGTAAATCTTACGGAAGATAAAACTCAGGATATAACAAGTAAGATCTAATACGCAACTACAAAGAAAATAGTTGATTTGGCTATCATGAATCCCAAATGAAGTGTCTTCAAGTCGTTAACAATACGGTTTGGAAAAACCTAGGTTAAGGATAATCGACTCTAGTTTGCAAACTAGGACACATGAAAGTGTCGGGATTAGGTTTTCCGGTTGCTAGAGTAGTTCTCCCTTATATAGTTTTTAAATCGAGGGTTGCTTTCAATAAAAGCTAAGATAGATTAGTAAAAGTTAATCCATTATTCACCGTTAGATGAAATCCTGATCTAAGATTCAAGCTAAGTCTGCTTTGAAATTAAGCAATCGATCTCCACCGTTAGATGGTCTTAGCTTGTTACATTTAAATGAAATATACTTATATTTAGATATGGGTAACCGTATCTAAAATGTGTATATTGAAGTTGTTCATAATAATTGAAGTAAATGTTAACCATATGAATATTTTTGTCTTAGCCTTATCATCTAACACTTAGATCAAATATGATGATTAATCAATAATGAAAGATAACCAAATGAATCTAATTTTGTTTCAAATAGAGTTTTTCAATTGTTCACTATCTCAGAAACATATATGAAATGTTGAATCAAAATCGGATTATCTGTAATCGTACAGTGACTTATACAAGAATCAATTCATGAACATTAAACCACGGTTTGCAAAGTTAATTTGCATTCCTTAAATCCTAAATGTTTTCATTCATGAGTATGAGAATCATACATAACCGATTTTAGAACATAACCACTTGTGTTCGCAAACTAGGTACGCCAACGACTGACTCAGGACCTTGGCCTA
This sequence comes from Papaver armeniacum, assembly GCA_023531295.1. Classification (NCBI taxonomy): domain Eukaryota; kingdom Viridiplantae; phylum Streptophyta; class Magnoliopsida; order Ranunculales; family Papaveraceae; genus Papaver; species Papaver armeniacum. The sequence continues at coordinate 472,653 of JAJJWW010002826.1, forward strand.
GTCAAGCCGTTCGCAAACCCGGTTCGCAAACAACCGTCCCGGACCCAACTCAGGTAAACTCGTTCGCATACTGGGTACACAAACAATAGATCCGGACCTTCTCAGGTAAATCCATTCTCATACTAGGTACGCAAAGAAGAGTTTCGGACATGAATCTAAACAAAACAGTTCGCGTATTAGGTATGCATACCGTGTTACATCCGGACATAGGTAATTGTTCTCAACTCTCATTTCAATCGTTGAAACATCCTTAGAAGACGACAATGGTAATCTCACACATACCATTAGCTTCAAGTAATTTTCAAGTGATCGAATGATCAATACTGAAACTTCCCAAGTTAACATCAAATAAGCTGTCTCACACAAATCATGTACGATGTTCAAGGTAATTTTCACATGATCATCTTTTGACTTAATATTTAGTTTCCAACAGATAAATTGTCTCCAACTAAACTCGTAAAGAATGTGATGAACATAACTAAAGCAAAAAACTTTCAACACATATTTCGAGAAATAGATAAGCGAGATAAACTCATCTCGAAATATCAAATATGTATAATGTAAAAGTCTATATAGCTATACAACTTAGTCTCATTAGAAGATAGAAAAGAATAGACTTCTGAGTGATAGATAAGTTTTAGTCTCCACATACCTTTTGTTGATGAAGCTCCTCAGTAAATCGTCTTCTTTAATTGGTGAACGCCGTGAAGTCTAAAGCTCAACTACACATTATATCATAATCCGGGACATAGCTATAAGTAGACTAGAAATCAAGTATATAGTTTTGATCGACTAAACTTGACAAACAAGCTTGAGATAACAACGCTATGCCGGAGTTCAGCGGGCGGGTTATCACCAGCACTTTGGCTAAGGCCTCTTGCCATATTGCGAGCTCATTCTGTATATTCTTATTAATTAAATGAAAAATATTCACCGAGCATCAAATTTATTTTCGCATTTCATAAACACTTACAACTAACGAATGATTTACTAGAAAGTCTAAATTAATTGAAATTGAGGAATCTATGATGAAAAACTAATAAACAAAAATTCATCTTGAAAAATAAATTTCCGTATGGTCATTCCCTATAAATTTATAGTCGAGATATACCAAGGTTCGAAAAAATTATAATTTATCCAATCGAACCATAATGGAGAGGTTGGGTAGTACGGAAAAACGAGATGATAGGTAAAGGATGATCACCCTGTTGGCGGTAAGATAAGGAATTTTTGCCAAAGAAATGAGGGGATTGCCTGTTTACCAGTGCTAAGAGCCATTTACAATGCCATTATAAGTAAGGATGTGGTGTTCCTAGAACAATGAAACGAGATGTAATAAATGTATCACTAAGTAAAGGGTGCATGGTCAAGAGCGAGACCTTCGATCCTCATGAGTCATGAAGAAGGAAAGATAAGAACTTATCACCACCAGAGCGAAACATGGAAGTCGCATCATGGGGAACGTCCCGGTGTCTTGCGTAAATTCTTCATCATTTGAGTTGACAGTGATCGAGTAGCCATCATCAGAAGAAATCATAATGGGAAAGATTGAGAAGAAGAAGAGTTGATAATTTCGGCGGCAACTTTTATAAACCCCTAATGTCAATGAATCGAAGATAATTCTTTGTTGAAATCTCGATAGATCTATATTCCTACCAAAATTGAGTGCATTCCAAGAGTACTTTTCAAAGTGGTAGATAGAGTACTTTTCAAAGTGGTAGATATTTCGATATCTAATTTTTTAAGAGAATTTTAATTTCAATCGTTAATTTTTTAAGAGTACTTTTCAAAGTGGTAGATAGAGGTGTTATATGTCTCTTCTTATGCTCAATTTTGGTAGGATTGTAGAACTTTTCAAAAAGAACATATCTATTACTATATATAAAGAGAACTATCCACCTTTCATGATACGTGAACAGCAAATGAAGCTGTAAAATTTTAAAACCCAACTTTGCCCTTAAATTTATAGCTTCATCAAAAATGCTTTAAAAATTAAATGGGGCTAAAACGGTAAAAATGACTAGGATACAAGGGGAAGCACGTGCATAGTATACTAGTTATTAAAACATTAACTTCACATCTATTACCATTTTATTTTTACAAAACAAATTGTTATAAAATTGTTAGTGGAGAATAGATGTCGATGGATGCCCTTCAATCTAAATGAAATGTTACAGAAATTTGATCATAAATTGGTAAAACCACATATAAATCTTTATTAAAACAAAAATCCCGATAATTGTGTTGCCAATTCTATCATCATCATCATTCTTAATAGATAGACTAAACGGTTGATTCAAAGAAAGATTAAGATTTTTTTTTTCTTTTTTGTAAAGAGAAATTAAATGATTTGAGGATGATATAATTACATTTTTAGATAGGGATGAATGGAATCTCATTCTCATCAATGATATCCCTTAGGAGAAGCAATTCTAAACCCACCACTTCCCAAGGATATTTTCTGAGGATTTTATTCCCTTCCTCTCGCTATTAATACTTTTTACCAAATGTGCAATTAGATTGTATTTATGAAAAAATGATTCCATCTTTTCCAAACAAAAAAGCCATAAAATTCATTGTTTATGAGGTCTATAACTCTGGCATTTTTAGGGGCGACCCCAAAAGAATTAGGGGC